>KE504143.1:66965-404720 GCA_000344655.2 Fomitopsis schrenkii
GAGGGTGTTGCGAGTGAGCTGGCCGGAAACAAATACACATAAATAGTATTGTCGGCGACGAGGACGGCGGCGAGGCCGAGGCCGACCGCGCTCACGCCTGAGCGTGGTACACCTCTCGCCGCTCCCTCGGGCTCCCGCCCACCTCGGCACCCTCCATGCCGTGCTGCTCCTCAACGCCGTCAGCGACGGACGCGGGGCTACCGCCGGCAGGCGTGTTGAGCAACGAGCGGATCTCCGGCATCTGGCTCGCGTTGCCCTGGCCCTGCTGCTCCTCGCCCTGCGCCTGCTGATGCGCCTGCTGGTCCTGCGCGTAGTACTGCTGCTGCTGGGGCTGGTGGTGCCCGTCGCGCTGCATGAGCGGCGCAATCGACGCATGGTTCGCGTGGTGCGGCGGGAACGCCTGCACCTGCCCGTGCCCGTGGTGCCCGTGGTGGACCTGCGCCTGCGCGTGGTGGTGCGCGGCGGCCATCGACGGGAGGCGGCTCGTGCCCGGCGGCGGCGAGCGCGCCGAGGACTTGAAGGTCGTCGTGACGAGGGGGCCGCGCTTGTGCGGGAACTGGTCTGGGCGCGGGCGCGAGTGCGTGCGCTCGAAGAGACCGCACTTGTTGCAGAGCTGATCAAGTCAGGGTCTCGGAGTCAGTATCGGGCGCGGTGGGAGTGGCAGAAAAGAGTCACGCACCACTTTGCCCGGCGTCAGACTCGACCGCCGCCAGGTGCTCGTGTCCGTGGTGTGGCAGTTGTAGCACTTCCTCCGGACGCGGTCCGACAGCTTGGTCGCTGCGTCGTTCGTGTAGATGATGTAGTTCGGCTGGCCGGGGTACGCGGGCTGCGCGTGGGCACCGTATGAGGGACGGACGTTGCGCATGAGACCCGTGCCGCCGTGCGCATACGCCGACGCATCTGTGGGAGGATAACGCGCGCTCGGGGCGCCAGGCGGCGCATATGTGTAGCCACCCGCAGTGGGGGCCGCGCCAGCAGGAGCTTGCTGGTAGTAGGGAGTACCGTTGCCGGAGGAAGGGAGCTGGTACGCGGAGACGGGCATGTCAGGGTGGTGTTCGCGAGGATCGTAGTAGTAGGAATAGGAACGGGAGTGGGTCGGGAGACTCACCGGAGGGGAGGGCGAGATGGAGGAGCTGGCGAGGCTGGAGGTGGACATGGCGGGAGAGTGGTGGAGAGTGGCGATGGGAGGAGGGGTGGGCTGAGAGTGCATGCGCTGGTAGCCGTCGTCCGAGTGGTGGCTGGAGATGACAGGCCGGATCAGTCAGTGTCAGCGGGTCACGAGTGGGAGATGTGGGACGTACGCGGAGTGTCGGTCGGCCTCGACGCGATGGGGCATGAGCCGGTAGTGGTGGTAGTCGGGATGGGGCGGGGGCGGATAGGTATAGACGGGTTGGAACGCGTACGGATGGGGATGCGCGTGCTGGCGCGACAAAGGAACACGATCGAGACATCATCAATGATGGGAGGACTTGGATGGCAGGTCACACTTACCCAGTGATGATCGGGGTACGGCGGGGCGGTTTGGGTCGGAGCAGGCGCAGGCTTGATGGGCTGCTGCTGGTCAGGCGCGTCTAGGGCGACGGCGGGCGAGTACTTGTCGACAGGCTCTGCAGGAGGCGCAGAGAATTTGGGGTGGTCTGGTTGGGCTTCGCTGGCCTGTGGGGGCTGCGATGGCGGGTGGGGCGGGGGAGGTGGTGATGTGCGGCGGGGAGGACTCAGGTGGGGAGAGGACGGGAGAGGGCGTGATGATTTATAGTTGGCGGACATGGCTGGGGCTGTCCCGGGCAGCTGTGCGGGAAGAACGATGGAGATGGCGTCCTGGATTGGATCAAGAAGCCACGGGCGCCCGCCAGCTGCGATTCCCTGGCCAGTTGCGGGCGAATGCGAGCAGGACGACTTATTTCCTCCCTCCCCGCCACGCTCCTCCAATCTCCCATCACTTTTTTTCGCGCGCCGACACAACCGGCTCAATCACCGCGACCTTCCCACGCATCCGGCCGGTCCGCCGTTGCCGCATGCCTTCCAGGCTCAGCCACCCCCGACACCCCGCGACACCTGCGCTCGTGCCCCTGCCAGCATCGTCCATCCCCCGTCCACGTCCCGCCATCGCTCGCAGCCCGCTCGCCTCCATGCACGTTCCCCACGCCTCTCGTCGCCGACCTCGCGCTGCACGCGGTCCTATGACTGCGCCGCGCGGCCGTCGCCGGATGGGCTCACACCTTATCACAGCGACCCTGAAAGCGCGTGATGGCGAGATTCCGTCCAATCTGAGATATCCATAATTGCCTCCACCCGTTTGCCCGCCCTGCTCTCCCTCGCCTGTCCGTCAGTACATGGAGCGATTCGATGCGATGCGATCCAGCGATGTCAGCTGATGGCCTGATGGCGCCATCGACATCAGCCCATCTGGCCATCTCGAGCTCCAATCTGCCATCCGGCGACCTATGCTGCGCCCTCGCCCTCCTCCATAATTTACTTCCTCGAAGGTTCAACCGCATCTCGCCGGCGCACGCCACCGCCAGACGCCAGTCACCAGAGCCGTCGTGACGCACGCATCCCCGGCGTCCGCGGAGGCTTTCGCCCTGCCCGAGCGAGTGCACCGTGCCGCCTCCTCAGGCTCCTCGAGCATGCCGGCAGCGAGACCCGCCCGCGTCGTCGACCACTCGCAGGGAAGCCCTCCCCTTGTGCGCGTGATCCCTCCACTGGCAGCCGCCCTCGGCACGGCTCTCCGGGGCCCCCTCCCTCGCCCTGATGCACCACCGCAGACAATTGCAACGGGGTGCGTCGTCTCGTGCATTGCGCGGACGCAGCCTAATCCCTGATCGATGGGATGGGTGGGCCCTCCCAGCCCCGCAGATTACGATTCCGTTTCAAGATGCCTCACCCAGATCCCACCAGCCCACCGTGCTTCCCACGTTCATCGTTACGGTATGCGTATCTCCGGATACGCTGCCGCGTCACGATCGAATATTCAATGACCCGTACCGTAGGCCACTGCCCTTCACCGCAGACACTCTCGCCCAATCGCGCGGAAGACCCTGATGCCTATGCGTACGTGGCTCGTCCAGATCACACTTCGCGCGCACCCATTCGCTGACGCGCTTCCACCGCCCAGCCCGCACGAGCCACCGAAGCCCACCGCTCAACGGCGTCAAGCCACCCGCTAGCACTGCTGTGCCTCACAGGACTTATCTCCCTTCCACGGGCAGGACACGGAAGCCGCCCCTGCTTATCACGCTTCGAGGGGCATATGCACGCGCGCCAGCTATACGCTCAATGACGAGCACTAGCGTCTCGCCCTCGACGCTCAACGTCCAACCCACAACGCTCACAGGTCGGTCCTCTATTCGCCGCGGGGCATGTGCTCGCCGACAGACGGTGCCAACCTTGTTGAATCGCATCATGATCGCGCACCACGAGTGTCGACCCAGCGCGGCAGGCGACCTGCCGTCAATCGTCTGCCAAGTTCTCATGTGGATCGTGCGGCACTCGGTGTTCCTTCGCAGCCTGGCCACCCGAACTCTGATTTCGCGCGCATTCTCCCAGGTCTTGGAAGGCGTCCGTGTCTGTGCCAGCGACGCGACTTGCTGGCCACCGCATTCACCCGCCTTGGGCCGTCGACCGGCGCGTACGGGTGGTCCGAATCAATGTATGCAGGCATCTCGAGGGGCGCGTAGCGCAGTTGCCAGTAGGTGTCCTCGTCGCATCAGAGCTGGGTCGGTCTAGATCAATCACTCCCCCGGGCGACGTGGGCGGTGGGGCGAACACCAATAGCTGGGCTACGCACCCCGCCGTGGCAGCAGGTCATACAATCCTACTGTTTTCGTTTGTCGCCGTCTAGACATTGCGGTGTGCTGTGCTGCAGCGCATCTATAACGAGATCCAGATTCATCACCACATAGTCGTTCGCGGGTCTGCCGATGCCATCTGTGGTACAAAGTTTGGCTACAGGCGATGGCTGATGCTGATGCAGGCGGCAAGATGGCGGCGCCTGCCTCTCCTCCTTTTTCGCAGCCCGAGTACAGCCCATATTACACTGCGTCTTCCCGCTTCATTCTGGACTGAGGGAAGCTCCCTCGCACAGCGCTGACTATTCTCGCGCTGGTCAGTGGTCGGCCACGCTGTAACGAGGGATGGCAAAGACGGGGACTGTACTGCCCCAGGACGTCCTGTTCGCGATGGGCCATAGAAGGCATCCCCTCCATTTCAAACGCGTCAGGCCAAGGCTGTGATGCGGCCAAACCACAATGATGCGGGATACACGTATTGATTGGCTCCCGGCGCGGGGCTGGACACGGCCCTCTATCTCGTCGTATGCGGGGCTGGCGCTCGCCTGCGCCACAAGGCCGTCGACGATACCGAACACCGCGCGCGGCAGATGCCAGGCATTGGCTAGGCGCTCGGCGATGGCGGGATTGTAGTGCGCTGCCCGTGGGCGAGGAGGTCGCACGATCGCGATGTGGCCGCTAGCTCGTCGTTGTATGACATCCGTACGTCGATCCAGTGTCCTCGGTCTGCTTATTGAATCTACTTGTCCGCGGGATCGGGCTGGGGAATGCGAACAATACGGGGTTTCGGACCCAAATGGACGCGGGTTAGTACTGAGGTGGCTCAGACGCGGCAATGTGACAGTTGTCGTTGGCCAAGTGCCATGCACCACCCCCGATAATACACGTCTCATGTGCGGGAGATGTCGTCGCAGTGAGTCGACATCGTGCACGACTCCGACGCCACGAGCTCATGGCCACTGGACGGACTCGGTATCTGTAGCGACCAATCCTGCACCTTCCTTATCCTCGCAACCTCCGCCGAGCGTCTCCGCTCGCTGTTCTCTCCAGCTCCGAGGAAGACGTCCCCCAAAATCACTGTCGTGCTGCGCGCGGTACCGTAGCGCATCATGATTGGCAGCTTCACTGATACCATCGTCATCCTTCCGCCCCCTTCCTGGCACACCTACTACCCTATGCGGCCCCTGGCTATCCGGAAACGTCCGCCTCTTGTTCCTTGCTCTGCATCGAGAACGGCAACCCTGGACGGTATCAGTCGCAGCGCGAACAGCAGTTCATCACGGGGACGCCCACCCGGGTGCTGACTGGAGCATGCCTCGCTGGCACCGCGAACCACGGCCGCTGAAAGCATCACGACGAACTCTTCGCAAAGCCCACGATCACGCACTGGCCCGTACCGCCCACCCATCTCAACGCAGATTCGGTCAGTCCAGTCGCCCTGCCCCCTCCGCCGCGCACACGCGCGGATCGCCTCGTGATCGGTTCCCTGTCCGTCGCGCTCGCTCGCTCGCTCGCGGCGGGTGACTCATTTCCCGAACGGGCGCGCGTGCGAGGCTGGGAGAAGAGGACGCGGACCCAGGCGAGCGGGCGCGGAGGAACGGCGCGGCGTGGTGCCCTATAATTAACGGATCTCGCCCACGCCCCGTCCCAGGCCGGGCCACCGCGATGGCGGCGGCGGCGTGGCCCGGCATCATGTCCCCCTGCCAGGGCATGCTCTATAGAGTTCCGTCGTGCGTGGGCGAGTCGGTCGTGATTGGGTGGGGCCAACTGTTGGCTGGGATTCTACTGCAATGAAGCACCGGTGGGCTGACTTGGGCTTGTAAGGCTCCCTGTCTATCTGTCGGCTGGCTGTCATGCTCCTGGGTACACTCTCCGCAAAACAGGATCTTGACTGCTCCAATAGCCCGCTGAGACCGCTGGCTTTGTTCGTTACAGACGGTTCATCAAGCATCCAACGGCCTATCAATCTAGAGCAGGATGACCATGGCTGATCGGTATCAGGACGCATTGTTCAGCGTAGGCAAGTCGCTCTATTCTTCGCTTCGCGCAGAACAAGACATAATTGAGCCACTACGTTGTCAGCATCTGTCTCAGAGTCAACGCGGCCGGGACAGGACCCCCACAGCCTATCGGCCGACCCAAGCAGACGGAGGCAAAAGCGAAACCTGCCCATTGAGTAGATCAGAACGCCAATAGCTTCGCGCCGTTCAGTTGAACTGACCTAATGGGCACGTCCATGACCAATGGTTCTGTTCCACTTCTCCACTATCACAGCAGTTGAAGCATCCAGGACAGTTCACCCCTTGGACTTATTACGAATGATGCACGCATGCCGGCGCGCAACCCCGCTCGGCAACAGAAGTGCAAGGGCCGCGATACCAGAAGGACGGGGCGGCCGCTTCGTGGTTTCTGCGTGCGAAGATATCGACGCGGATAGCGTGCGGTACGTGATGTCCTACGTCGCAGCTCATATTTCTGCGTGCGTGCGCTCTCTGCGGTAGATGATGCATTGCGATCGTTGATAGCGCTGTTACCGCAAATTACTGTTGGGGATCAGGCATGATGGACACTGCACTCCCGCGAGATGGGGTCGCCCGGCATAGCCGCTGGCTACCGACGCCGAGGTCGTGCACCGTGCTGATGCCGACCTTCGGCAGCGCAGGATGCTTGTGCAGACATGAATGTAGGCGGGCAATGTAACCAATAACGTGATGCTGTACTACTGAATTACTCGTCAGGCCTTCCGCCGGGGCCGGGGCCGGATTGGTGGGGCTCACGTTTCAGCATTGTGAGTTCATGACACCACCGGCCGTTAGCTCGGAAAATCAGTTCACACCGTGACACGGATCCCGCAGCCATTCGCTTCCATTACACGCGGGGACTTAGGGTCTCGCAATGTCGTCTATGGTTGAGAATGTGTCTACATTGTCATTACCTCGCACTCTCGTCTGTCCTATCCTTTCATCACTAGTGGCAAGCTCCGAGGGACACCGCCGATGCAGCTGCAGCCAAGTCGCCGTTCGCGTTAGCACTCGATATCAATGTCTGGTGCCCGAAGGAATGTTACAGGATTCAGCTTGATCAGAGCAGTGGCGGACAGTTGACGTTATTTTAATTGCGAGTGGCTACATGAATATTCAACCTCGGGTTACTCGGAGACGGCTTGTAGTTTGAGGCCCACGTGTACAGCAGTAACGGCCAGACATTGCTGACGGCAGAGCGCGTTCTGCTGAGATGACACAGACTAATGGAGAGTAATTGAGACCCGTCACCTCATAACGTTGGACTCGGGTGTCCACTTGCACCGTTGCATTTCTCTCTCTCCATTACGGATACTCGTCCCCTCCCCGCATGCCGGGGATGGTTCACGTCCGGAGGACGGTAGACCGGTCTACTCCATGGCGATGCGGTTGTAAGTCTGCTAAGGTTTGTGATACATCAACTCCTGAATTGTACAATCGTGGAACAAAAGATGCGCTCACAGCTCATCAACCGCAAGACAGTCGCATTGCTCGCTCATTTGCGATGCACAGGCCTTCTGCGTGGTGATGTTTCTCTTTCTCGAGGGCAGAGATTTCCTATGCGGACGACCGTGGCCGAATCGAAGCACCTCCTGCGGTCTCAACACCGGCAGGTATCCCTCGCTCACAGCACTATGTGAGGGGTCCATCTGTCCATCGGAAAGCCATGAGATGTTATCTTGAGGAAGCTATTGCGTCTCATCAATACCGTCCTGTAGCTGCACCGATGTGACGCCGGTGGGTCCTTCCATCCGCAAAATACCAGCCTCAGTTGTTAGTGAATCGGAAAAGTGGGGCCCACCTTGATGAATAAGAATGGCCTCTTCGGGAAACCGTCGCCAAATCCAGCGCATGGTTCCCCCACCGCTACAGCCACCGCAGGGTGCCATCGTGGACATCGCGACATGAGTGCGGTATGCGTTGAATGGATTGATCGGCGTATTGCGTGTTTCTGGACTGGAACGAGCCTTGAAACTGGCAGCGCTCCCGTGTATGGCCAAAGACTCCCTTGCGAAGTGTCGCACGAGGCTGCGTCCAAAGATCTAACCTATGACAGATAAGCCCGAGCGGCAGGCACCGTTCTATTGCCCATGATTGCTGTGGTGTTGTGGGATAACGTGAGTATGACCACGCAGGTTCGTCGAGGGAACAGCCATCCGCACCTGGAATGTTGCATAGCCGAAGCATGAGCCTCTTACAGCGCCCTCCTAGGATATGGAGCCTGAGCGAACTAGACACTTTATAGCATTGAGAAGAACGTTTAGATCAGGAACCCGCCATGCTTTGCGACTGGAAAGATCCTATCGGTCTTCCATAGGCGTTTCAATCTCTTCCCGAGGCTGGGGACGAGGCTGGGAGACTACCCCCGTCACGTTCTCGGTTCATCTCGGGAGCAACGCGCCGCGGGGTACAGAGCTTGCGGTGAACCAGTATATCCTGTGAAGTAAAAGACATTGTCGGATGCAAGCACAATACACGTAGTGGCGATTGTTGAAAATCTCACTCACCCTACAGTAGGTCACAGCGGCGTGCAGACCCCGCGTAGGTCCCGCCAGCGTCCACACAGATCTATGTTGCAGCGACCCAGCGACTATCGTGCTCGTATCTGGTGGGTGGATTGTGTGCCCTCTTCGATCAACAGTGGCGTCTGATATCGCACTCGATAGCATCTCTCTCCCTCACGGGCACAGGCCCTGTGATCAGCCTCGGGTGTCTGGCTGTGATTTCGTTTTCTGCGGCGATGCTTCCATCATGCTTGGTATCTGTTGGGTCACAGTAAGCTGCTGCCGGGCTCCGAGACCAATTACGCGTTGGCCAGGCCGTCTTTCCGTCCTTGAGTAAAAGGGAACTTCAAACGAGAACCGCCGTGAGATACCGCCCCCTGGCTGTCTAGTAGGTCGCCTTCATCTCGAAAAGCTAGAACTACCTATCGCGCGTCACGGTGTCAGCATTGCATCCGATTACATACTCAAAAGCAGTATCCGATTGATGGGAACGCACGATGTTCGGATCCAGTATTTATACTAGGCGATGATGGCGCACGCTGCTGATGGAGACAACACAGAATGTGGTTCGTATCCCATATGGATCTGAAGTGCACTGATATCCGTGAGGCATAAACCACCCGTAGCCCAACTCAATCACTTATTGAAGCGGAAGAAAAGGGCTCTGGGCGCTTATTGTCTCTCTTGGCTTCGGTCAAATGTGGTTGTGGGCGTCTAACCTCCTCATGACAGAACCACTTACACCTAACCGAAAGCTAGCGTCCAATCCAGCCACTCGGTCCCCCTACTTCAATGGCGGTCTCAACCTCTCAAATCCAATGCCGATGGGCTTATGGGTGGAATGTCATTCATCGATACCCGGCGGCGAACGCACCCCGGACGCCCAGGTTCCTAGTATGCTGTCTGAATACAGAGCTTCCCATCACTTCTCGACGAATAAGCCATTGGGCCTCTTTCGCACTTGGCCTCCAAGCATCGCCAGGGCTGCCGCGTACGCAAGTTTGCAGGAGTCTCACGAACGCAGCGGCCACGCAGCTTCAGAGATCCACCGTTCTCTGTCACGGGATCTGGCGTATTGTAACTTTTACGACACGTTCATGCAGATGTTCAATCGTCTGTTTAAAGCAAAACCGATACTCATACAAGGTACTCCACCATGGCCGTTTTATTTTTGGTGACCTCTACTCACACGTTGCCTGGAACATGTGGCCAATGACCCTTGGAAGCTGCTAGTAGCTGTCGCACTTCTGAACAAGACATCTGGGATACAAGCGATTCCGGTGTTCTTCACACTGATAGAAGAGTGGCCAGATGCTCGTGCCCTTGCAAAAGGTGGGCCTCCTCGCTCTCGTGCCCAGCTGCCGCTTACGGTGCATTGTCAGCGTCCCCCAGCGCAGTGGAAGCGCACATCAGGCACTTGGGATTAGGGAAGTCTCGCGCAGCACGTCTGATCAAGTTATCAAAGGTATACCTGGAAGACCCTCCACGCCCTGAACTTCTGCGGACCTCGAGGTGCTATGTGAATGTGCGGGCGCGCTGTGCGGACGGTGAGAACGGAGCACTGAGCATTACGCGAGAACGCTACCCTCCGACGTGCATATCACACCTTCCCGGGTGTGGTCCATATGCTCTGGACTCATTTCGCATTTTTTGCGGCGAAGAAGATGAGTGGAAAGCGGTTATGCCGACAGATAAAGAACTTGTGGGATACCTAGTGCGCTATCCTTACCTCCGCTCCGCACCCGTGCCTCATTGAGTGTATGGACGATACAGCAATGGAAGTGGGCTATAACCGAGTTCCGTCAGTGGACTCCGTTCCGTGGACCAGGGCGCACGATCGACTTAACATACATGCGAGAACTGAACACATCGCTCTCAAACAAAGATGTGCTTGACATGGGTCGTTTCCATCTACCAATTTAACTGCCATTAAATCCAGACCCATCTACCTATGAAGATCAGAAGAGGGCACTGCGTCGCTCCACTGGTAATATGATGTGGCTTGTACGAGAGCTAATCATGCAGCATGCCAATCTGTCGTCGATGGTGAGTGCAAGAAGCCCGCGTACATACTACACGCTATCAGGTCGTCAGTCAAAGTATCTTCATTCCGGCGTAGTGCACCCTCGTACTTGTAATTGAACTGTGGCACTGTGACATCATGGGGAAATCATCAGACTTAGTAAGTTGCGGGCAGGTCACGATGCTCGTCTGACAACAATGTTTCAATATTTCGTCCCGTCTGAGAACCTATAATGAGGATCGATCGAGGCCATAAATATGAAGGTAGACTGAACCATTCAAGTCACAAATCCGGAGTCCGAGCATACACTGCCAAGGAACACCAACATGTTCGTCCCGTGTCCGGGAATTTCTCCAGACACAACATCTTCACTTAAGTGCTGTGTTCGGTCTCCGCAGTTCTGAGATTAACGAACGTTATGAACGATATTTGGCGGCTACAAGCAACCGTTTATCCGTGGTGAAAGCGCTGGAGGAGTCCATTGTTCGAAAGTTCGAAAAAGGAAAGTATTTATGTGTGTTTGCACATGTGGGCGTCCCTATGTTGAACTCCAACCGCAACGTGATGAACGCTTTGCCCCTAACCTCTATGCTGGATTCCTCACTCACACTCGTCCCTTATCTTATCGGTATATGTGCATACTCTAAGCTGTTGTACCATCTTGTCTCTGGTCTTGGATACGTCAATATTGACACATGGGCGCGAAGCGATGTTTTGATTCACAAGAGGTAGCCGGCGAGCCTCAGGCCGGAGCGAACCCAGATGTATGTAGAATGCTGGCTCTTGCGCTCTCGATCGCTCATGCTATATCACACAGTTGCAGACAGAGCTTCATGTGTATGCCGCTCGTGCATCCCAATTACATGCTCGTCTGCTAGTTACCCTCGACAAGCTGGACACCCTCCGGGCGAAGCACGACGAAGAGATGGCTACTGAGAAGCGTATAGGGGATGTGCTCACGCGAAGACTTGCACGATTCCAGCGGTATATCAAGGAATCACGCTCCGAATGGGATGACGCGCGTGAAGCGTTGTCGATCGTAATCGAGAAAGGTGCGTTCCCGATCGTCTCGCCGGGTGGGGATGTGGCTGGGCTCGCCGTCGATGATCGTGCTCATAGTGTATATCTCTACTTGTAGTCGAACTTGCGAATGATTACTCGCTGTGGCCACACAGTCACATGTGTATGACCTCCCCGCTCGGTCCGTAACTTGAGTCATCCAATGTCAATAGCTATTATTCACGATGGGACTGATTAGAGCCATTACCCAATCCAAAAGTAGGCCCTCCAGGCAGACATCCCCAGGGAGATTCCACGCAGCTCTACGCCAAAGCGGTCATCGCTTCTCTCAGGGAAGAGCTGGAGCAGGAACGCAGTGCCCATGCGCATACCCGCGCGCAAGCGGAGGCTGACATTCTGGCTCTAACAGCCCGCCTTGCAAAGCGGGAAGCAGAGCTGGAAGAGCACAATATACACGGTGCCGAATCGCGAGCAACCTCTCGTCTCGCTGGAGAATCCCAGGGTGCAGCCGAAGAGAAGTGCCATACTCAACGAGGACCTGAGCGGCCACCTATCGTGCGCCCCGCGTTCTCGCACGAAGAGACAATTCAGATCCTCGAAGTGACTGCCTTGCGGAACCGTGAGCTAGAAGTGGAAGTACGGCATCTGCGTCAGTCGGTAAGCCTTCGCTGTACCCACGCCCCCCTCACGCTGACAACATACGGCCTTTATCATGGTGGCCGCTCCCCTCTGGAACTAGTGTGATCAGGCACGATCATCGAGCCCTTCGGAGCCTAGACGTGAGCAGATGGCAGAGGTCGGCGGACAGATCGATGAGTCCAGAGTGTCCGACCCACACAAACGCGAGGATCCCAGTACCGTGGATGTCACAGCCTCAGCACCCATACCCAACCGTACACGCGTCCGGTCTGCACCTCCAGATCTTCATTCTCAGCACACAGACCCTTTGGTCCCTAGATATGGTTTTGTACAAGGCCAGATTGCCCCCAGGTTTCGCGGCTCGTCAGCTGGATCTGACACTCTTGTATCAAGAGGGACGGCCATTCATCAACTGCAACAACTCGTCGACATCTTCGCGTCGCAGTTGGATCGCTTCTCGGCCGAACGTAGTGCACTCAAGGCTGCGTTCGCAGCCAAGGAGCAGGTTCGTGCGGATACCATCAACTCCTCTATCGCATAACGACTTATTGTGCCCCAGAGTAGTGATATACGGACACCTAATGAAGGCACTAATTCTCTAGGAGGCGAAGATGAATGCCACCGGTAGGTGTACTGAGTTGTACGTATGGTCATCGTTCACTGATGTGTGATCCCGCAGGCTCCGAGAAACCGTGCACAGCCTAACCCACTCATTCAAAGAGCTTCGCGCATCCAGCAAGGCACGGGAGGCACAGCTTCAGGGCGAGCTGGATATGATGCGGCTTGAGGTTGCGAGGATGGCGTCCAGGGAGTCGACCACGGCGCTCCTGGACCCCGAGGCAACCGCAAGAGTTGACGCACCACCCAAGGCCGCATCACCCTGGTCGATACCTGGGACGCAATCTCCCCAGAAACTGCCAAACGTATTGGACGATGGGGAGACCGAGTGCTCAATGGAACTCGCAACACCCCTACAGCCTACCATCCTCTCTGTACGCGACGATATATCGGACTTGGGCGGTGCGCCCTCTCAACCTCCCGACCCTTGCCTTGCCTCTCTACCACCCGCTCCGGATATTCCAGCTGCTCCTCTCGTTGATCATGCTCCGGTGATCGAACAGCCGAGCCCTCGAGTCCTGTTGCCGTCGATATTCCTATCTTCCCCTCTCCGGGACCCTCCTCTCTGGTGGCCGCACCCGCGGTCTCCTCATGGCATCTCCGATATTGCGCATCCCAACATGGACGCCCCGCGGAGAATGGAAATCATTGAGCGCGAGCTCCTCTTTGCACGACAGGAGCTCTCCGCGAAGAATGAGGAGCTAGAAGAACTGCGCGGGATTGTTGATCAACTACGGGAGCTCGTGTACGCTGGTGAATCCGATGGCGAACAGGGCCCGGAGGAGGTACAAGAGGCGTTGTCATGAATTAACTTGCCCAGATTGCCAGAGCATCGTGAGCTGAGCCGACTTGTCATACGCAGTCATACCAAACTTTTCCTTACGGCTTCATTGTATATTCTGCTATTCCTATTCGTCAGCTACGCTGCACACTACACTGATATCGCTATTGACCAGGGCACGAAAGGGCTTTCTTTGTGGCGTGAATTCTGCGCAGATAATTCTCAATACTTACCTACGGCACGAGTGTAATTTTTGGACATGCTCATCTGAGGCGTTCTATCTATAAGTACTTGTACTAAATGCATTCTGTGAGTCGTGGCGAAGACGGAGGGAGCTGGCGCCACAAAGCGCACAGCGCCGGGCCGGAGTCCCGCACACTCCGGACGGCGCTAGACCGCCTGCCCAGTGCCGGACGCCTCACACAAAGGACCCCCGTCGACATCGAACTGAGCTCTACTTGCTGCGTTGCTGGGCGACGCATCTGCACCTCGCACTCATTCTATGATATGCCGCCTCGCTCATCGTCGTCAAGGTCGGGCGGTCGAGGCTTCCAGCCGGCGCACGATGCGGCAACCTACCGTGACCTCTTGCTGTTCGAGAACAGACTGAAGACGAACGTACTGTCGCTGAATCGCAGGAAACACCGCTACCAACGTGCGTCTTAGCTGACTTGAGATCTGCACTGTACGTCGTCTCCTCTAACAGACCTGCGTACCATGGCTTTAGTCTTTCTCGCACAGCTGCTCATCATCATCGCATTCCTCTCAAGTGAAGTGCTCCTCCAAACCAACCTGCTTTCGATCCCTTATATGCTCCTACTTCGCAACGTGCTACCTGAAGTGTATGGGGAGGTCAGGGACGTCAGCATCAGCCCTTACTTCACTACGGGACTGTTGTTGGTCAGTGTCATGACGCTGGTCCTGTTCTTCGCTTCGGGAATGTACAGTGAGAAGATCGGGTACGCCAATCGGTACGTCTGCCATCTAACCTCTACGGGCTCAGGATTAGCGTTGAACGCGTACATTGCGCCTGCCGGGAAGATACGTGCCCCATGTCAACCGTGCCCTACGAAACCTCAATATGTACCTTAACGTGCGCCAACCGCCGCTCCGCTCAAAGCTCCCTTCCTTCTTGAACCCGTTCACTCTGTTATTTCCTCGACCGACTCCGACCCCTTCCCCGCCAACAATCCCTGCACGCCGCCGCTCGCCTTCGCCGCAGACTAGCAGGACAAAGCGCAGTTCTTCCGTGCCCATCCCTCCAATACCTCCTGCGTCCAACCCGCGCGGGGAGCTCATCTTCTCATCGCGAGTCGACCGGAGCTTCCGCGAGAGCTACGAACGCTACCGGACTGCATTCGAGAGGCGGCGAGGAGAACGCGAGCGTATGGAGCGAGAGAAGACGTGGTGTGGATGGATGCTCTCCAAGCTCTCATGGTCGAAATCACCGCCGATGTCCCCTGCTCTCCCTCCCGGGGGCGTCGTAGGGTCGAGGCTGAGGACGGAGAGCGGGCCAAGTAGGCGCACAAGCGACAGTGAACCCCCATCAAGGAGGGTGAGCATGCCACCGTCTACGTACCCCTCATGAAACTTGTGCTTGTGCAGTCCAATCAAACAGGAATACTCTTCGATTCGCTTGTGTTGCACAATGTATACATATTGATCACTGACTTGCCCCCGTGACGACATTTAAACGCGGAGGGTCATTGCGGTACTAACCAGTGGTTATGCAGGCCCCAATGGAATGCCCGTGTGTGCTAACTGCTCGATAGCCTACCGCTCACAGCACATCATTGCAAGCGGGAGGCTGTGTGCGACGAACATGATGAAAACCGACTCCCTGACTCCTCCCGAAGGGAGGGAGGGATCTGTGAAGTTGAACCTGTCGAGTGGCGTCCCGTAAGGCACCGAGGCTGCCCTTTCCGCCCTTTGTGGCGTGTTCCCGCTCCCGACATAGCCTCCGAGTTCAGCTCGCTAGACCGGATCTTCGCAGAATATGGCCTCGGCCCAAACTGTGAGGTTGAGTTGCACCCTACCGCTGCTCTCCCCTCTGCTGTGGTGGCAGGTGCAGGTCCTGGCGACGAGACCAGGGTGCATACTGCGGTACGCGCGCGACTGTTCTTCAATTCAGTCACCGACAGCTGGTGGGTCCAACACCTTTCTCTGCATTAGTGATCTTATTCTGGCACGACTGCGCACCTCAGGCTTAGCACAGTATCATGATACTACCTACGCGGGCGAACACCGATCGCCGTCAGTGCTAGTAATGCATCGCGCCGCACAGCGCACGACATGGCGGATACGCCTGACATGTCCGCCACTCTCGTCGTGCGGGCTCTGTCGTAGCATACGGCACGAGTCTGTTGCCACCTCGAGGCGTACTCCCGAGCCTGGGACAGCCTCCCGTGCGCCCTCATCGTATCCCTGCATCATCGCGTCGATGCTGACACTGCAAATCCGCGGTCAGCGGGTGCGTCAATGGATGCGCCCGACGTGCAGCCCTGTACTTAATTGTGCTGGCTCAGTCATGGCGCTCGTCGCCGTCGGGGATGGGCATCCTCCCAAAAGGACCAATTTCTGCTGCTCAGAAGCCCAGTTTGTCTCTACATCCATTATGAGCTTCGTTCACGTATCCCCGCCGAGCTCAGCGAGCGTAGATTCGCAAGTGCCCCCTGTGCCCAACCCACGGCGTAGACAACCAGCATCCAATCCAGCAGAGACTTACAGTAAGTCTGCTTGCCGGACGTGCCATCATTGCAAGAAGTACGAGGAAGGAAAGACGTTGAGACGGTGCGGCGCGTGTAAAGTCGACCTATATTGTTTGAGTGATCGCCTTGAATGCCACACCGCTACTTACTTGGCCTCTCAATTCTGCCACATATACCTGACGCTGTCTGCTTTGAACAGGACAAGGCATGCCAGAAGGCCGCCTGGCCGGAGCACAAGAAGTTATGCATGATGAACCAGAACACCCTCGCGATGTATAGCTCTGTCCCCGGGTCCATCGAGATGACCAAACTCATCAACGCGTTCATCGACAAACACCGTCCCACCCTCTCCGCCGCCGTCTTCCAAGCCATCCATCACTTCTACATCCCGTCGTCCACGGCCGACCCCGCCGCGACCGCGCAGGAACGCGAGGACGTCCTCGTCCTCGACCTGCGGAGCCGGCCGAATGCTCGGTCCGCGCGCCCGGAGGAGCGCTTCTGCGTCGTCGACGCGCGGATGGAGACCGTCTCCTCGTTCTTCTCCGGCGCGCAGGCGTACGCCATGAGCCTGAGGATCCTGCAGGACACGGAATCAGAGGTCATGGAGCGAATGCCGATTTGTACTGTGCTGGTCACCCCGGTGCTCCTGGATGCCGGTGTCGAGGCCATGCCTCCGGTCGTATTCCCGTTTTCGTTCCCCGTCGACGCACTCGCCAAAAATGTTGACCCCATGCCGTGGAAGCCTATGCTTTGAACGAGGACATCGTATTTTGAGCTATGTATGTATTATGGGAAGGGTAAGGTAGAAGTGTTGTATACTACCATAGTAGTGAGTTTGCACCCCCACTCAGGTTATCATGTGTACTAGTGGAAACTGGGACCTATGTTGTTCATAGAAGTTGATCGCGAGGCTTTCAGGTACCGTGGCGAGCCATGTAAAGGAAATTCATATGCATATACACGTCTTCGAAGCCATCTGCAGAGAGAAGGCTCAACATCGATTAGGACGCGAATTCGAAGTAGGCCAGTGGCAAAGAAACAATCGAAACCGTACATACGGTATACCCCTTGCTTGCAGACAACTCGCAGAGCAAGGCTCTAACCCCCTTTTTCAGGTTATCCGGTTGTGCTGTTCCGTATATCTCGTCCGTATCACCTGCATTCTTGGTGGAGGTCCTCGTGGGGTTTTGGAGTAGGTACGAGCGGGTCGTTCCTCGCGCCGGCGTTGAGGCATATTGTATGTAGCGCGGGAAGCAGAAAATCAAGAAGCACATATATCACGCAACTGTAGTATCACGCTAATCGTCCCTGCTTGTATAGGTAGACCTCAGATGTATCCTCTTTTTGGCCGGCGTTCGATCTAATGTCCGGTTGTTCATCTGACACTCCTCTACTGACTCCTAGAGGGGTTTCAAGCCTTTCTTCCCAGGTTTTGACACGTGCTTCCCGCACAACTGTGAACGCTTAGTGGGCCATGGCTTGCTATGACGGCGATGGAGGAAGAGGAGATCTTGCGAGGCCAGGACAGGGTGGTGCTGATAGGATGCTTGCTTGTACGAACGATGGTAATTATGTTATAGGTAGTGAGCCTTGTCGCCGTCAAGATACCGAGGATCGCACCTACGGCCGGTGGCTAAATGGAAATCTCCTCCTCCTCCTAAGCTCACTTGCAGACGTCTCGCTTGCGGAATAACACGTTCGCCTTGCTGTTTGATACAAACGATTCCGCGATCCACGTTGGCTGTGGTATAGAGCGGGAGCCCCCCGGCAACTTGACGTCGTACGTGACGACAATGTGGGACAACAGCGCCTTCAGGGCTGTGGCGGCGAAGAAACGACCCGGGCTGAAACGAATAACTTCAGTACCCTGTTCATGAACCATTGGCAACGCGGTACGCACCACGTGTGGTGCCCGAGCCCGAAAACCAGATCCGTCCTGGCCGAGTTATCCTTCGAGCCACCGCGTTCACCCTCGTACCGCCGGGGATCGAATACCGCAGGGTCCGCGTAGTAGTCTGCGTCGAACTGGAAGGCACGCGCCGCCACGGCGACAAACGTGCCCTTCGGGATGAATGTCCCATCCGTGAAAGTAAAATCTTGCACCGCCTTGCGTTTTATCCCTGCCAATGCACGCATAGTCAGCAGGGGGTAGGAGGCAGGAGATGATGAGAGGGGAACGCACTGACGCTGGGCCCACTGAAGCGTAAGACCTCCTTGAGGAAGCCGTCGAGGAGGCGCATGTGCCCGAGCGACACCTTGCTCCAGCCTTCCGCCCGAACAACGTGCTCGAGCTGCCGCGTGCTCGGGGTGCGCGGCGAGATAGTACAGAGCCTGAGTGAACGCCTGGTGGGCAGCACACATTAGGGCTATGTGTACATGCGCTTCTGGAGGACTGACCGAGGATGTCGTATGGATCGCGGCCAGATTGACCACCAGGATGCGGAGCGCGAGCGCTGGCACCGTCCGTTCGCGCCCTTGTGGTGCGCTCTCGATGAGCCATTGTAGCAGGTCATTCTAGCCGGGAATGTCAACCTCAACGCCTTGGGAATAACCACAAACTATGTTTCCAGGAAGCGGCTTACGGGAGAGTCTTTCTCATCATAATACCCATGTACTGTACGCGAGTCGGTATCACGCAGGCGTTCTGTGATGATCGAATCCAAGTGTCGACTGGCGTGGCCAATGCTGCTGGGTGTGGAGCTATACAACCTTGCGACGAGTCTGCCAACGTCGTCAGTGTAGTCAGCTCACGGAACGCACACGTTGCACGACGCACGGTTTCACCAACTTGGGGAAGAGCTTGATGACCGTCCTGGCGGCGACGACGTTCTTCGCGAACTCTTTGTGAACCGCAAGAAAATCGGCGTCCCTACCTATTGGCGGAGTAGACGCAGCATCCATCAGTCTTGGGGTGTCCAGCAATAAACATCGATCACATACAAATAGGCAGACCGACGAACGCTCGGTTACTGACCCGGCATATGACCTCCCGGGCGATGCCCGCGGCGCGCACGCTGACCCATTCTGGTAATGCAGCACAAATTGCACAACACACAGTTAGAGAGTAGGCATGCCTCTGAGAGTCAGGGCTTCCTCACCGTGTACGCCCTCCGCCGACTGTACCTGATCGGAGAGTGCAGAGACGCCCTCGTCGCGGATGTCGTCAAACATCCGGGCGGCATTCCTCATGAGGCTCGTGCGGATGACTGGGATGTGGTAGAGATTCTGGGCGACATCGAGGCCAATGGTGTATGGCACTTGGAAAGTCTGCATTTCGTCCGGTTGCCATCTGAGCAGCGCTGGTGATATGCAGTATCAATCACGTCGATCATGGCAGCCTGCATTGAGAGCACGTCGTCGGGGGCCTTCGCAAGCTCCTCGGCCGCCGCTGGCGAAGTGACGACCACGCACCAGTGCCCCGGCTGAGCGTATTTGAAGCAGCCACCCTTATGCTGTGCATCCATACGCGGCATATGTGGGCTTCGTATAGTCGCAAGACTAACGTGCAAGCTACCTTCTTATAACCCTCCTGAACGATGGCAAATGTATTCGTAAGGGAACGCACAGCCCCGATGTAAGAGAGGAGCGGGAGCGAGGGCCCGCCGAAGGTGGGTATAGCATGTATCTGCAAGAAATACTACTGAGCCCAGCATGTAGTCGTGAACGGGTGGTATATCACTCACGTGGCTACGAAAGAAGGCATGAAAGACCCATAGCGCACCAAAGGCAGCGAAGACATAGACCGCGAAGAGGAGGGACATTTCGTAGGTTCGAGGGCTATGGCACTCGTTACTAGGTCCGGTGAGATACTACTCATCTGGACGCGCTCCACTATATAGACAACCAATCTGGCGATAGAGAAGGCGCATATCCGCATGAGAATGGCTAGAGACTTCCGTACGATGATCAGCGCAGGAATGGCATCAGCTAAAGAGACAGGCTCCACCAGCCGCACAGATAGTGGCCATCGTCGTCGCCCTCCTGACCAGCGGGCGGTGCGGTACATCATCCTGGAAGCGAAGAGCGGCGACATCATCCCGGTCGGGAGAGGAAACTCTTACGCAGAGGCCAGGGCAGCCCACAACGTACCAGACTAATGGGGACGACGACTTGAGTCACCACGCCGTGACATCCTATATTTACAGTTGGCGGAGTCGATCGAAGGCATGGTTGCCAGCATTGACGCGCATATTGACGCGTTGACGTAGCACCAAAGTATTCACGTAGGCTTACATAATCTACTCAGTTTTGCGCAACAACTTCATGTTCACGGGGAAAGGGGGTAGTCAGAGGGTTTGCGACGCTATTGTAGGGTCTGACTAGATGCATACACATCGCACGATATCCTACTTTCACCATTACCAGTGTTCCGGAAGAGCTACATTGGAAACTAGAGGAAACGCAACATCGCACCGGAACCTCATGCCGAAATGTCGAACGCAGCACTACTCCACCCCTCCCTCCTGCTCTCCTCCTCCCTCTTCCGCTCGACCGCCTCGCTGAACCCACGCACTTTCCGCACGCCCTCCTTCGCGCTCTCCTTCGCGTGCTCCGCGACACCCCCTGTCTCCGCCGCAGCCTCCTTCTTCCCCTCCAAGTCATACCGCTCCGCGACCGAGTCGCTCAGCGTGCCCTTCGGCCCGCGCTTCTCGCCGCTCAGCACCTGCGGCTCCGCGCCCATCGCGAACTGCACCTCGCCGTCCTTCTTCACGATGCCCGTGCCCGTCGCCTGCCAGCCGCTGAAAACCCCGCCCGCCCCGGACCCGCCGCGCTTCTGCATATGGCCGAGCTCGCTCCAGAACCCCGCGACGAGCGCCGCGCCGCGGCTCAGTCCGGCGTCGTCGAACACGTCCGCGCGCTTGCCGACGTCCCAGAGGAGCGCGTCCGTCGACTCGAGCGCCGCGCGCACTTGCTGCTCAAGCAGCATTCGGAGCGCGTCGCGGAAGCGGCCCACCATGATCGGGCGGAAGACGCTCGTGAGCACGGAGTGGTTGCTCTGCGTGATCTTGACTTCGACGTCCTCGCTCACCTTCGCCTCGACACGCTGCACCTCGAGGAAACCTCCGCGACGTGCGCGCTCCTTGAGGCCTTCCGGCGAGTTGGGGATGCTCCGCACGACGACGTCGAGGTCAATGCCCTGCGGCGGGAGAGTGAACTCTAGCATCCCTGTGAACTCGGCGGGTCCGACTGCTGCCGTCTTGTCATTGTAGTAGAAACTGACTTCGCGGAGGGAGAGGTGCAACGCCTGGATGTAAATGCGGGTGAGTGTGCCGACAGAGGTGTTCGTTTGGCCAGCGGAGGGAGCTTGAATATCGATGTCGGTGATATTACGGATGTATGCGTGCCCAGGGAGCAGGCCGAAGCTCGAGATGTCAAGATCCTCAAGGACGAACTCAACTTCGTCGTCCTTGTACTCCGTCCTAGTGCACATGGTGTGAGAACTCATCATCGAACGCTGAGGCTGTACACTGCATACCTTGGTATTGGGATGTCCTTAAGCATGCTCACAGCATTCGGGAGGTGAAAGTTGAAGAGATCCTGCCAGAACCAAGGCGCCTTCTCCATCATTGTCTGCAGGCCTGTGCTTCCCGCGACAATGAGGCTCTCCTCGAGGTCGTTGCCCAACTTGCTGTGAGCTGCGCGCACTTTACGGAGATCCGCGTCTCTCGAGATCGCCTGCTCGAACTCCTCGGCCTCGACCTTGACTTTACCGACGTCCTCCTTCCACTTTCTGCCCTTCTTCGAGTCCTTGTCGGATAGCTCTTTCCACTCCCTGCGGAGCTGCTCGCTTGCCTCGTTCGCCTCCTCGCTGCGCACGTAGCCGCTCTCGTCGACGCATCGGCGCGCATGTTTCAGCGAGCGATCGCACAACGAACGAATCGACTCGTCCTGCTGGATGTCCACGCCGCAGACGCGGAGCGCATTGAAGAGGTCGTCAAGGCTCTTACCGCCTGCAAGGCGTTCGAGGCCAGCGCGCAAGCCTCGAATGCCCTTAAGCAGGTGCTGGTCGGGCGTGGGATCGTTGATGAATGCCTCGAGTGAGGTATCCTTGTTGACATCGCCAGCGTTATCGAGGCTGCGGTGGATCCACTTGTGCATGACATCGAAGAGGGTACCAACCGCCAAGTGGTACTGCTCATCCTCTTGAGCGCGGTCGCAAATCTACACGTGTGCGAGCCATGAGTGTGCTGCATACGAGTAGCGAAGCGCATACACACACCTTGTTATAGGCGTCCTGGAGACGCGTGGTCGTGCGGTCCGCGGCGTTATCTGCAGCGCCGATGGCGACCTGGCCTGCCCCAATCGCCTTCGAGCCAACGACTTTCGTCTGGTCCATACCCTTCTCGAACTTGACGCGCGCGTCATTTTCCGATTCATCAGCCTCACCCGCCTTGCGCTTCTTTATGCCAACTTCGTTTCGCTCGCCTGCATCGACCTGGCTGTCAAGCTCACGAAGTCCTTCGGCAGTCTTGTGTGCGCCCGTAGCTACGTACTCCGCAGCATCAGCGAGGGCGAGACGCGTGAAGGACGCGAAGTCGTGGAAGACGCTGCGGCCCTCCTGGGAAAGATTTTCGCCGACGACAGAGACAAGAGTACGGAGTGCGTGAGCGAGGTTGCGGGCATCGCGGTTGGCCTCGTCGCCGTCGACGTCCATGTCGGTGGTTGTGGAGGACAGGTCGACCGCAGAAAGGTGCCACAACGACTCTTGCAAGAGATTATCACCTGAAAGGTTGTGAGCATGGCATGGACGCAACGCGATATACTACGCACTGTTCTTGCTTTCGCCGAGCTCATTCCACGCAGTGAGGAGATCGCGAACATCGCTCTGGA
Organism: Fomitopsis schrenkii; assembly: GCA_000344655.2. NCBI lineage: Eukaryota > Fungi > Basidiomycota > Agaricomycetes > Polyporales > Fomitopsidaceae > Fomitopsis > Fomitopsis schrenkii. The sequence goes on from KE504143.1 coordinate 89,899, forward strand.
GAACCTTGCCTTGTTGACTAAGCTCTCCGCCGTCGGAAGAGGGATCCTTGCTGAGCATAGCCGAGTTGAGAGCGGCATTGACCCAGCTTGCGAGCTGCTCAGAGGAGGGAAGCTTGCCGGCGTTGAGCGCGGCGATGACAGAGGAAGTCTTGTCCATGTCGAATCGTAAGTTGTCAGAGGAGTTGTGGAAGGGGTTTAGTCGTGAGTAACTATGGGGGGCGCATTTGCCTGGATGACGCCTACTTATGCATCCGGGCGGGCAGGTGAAGCTGGAGGGAAGATGCGCCACGGTGACCGATTGGTGACGTAGGGAAGCGGGAGAGCCATGGCCACCTGCTCATCGAGGCACTCCTGTCGGCTTGTCCGCGTCATCCCGCGCCCTCTCTTGGTCTGCGCACCGAGGGTGTAATGGCTGGACAGTAGCCTCACACAGCTGATGGGAGCCATCCGCGCCCCCTTGACGCGTGACGTCACAACATGGCACGCGCTTTTCCTGCCTTATCAGGTAATTCACCTTCCCTTTCGGCTCCTTTACTGCCATAATTTCCCATGACGTTAATTATGCATTTCTGGTAGGCTTAGATGGTCTTCATCCTCTTCATCGCATATGTCTTTGCCACACGGACGAATAGAAACAAGACACTCTTTGCAGTATAACGTGCCAGCTGCACGAGGTGGGCGACTCGGATCCGGAGCACTAGATACGGCGGGTGAACATTATGAAACGCAACTGGATTGTACGCATCCTGCAATCTGACCAGAAGCTAGTTCCAGTGATGAGTCACAAGTTTATCGCCTATACATTTTGTTTCTGAATGACCTCTTCGACCAACGACCGCCCACCCTCCTCCCAGTTATCCCAGCAATGACTCAGGAAGATAGTGAAACGACCATAGCCTTCGATCTCACCGTCTTCACCCTTCTTCGCCTCCCCGACGGACCGTATCTCCTCGGGCAGCTCAGGACTCAGCACGTACATCCATCTCAGCACGCCCTCATCCTTGAACCCCATCCGCCGCGCGAGGCCGACCGATTTGACGTTCTTCGGGTTCGCACACCACTGCACGCGACGGAAGCCTAACCCAGGGAGGTGCGCGTCCGGCTTCTCAAGGCAATAGCGGAGGAGGAGTGCGATCGCCGTGCGGGCGACGTGCGTGCCCTGGAACTCGGGGAAGATGAGCACGAACCCGATCTCGGTGCTCAGGTTCGCCGCGGATGTGTTGTAGAGCGACATGACCCCGGCGAGCGCATCTCCGCGCGTGCGGTCGAGCACAGCGAACATGATCCACTCGGGGTTCGCGCGAAAGCGCTCGAAGAACGGGACGAGGTCGGCGTAGCCCGTCGGGCAGAAGGTGTAGAACTTGAAGAGCCCTGCGGCGTGCGGCTGCACATGCTCCCAGTACGTCTTGAGGTGCAGTGCCGGGACGAATGGAACGAGGCGAAGAGTGGGGCAGGAGAGGGTGTCGAGGTGAAGGGGGAAGGCGAAGTTGATGTCGTACGGCTCCGTCGAGGACAAGGCTGCGTCGATGTCTGGAGGTGGAGGTCGTGCGGGCGGGGTGTAGTTGTTCAAGTACGTCGCCATTCTACAGTCAGTGCTGATGTGGGATGGTTGGTAAGTACGCCATGAGTCTTTATACGCGCTGCACAAATAACTGTATAGGTTCATAAATTGGCGCCACCCTCATCTCTTGACTCGAGTCACTCGACCGCAGCAGGTTTCTCGATACAAGACGTACAATGGGGCGCAATGCGACACAAAGCAAACTACAACGGTTAGCTCACTGACTCAAGAGGTACGTCTCACCGTCTCACCGGTAGTGCCTACCCTGATCGGCCACGACTCTTCTTGTTCCGGCTACAGCTCTCCTGTGAGCATGTTTCACAAATCCTTGTATTAATACTTGAGTAGCGAGCAACTCAGACGGCTGCAATCGGTTCATGGCGCTCCGCGACGGTCTTCCGCAGAAGTCGGTATGTGCCATTACAAGCTCATGATATGAGACTTCCGACGCCCTCTCCGACTCCGTCGGGGGCCTGAGCGCTGAGCACTATCTTTAGGAGCGAGATTGGATCGCTATAGCGACGCAAGCGTTCCTGACTAGGGATTCCGAGCCACAGGCCTCGCAAGCCACCTGATCTGCACGTCACAGGGCGGGCAGCAGCAAGCATTCTGAAGACCCTCATTCCTCACATCTGTTTAATTCCCATTTTTAGGAAATGCGCATACCAATAGTACAAGAGCGTCTCACATGATGATGCTCGTATCCATCCTTCAATTGAACCAATCATATGATTTGTGATCACCCCGGAAAGCTCCAAGCTCCAGTACTCGGTACACCTCAACTAGAGTCACCTAGGTTGGTCTCGAGCTGTCTCGAACTACCCGATCGCGAAGACCCGGCCGAGGTTCGATACACGTTAAGTTTGAGACCCAGGCCTCCCTTGCGTCGGTCGGAGTTAAGATGGTCCAGTCAATAATTCAGCCAATCGACATCAAGGCGAGAGAGGTGGAGAGGTAGACAAAGTCACAGACGGTCAATTTGCCTCTGCTCACGGCACTGTGGTGCGAGGCCAATACTACGATTGCGAGATATAGCATGTACAATGGTTGCAATAGAAACAAGGAAATATATCTGAACTCCATCATCGTGCCGCCAATGAAGGAGGCGACGACTCGCCCAAAGATACGCATAATGATTTCACAAACCCAGGAGAGAAATAGCTTCGAACATTGGCCCCCCCAGTAACCCTATACAGTAGTTCCTCTTTCAGATCGTCCGCTGGCATGCATAGTCAGTGAATGTTTGGGAATTGATCTGGGATACTCAACTCACTCTTACGGATGCCCACTCGATCACCGCGCAGGCTACCCTGTCTCGCAGCGCGATCTGACATTTTGAGCACTTCACGTCCCTTGAAAGAGGCAGCAAGGTAGCTTGCAGCAGGTGCGTAGAGAGATCTATACAGTGGCTCGCATGAGTCAACCCTCTCCTATAACACGGCAGCACACTCACTTGGTCTGGCATCCCACATAACATGGGCAGCGGCCAACGCCCACGCACGCATCACGCACCTCTGCTGGGCTAGCGAGCATTCCGCAGTCTCTGGGTGTGTATGGGGCGGCGTGATCAACACGCGCTTGAGCGCGTCCATCCTGCCCAGATGCAGGAAGAACAGCTTCTTGAGGTATACCGCACCCATACGCTCCGCGAGCTCGTCCGACAGCGTCGAGAGCAGGAACGAGAGGAGGTGCGCGGACGCGGCCACTGCGACGTCAGCGAGGTCGTGGGCCCCGGCGAGCGCGTATGTGTCGATCGGCTGGTGGGGTGCGCAGGCGACGACCAGGTCATAGAGCGGCTCACCCACGCTGGCATAGCGTTTCGGCTCGATGCCGTACCGCGGGAGGGCATCTAGTGCAACGCAGATAGTTTCGAAGGAGGGGCAGTATGCGAGCGCCGATATGTTGTAGACGGTGTGAAGGATGATGTTGAGGACCTCTGAGGACTCCGGGACCATGACTGTCGGGGGTGATATGTCCAGGAATAATGTCAGGGCTGATGAAAGGAGTAGCCCGAAACCGTTCTCGGACGCGGCCAGGATCCGGTGATAGTGTGTGTAGAAGAGCACTTGGTCGGCCGATACGAGGACGAGGTCAGGTGAAATCTCGTCAAAGGAGGCGCATGGGTGGAAGGTATACGAGACAGGGATCGCCATGTCGGACTCGCCTGAACCAGACTTTTCCGGCGTACCGACCTACATAGCACAATCGTTGGTCTCCGTACCGAATGAAGAAGATTACAGTTTACGTACCGGAGTATGCACAACCAACGTCCTCTCAGAGTCAGTGTCCGACCACTGGTCCGGCATCTGCATGTTGAAGTCGAAGTAGTCCATCATGGACGAAGACTGTGTGTTGGGCATGAGTCGAGTGAGCGCGCACTTCACTGAGAAATGCAGGGGCGGTGCCGTGCACTCGGCCTTATATCAGCTAGCAGCGCCAGTCGTGCGGCGCACGAGGTCTGTATTGAGCGGACGACTGGGCATAGCGACGGGAAGGGATTGGTGAGCAAAGCCCGGGAATGTGGCTGGGGCTATCCATAGAATCGCGAGAAACCTTTGGCTCTTGAGCACTGATATCGGGGACTTGACGAAACTACACCGAGTGTACTACCTGTGTCGTCCCACAGCAGACTAAGTAGTTAGCCAGTACTTTGGCATGGTCACGGATGAGTCCGCCGCGAACCATAGGCGTACCAGGAGCGTAAGATAGACGGGGTCTTATCGATGGCAGCGAAGACGCACTGAGCATAAATATTCGTGGTTATGACGCTATTGCTGAACTCAGTCCGCGTGAGATCCACAGCATCAAGGAAATGCAGGCGGGGCCACGAAGTTCTTCTGATCGATATGTGGGTCGACCTCGGGTAAGGGGGACTGTTCGGGAGCACAATGGTCTCTAGTGCGAGCCAGCCCCACAATCGCCTCCTATATTGAAGGCAGAGAGGGAACAGGATGGCTAGCTGCCGATCTTGTGTCTTTTCAGCGGCGGCGGCGTTGAGCAATGCCATGCTGTGAGCTCGTATATGATCTACAGACATCGGACAACTGAGGTCTCTGGCCCGGGAGCGGCACGGTCGAACGATGTGCCGTGTACCGCATGGCTCCGTCGGCACGCAAATGCAATGCAACGTTGCAGCCAACTGCACCCAAGCACGGAGCCCGGCCCTCCAGGCCCAGGTGCTCAGCCCTACGAGTTGGTCACCAATGAGAATGCTTGCCGCCGGTGTGACGATGACAAAGTCTGCGTGAACTTACTAGTACTTCCTTCGTGCTGCCCGAGTCTTCAAGAAGATTCGCGTACATGCCGGACGTTGACCATAACACCATATGCCATGTAGCTCAGTAGTGACTGCACGACTGCAAGTATACAGTCGTTTGTGTATTGAGCGCACAGTCGCGCCTTGGATGCCTTTGTTTGCTTCGACCAAACATTCCCATATGAGGAAGTCTTAGTAAGATCAAAACGGCATTACTATTACATACCCGCTTCATGTAAAACCTGCGACCGTCAAATCAATGTCATGCGTGGAACAGCAAGAAGAAACACAGTCACTCGAGGCAGGGTAAATTATCAGTATTTAGGGATACTTTCTTTAGCATGTCTGCTTGCCAGCCTGCCCGTGCACATACAAATATGCAAGCTTAACCGGTAGACACACGACTCATGTCGCGTCCCCAGGACTTCCCCCCAGATAGTCTCGAGCGACGTCATAGCTGTCCATCGGAGATCGAAAAACACAAGTCACAGCCACAGCTATAACGTCTGGTGGCTTGCGCTGAGGCGGGGGTCTCACTCGGGCGCCCAAGAGCTCAAGGCGTTCGGACGCGTTCTGGCGCAGTACACCGAAAGGTCTCATGTTGCGTAGCACTTCCGCTTTTTGTATTCCATCTCGTCTCAATTGTATGCCGGTCGCCTCAAAGATTGCTGGAGCCGACGGCTCTTAATGTCGCGGACGATCTGTGTAGCAATGGCGCATGCAACTTCATGGCGGTTCGGCTTCAAACCCGCTGTCGCCTGACTGGTTGTACGGGTAAGTAGAGACTCTAGAGAGGAGGCACAAGGTCGTGGTTTCGGAGAAAACAGAAATTTTGATGATGCATGGTCTAAACAACGCGCACTCGGTAGCATGCAGTACAGAGTACGAGGCTGGCCCTAGCTGGGTGTATGTGGGGCATGTTGCATCACGGGAGAGAACCAGGACACGTCGAAAAGGCCTTGAGCTCTTGGGCGCCTGAGTGAGACCCCCGCCTCAGCGAACTAAGCCACCAGACGTTATAGCTGTGGCTGTGACTTGTGTTTTTCGATCTCCGACGGACAGCTATGACGTCGTTCGAGACTACCCCCAGAGAACATCGACGAGATGCGCCTTCGCCTGTGCACTTGCAAGGAGGAGGCAACCAAGCATCGGAGACCGAGCAGCGAGGCGCTTGTTGTGATGTGCCTCTCCGATCCAGACATGGAGGCCATGAATGTCTTCCCTGTGGCGTTCTGGCTTGACCGGAGTGATGTGGAAGAGTGGGAAATGCCTTGGAAAGACTTTTTGATTTGGAGGTTGAACGAGGGCATTGTAGAGTGACCTGAGATTGGTTCATCTCAGACATTCCCAACAGTGCGCATGCATTCTTGTCATGGTGCGTGAAGTCAATGTGCTTCTGAGAGCACTGGCATTCACAACTGAATGTCCGTGTGCTGCTATATGTCCATGTCCCAATATGTGTCCATCTCTGAGTAAGTATAGGTTGCCTTTCCTGCAATCGATCAAACTCGAGCCTGAGACCGCGGTGTCGGAACCCTTCTCAGTGCCCGCAGTATCTCCACCTTGTATGGAGCACATCTGTACAGTATGAATGTCGGTAGTCATTCGTAAAAAATCATTCTTCGCAGTCAACGGAAGAAATGTGATGTTGATTAGTCTGGCTTACACTTACATTCTACACGGGCACCGACTCGTTCGCATTCGCTTGCAGCGCAGGAAAGGAAGTGGACGCACTGGCAATCAACACGTCCGGTTCGGAACTGTTCAATATGCTCAACGGTGGCATTGAGCAATAAGTCGACGCATACAGTCATTACAGTAGGTAATGATATGGATAAGGACTGTATACCAGGTACGCGAGATGACTTTGCGGGTGAATTGAAGGAGCTGGGGCATCTAATATATAGTGAGATGCTTCTCGAACCAGTTGATTGCCTGGTCCCTGGCCTGGTCCCTCTTCGCCTTCTTGTCAGGGTTCGTCAGATCCGTGCGCACCGTCCATCCATGGTGCACGCCCTTGAACACGACAACCTCAAAGTCATTGAATCCCTTGCTCCGGAGCAGCGCCTCCGTCTCCTCCGCACGCTTCGCGTTGTACTGCTTGTCCGTCTCCGCCACGGCAAAGCTTATCGGCTTGGTGATGCCCTCGAGCTCTTCGGGAAATCTGACGCGCGACGGGTGCGCGGCGAACGTCGCGTCGAAGAGGTGGTTCAGCGCGAGGGCATAGCGGCCGCCCCAGCAGAAGCCAGCGAGACCGATCTTCGCATCGGGGTGCGTCGCACGGAGGTGCGAGACGAGGCTGCTGATCTTATCTACCTGCGACGCGCGGGTGTTGCGCAAGAGGAAAGGGATCCAGTGGAAGATGAGCAGGGGTGGCAGGAGGAGCCACTGCCTCCATGTAGTCTTGTCTCTGTGCTCGGTAGCGGCGAGTGTCCACAGAGGTAGATCCCGGCCTGAATAGCGGCCAAATTTCAGCCAGGAGCATCTTCAGTAAGGGAACATGACGCACCACCAAAGAGGTCCGGGACGACGACCCAGAAATCGCGCTTCGCAAACTCGTCTGCGAGAAGACGCGCGTTGGTCAGACGCCATCCAAAGACATCCGTGCCGAAGACGATGATTCGCTTCGAGTTCTCGTTGCCCGTAACGTAGCTCTGGAGGGGACCAATGGTGACTTCTTTTCCAAGGGGAGTTCCAGCATGGACGATGCCTGTTGTGCACGCGGTGCAGGCCATTGAGGGGGCGGCCTTGAGTGTTGCCAGTGCAGAGGAGTTGCTTTATAGTGTTTACAAGGGCACAGCATCATAGTCGGGTGGTATAGCAGGCTGGAGACAACGCGAGAAACCGAGGATGCCAACATGCCGGGCGGACGCGGCGAGCCGAATCCGGGATCTGGGTGAATCTTGCTTACGATCGGGGCAGGAGGCCACGCGCGATCACATGGTCTCGGTCGTTGAGAAGCGAAGACGCCGCGACGGCGACAACAACAACGACCACTCGTGTGACTCAACCTCTCCCGTTTCTCGGGCTACACATCGCCCGCTGCGACGCCTCTAACCGACACCTCCTCCATCGCTCTCAATGAGGTTATATGTCTCCACCATGGAAGAAGCGGAAATCTCGACTGGCCGAGCTCTTGAACGCCGATGGAGACGAGGACGCAGAGGCTCTCGCATTGGATCGTATTCTCCACGGGCAGAGCGTGATAGGAAAAACATGTGCGTCACATATCGGACTTTCTGCACGCTCCCCTCACGCGATGCCACCAGCGAAGACCACTGAAGTAGATGATTTGCGCTTCACGGACAAGGACCTGGACGTCGTCGGCACGCTGGAATATGGCCAGTATGGCGTGGTGAGTCCTACCCAGGCCGTACTCTGATTTCTCTTCTCACCTTGTCAGATTGACGTGGTGACATGCCGACTCAACGGTCGGGTCTACATCCGCAAGTCAACAGAGAAGCGGTTCGCGCTCAGGACGCATGACGTACGTCTCCTTCCACGTCTGCACACCACTCCTTCTGACGCGCCTCGTAGCAATGCTCGCCACAGTTTGAACGCGACATTCTCTTGCAAGCCCGCAAGACGAAGACGCATTGGGCCCCGCATCTCCTCAGTGCATTCCAAACACCTACCCACCTCAACCTCGTGATGAATTATGCCGAGGGCGGGACACTCTGGGACGTGCTCGAGTCCAGTCCGCACGACGGCAAGGTTCCCGAGTCCGACCTACGTTGGTGGGCGCCTCAGATCGTGAGCGCCATTCACTGGTGCCACTCGCAGGGTTTCGTGCACCGGTAAGCTGTTCCTCCGCCCTCACGCCGCTCTTGATCCACGACCTGCGATCTTGATTCTCAGGGATATCAAGCCACACAACTTTGTTTTGACTCAGTCAGCGCACCTGCTCCTGATCGACTTCGGCTCAGCCGCACCCCTCCTGGCGACGCAGTCCGACGGGAGCCAGCGCGTCGCGAGGCATCATTGCTTAGTGCCCGTCGGCACGTGCGACTATATCTCTCCAGAGATCCTCCAGGTCCACGAACAGGTTCTCGTGGCCCTGGAGATGTCCGACGCGCAGATGTCGCTCACGAGCGCGGGTGAGGGGTACGGGAGGGAGACGGACTGGTGGAGTATGGGCGCAATGCTGTACGAAATGGCGTACGGTGTCGCACCATTCTTCGCGAAGGATATCCGGAAGACGTATGTCAAGATTATTGACCACCAGGTTCGTGACTGGTTCTGGGGCGCGAGGCTTCGCTGATGGCAATCATAGAGAAGCCTACGCTTCCCTTCTTCATCGATCCTTTCACTTGATTTCCAGGATTTCGTCAGGAGGTGGGTACACACGGAATATGCATGGCGTTGTCTCGCTGAGTGTCTTCGAGGCTTCTGACAGACGCGGAACTTCGCCTGGGTCGGGCTAGTATCGACGAGATACAGCAGCACCGCTTCTTTGCCGGCGTGGCTTGGAAGCACCTGCATGAACGTCAGTCGTCATCCATCCTTTCCTGCGCATCTACTGACAGGACACTGTTCTCGCATAGAAACTAGACCGGATAGTCTGCATGTGCCTCAGTTCACTTATACCACTCCGGTTGCCCCCCTCGAGTTGTCGCAGGGAGTGTCACAACGGGATGCTTCCCAGTCACGCGCGTTTGCATTCTCTGCGCTCTTCCAATCCTCCCCTGTGTCCAACGCGGGCATCTCTCCTCACCCCAGCGCGACACCGTCAGACGCGCATACACCCAGTCGCTCCATCTTGCGCGAGCAGCCTTCGACAACCTTCATCGGCTTCTCCTGGGGCCCGCCCAAGGACGCCTTCGATGCTCCACAGCGCTCTTCGCCGCTCGGGCGTACCGGCCCTGCAGATGTGAACACGCCTCGGCCTCTCGGTGTCCCTGCAACCCCATTCGCGTTTGCGTCCGGAGGTCCGCAGAGCACACCTCTCGCGAGCGACCGCTATCCATTCGCGACGCCGATCCGGCCGAGCGCACTCACGCCGTACGGGACGCTCCCGCGTGCGAGCACCGTCCGCCGCACCGCACCGAGACGCACGGTGTCCGACCGCGAGGCGCTCAAGCAGCTCGTCGATTGCGTGGGCCAGAGCGCGCGCAAGAAGGTGCTGGAGAGCGGGCGGAAGCCGCGGTTCCCCTCGCGGACGCCGAGCACGGGCGGCGCGCGGTCCGCGCTGAAGGAGCTGCGGTTCGACACGTCGGTCGCGGTCGTGGGCGTCGAGGGCGCGGTGTCGTACCGCCCGGACGCGGGCATGAGCGCGAGCCAGTCGACGGTGACGAGCGCAGAAGCGGACGACACGTTCGGGACGTCGCTCTTGTCGAGATCCGGCTCTGCGTCTGCGTCCGCGTGGGCAGTTTCGCAGGAGCTGCTCATCCCGGACTTGGATATGGACATGAGCCTGTCGGATGCGGACTCGAGCATCCCGCCGAGCCCGAGCCCGAGCCCCCGTCCTGGCTCCGCGATGTCGGTGCTGTCGAAGCGGAGCCAGACGCCGACGACGTCGAGTTTCCAGCTGCCGCTCCTGCGCGTGGGGGTATCGAGGAGCCAGGACTCGTCGAAGCCGGCGTTGTCACCGCTCTCCCCAATGTTCCCTACTGCACCGCCGCCTGCGCCACTCCCTCGACCTGAACCCCAGCGTGTCCCGAAGGATCAGCGGCCGCCTCCCCGGCGGAAGGAAGCAACAAAAGCCGAGAGTTACGCTCAAGCTCAAGCTCCCCCACGTGAAGATGAGCCAGCCAGGGTCGACGCAACCGCCTCTTCGAGCGAAGCCACAAACTGCACAACCAGTGCGAGTCTGTCGTATGATATGCTGGACGACTTCGACCGTCGATTCGCTTGCTTGATGCAAGACATCGCAGGCGTCGAGCATCGCTTGGGCACAGTCTCTGCTAGAATGAAGAGCTAGCGTCTGTTGTTGCTGTAAGTTATTGGTATACTGTTCTGCGTTCACTGGCAGTGCGTCGAGCACTTGATATAGCCGTAGCATCTATTTATGTGCACGGGTCGTACCAGGCCTTCTAGACTAAGTATCGTCGCACATTATGTATGTATCACTCACTGCATGAGCCTTGCTGGATTGTCAAACCACCTAACACTCTGCCAAAGGTGTACACTTTCGAGTTGCGCAGTTTCCGACGACATCGTGGCCTCGACTTCGCGCGAAATCCAGAGTGCTACGGTCTAGCACCACCGCTGACAGTGAGCACCTAATATCGCTGCTCTTGGCTGATTCAGGTTCTGGGCCGTGAATTCGTATGCAGACCAAGAAGAGCCTCGTTCGTGATGTTGTATCTGTCTCTGAGGCCGTCGGGGTTGGGGGGAGATACTAAGAAGATACATAACTTAACGAGGATACCACTAGTATTCGTCGGATCGTCCCGTTGCGAGGCGTTCATGGGCTCCGTAGTAGTCGGCGGAAGCCTCGTCTACATGAATACGAATCAGCATCGTTGGGAGTACTTCTTGATATACATACGCACCACTAGCAACAAATTCGGCGCCCGCACTGGCAGCAATCAATGCGAGGCTAGAACTCAGAAAACGAGTTATCCTCCGGCGAGCCGCGAAACGTTTCGAGTGAGTACGACGCGTGACGGTGGTATCCCACGTGACCCCAAGTTGGCGCATACGAGCTCGACGCTCGTCGCGTCGAGCGTCGAACGACTCACAATCTGACTCGGAGCCGCTCTATTGAGTCGCTCCCCCATCCCGCAGGGTTTCTTCCATCTACTTCCATCAAATACCGAGTGAAGCATGAGCTCTGCACTTGAGCAGGTTCCCCCTGCACCCACCCCACGACGCAGGCACCCTGACTCAGATCCCCCAGAGACATACAGTCGACCTGCTCGACGGACATGCCAATATTGCTTGAAGACGGCGGACGAAGACAACCCGATGGGGCGGTGTGCTGCCTGTGGGATCGACGTGTACTGCGTGAGTAGCCTTTTCGTGTCGCCCGTCTACATGACTGGGTGGTCCTGACGACTACTTGCCCGCGTACATAGAGCCGCGTCTGTCAGAAGGCGGCGTGGCCACAGCACAAGAGATCTTGCAAGATGAACCAAGATACCCGTGCTATGCATGAATCCATCCCTGGATCGGTCGAGCGCGCCGATGCACTCCGCGCGTTCATCGACAAGCACCGCGCCAGCATGGCCGGGGCTGCCTTTCAGGCCTTCTATCGATACTATCTCCCTCCTTTCTCCTCAGATCCCGCCGCCACTGCACAAGAGCGCGAGGACATGCTTGTTATCAAGTTACGCACCCGGCCTAATGCGGAACGTGCGCGGCGGGAGAAACGCTTCTACGTAGTCGACGCCTACCTCGATACTGTCTCCTCGGCCTTTGCTGGCGCGACCGCTGAAGCGATGCGCCTGAAAGTGAGGCATAGCTCCGAGCTGGCGACGACGAACAAGGGGAGCCCGAGCGGCACGGTTCTCATCACTCTGTTGCTCTCGGACCCCGATGCCGGGTTTATGCCGCCTAACGTTGTCCCGTTCTCATTCCCGGTTGGCGAATTGGAGGGCATGAGCGTGGACGATACGCAGTGGAAGCCGCAGCTTTTGTTGATGCTAAACGAGGGCATTGTACGGTGAAGAACAACAGAAACTTGGCTTGGATTTCGTGCCTCTATGGATTAGCTTGGCTTCATCAAGTCAGAACGATTTCTATCTTACCTGTGGTAACATTCATCACTGTCTACAACATGAACCTGATCCCAACTTCCAGTTGGCACGCCACCACGACTTGAGCTTGAGCTATCCTCTAATCAGGACTGACTCCGGCTTTTCAGACGACAAATCTATCGAGACGAGCCTCGTCAAGGTCACTGGCAGGGTCAAGAGACACCAAGTTCATGATGACAAGCACGACACCGATTGGGTCCTAATTCACTCCGCTCTAGCACCCTTAGGCCGACGATCGCGACGCGCATCCTCCAGCTCTTCTCTGTGCTCGCAGGAAGCCAGTGTTTCGAAAGTGACAATGCGGGAGAGTGTCCCCACCCGTGTGGGATCAGCCTCCTGGACTTCACATTGATGAGGAGAACATTCTCCCGTTCCTTCAACGCAGTGATAGGATCCAACAAGGTGTATGGCTGTGGTGGGTCGCGAGAACTTGGTCCGCTGCGATTAGTCTTGATCACCAACGGCCCTTGCTTTTGATGACTTACTTACATTCTTACTTGTGCTCCGGCCAAGTCGTCTCCTGGCATTCGTTGCTCTCTAGACAAGAGGTAGAAAAACGTGCTAGTGACGGATAGAGTACGCACAAAGCTTCATATGCGCGCAATATTGGGCCGTGTTGCATCCCCCATAAGTACTATAAATCTATGCCTTCCGCTTATCCATGTCGACGGCAATGACTGCAATGAGGTTGAGCGGGAGAGGGGGAAAGCATACAGAAAGTGAAATATTGAGGCCCGGGCGAGTTAACGACAGTCACAGTAGTGGTCATTCGTAGCGGATGTGGGTGCGGATTCGTGTCTATGTTGGGTAAGGTCAGATACCCATAGTCGTCATCACGTCTGAATCAATATGTAAACAATGTATGAGCCCCAGGGCTAGTAGCGTAACAGCTGTCTTCGATGTGCACCTGTGCGAACTTGATCCACATACTACTAGTACACCGCTACTACGGGATGCAGTAATTCAAGTTCCGGTGTTATAGGCAGTAGGGGATGGACGAACACTACAACAGGACACCCCCGTTCAGCAGATGGAGCAAGTACCGCTTCCACTGCGTAACCGTGTGGCACGTCTGATCGGACGGGAAAACTATCGGGAACACAACCATGAAGCCCCTGCTGCTGTCGCAGGTAATTGGGCCCGCGACGTCGGGATAATACATCACGACGAGCATAGCACCGCACGGTCCTTCCTGTCTCATTGCACCTTCCTTGCAGTTATTCATCCCGATGCGCAATTCTTCACGCTGATCTGCTGGGATGCCGTCCATAGTCTCGAGCTGAACGTCTGTAACAATGAACAGCGTTTCGGGGCGCGCGCTCTCGGCATTCGGCCTTTGTCGCAGGTAGATGTAGAGTACGTCCTCGCGTGTTTGAACGGCGGTGGCGGGATCAGAGGTATATGGAGGCGCATAGAAATGCAGGACACTACAAGGGCCCAAGATCATGAGGGCCACACGATGTTTGCGCAGAAAATCGCGCATCGCGTTGTAGAGCTCCAGCGATTCAGGACGGCGCCCAACGACGGCGAGCACTTCCCGACGCTTCTTACAGATGGCTTTGTGGGTCGACCATGCTGCCTTCTGACACTTGTTATCCTGAGCCCGTGTCAGCCGATGCAAAGCTGAGATGTAGAAGAGGGTCATCGACGTACACAATATCTCTCGGCCTTGCATGCGCCACACTTCTTCATCGTCTCCCCATCCCGCTCGGCTCTGCCACAGTGCTGGCACGCATGGATATACTTGATCGGGGAGTCGCTCGGATAGGACTCGGGAGGCATCCGCGCCCCGCCAGACGAGCACGGGTTGTGGATGATGAATGCATCGCCAGAGGCGGGTAGAGTGCTCATAGTCGTGCTCGATGTGAAGATCACTTGTATGGCAGGCGGCAGTGAGTGTGTAGGGGAAGTAAGTATAGGAGAAGATGGGAGTGATATGCCATGGGAACCTGAGCCATGAGAATAGAACGCGATCATGACGAGATAAGGTTACGTTCACCAACGGACTCGCAGGTTAGCCTGGTAATACCCATGCTCGGCGTGGGGGTGAAAGCAAACGTTCATGTCCGCGAAAGCTTCGCATTGACAAGCAGTAGCGACATGGTCTTGCCAGCCGGACTGAACATCGTTGGGGTGGAAGCAATCAACAGCGCCATTCCATGAATCACATCGTGCTCGGTAAAGTGATCAGAGCGTTGCGATATTGCTTGTGAAATATCGCTGCTACTCGAGCTTGCAGTGCTGTCTATGCATCGCACGTGTGCTTCGATTGCGAGTGTTTAATATGTGACAGGTGAAGAACAGAGTGACAGCACTCACCGCTCTGTTACATCCTAGGAACACCGAAGGATCATCGATCGTCAGTCATCCGGTGTCATACTGCACCAATCATGCCCACGTCCAACAACAAAAACGTATTACACCCCATCCCTCACTGCCCCACCACACCGTGCTGTAAGTTCTCGTGAAGCCCGTGACAGGCTTGCAACACATCCAATCTCACTTGCACTCTGCATCCATCAACTTCTTGCTTGACGGCATCGAAAACCTGTCAATTGAGACTGAGATTATAGGCTGTGATGGCAGGGAATTGAACCTCTTCTCCCCAAAAGAGGAGAAACGTACCCGCTGACTCTCTCGATTCCCATCGACCCACACACCATCTCTCCCGTGTCCGCATATTTACACGTTCTTCATCTCTTCAAGTATCACGCAAAGTCGACCACTCGATATTCACGGATGCACGCATGCGATTGCCAAAGTGTATCGTTGCGAGGAGCATCCTATGAAAGCGTTCAGCCGACGGAGCGACAGCGCACAAAGCTCCACACTCACCAGAATCCGGTCCACCCAATGATCGCACCACCCAGGTCTGTCCATACGAGACCAAACCTTGCTATGGAGGGCAACACTGCGGATGTCATCGCCGCAGACAGCACCATCCTCAATGCGCTACAGAACAGGCCTAGATCAGAATACGGTCATCTCGTCTGGACCACGGCGGGACTCACTTCGTCGAGGACATGACCTCCGCACTCTGGGCGTGCAGGACATCGACCAAATACGCAGACGCTGGGTTGAGGCATAGATCAACCTGATGGCATACACGCAGTCAGCGCAACCTCATAATTAATTGTATACCACGTGCGTACGCTTATGCCGTTGAGGAAGAGGACGACCACGTTGAGCACGATGCCCAATGTACCCGGGACGTAATCGGTGACGAGGCCGCAGGCGAGGGTGGTCGCGGGCGCAAAGATAGCACCTAGAAGCGCTATGCGCAGGCGGTCCTCCGGCACCCATACACCGTTGCGCTTCTTGCGCCAGCGAACGACCGCTGCGTCGGAGAGCCTGCCGGATATCGGGGCACCAACTGATCGAAATAAGCAATCAGCAGTAAGCTACAATGGATGGGGAAGAACAAACCGAAATTGCCTACACCAACGGGAAGGAAGAGAAGGCCAAGAAGAGCCTCGTTTGTGATGCCGTATCTTCCGCCAAGGGTATATGCGAGGGGAAGACACAGAACTAAACGACGACATCAGTATGTATTCGTTGGAAGGCGTTCACGGGCGTACTGAAGTCGGTCATTATCACGGCCGTAGTCGCTAGTGTCTACATGAACACGAATCAGCATAATAAAGTATATCTCTGAGTGTATGCACGCACCAATACCAACAAATTCGGCGCCCGCAGCAATGCGAGGCTAGAGAACGGGTTGAGCCATTGCCAACGCCTCTTTCCTTCGCCGAACATGCGTTCTGCTCCACGTTCTCCTGGATGTGACGTCTCCGGCAAGAAGAAATACACGACGACAAACATGACGACAGCGAGGAGGGCGAAGAGAAGGTGCAACGCACGCCAACTGGCGAAGTGAACAGCCGCCCCACCTAAGAAGGGTGCGATCGCAGGTCCAACGAGGACGGCCTATCCGGCGAGCAGCGTTTAGCAAAACAAGTTGGGAGTGTGAAGAATAAACGAGTCACCCCGTAGAATATGCCCATAGCCTGTCCACGCTCCTCGAGGGCGTAAAGATCCCCAGCGACTGCTGCCCCAACGCTCATGCCGCTCGAGCATCCTATTGCTTGTACTACACGCCAGCTGAGAAGCTCCGCGACCGAGGTTGAGGTCGCAACTCCGATCGAGCCGATGCATAGCGTTGGAAGTGAATAGAGATAGATAGGGCGGCGTCCATCTTGAATGCAGTTCAAACGATGACATGTAACCGTAGTGACTAGCCAACTCACAGAAGCCCGAATACGATGCCCACACTAAATTCCCGATCGCGATCGAGAACATGGCAAGGTTGATTGTCAAGCTGAAGGGAGGGTGAGTTCCACCATGTACGCTGGACAAGCATAATGTACCTGATCATGAACGGCGTGGACTGCATGTCCTCAACTAGTTGCGGGATAGCTGGCATGAAGGAGCCAGATACCAGAACTAAATAGGCAGCTTCAGCCGTATTGGTCAAGACACAAATTGAAAGTACTCACGAGGTACGAGACCAGCCAACGAAACTAGAGCAAGGATGATACGCTTCCGCGCGGGAGTGAACCGTTTGTACAGTTCAGCATGCTTGTCCACACGGCTTTCCGGAAGGAGGAGAGGCGTCTCCTCGCCGGCTGTGCCCTGCGCCGTCATATTTGTCGGTATTCAGTCGGTGCGCTGGGACTTCGATGGGTGACAGAGGAAAAGTACATGATGGCGATAGTAGCCGAAGTACTTGAGCGTACTGCGAACATAGCGCGATTCCTCAGCGCCTCAGCAACTGAATGCGTTCGGTCTTTGCCGAGGCGCGAGGTGACTCCTGGTGACTCCCGCCATCAACAGTGTGCTCGCCTCCGAGTCCCACTCGTGCGCGCAAGACTGCAACCGGGCTAGACAGATGGTCGGCCCTGTGCCATCAAGGACTGAAGGTGTATGTAGAAGATCTCGAGGGTGCCCCGAGCTTTGCGCCATACCTTGCAAGCAACGCTGGTCTCCCGTACCTGGGCCTGGAGGTAAGTCGAGTGAAGTACCTGGGCAGCTACTGGGCAGCTGCACCTGTCGGTCACGATGCGTTCAGTATCCGTTTTTCGAACAGCCGTCACGCAGCATCATGACCGATACTTCAAACGCAACCTATTCTGACCTGCGTCTTCACGGACAGCGCACCGCTGAGGATCCGGCCACACACCTCCCGCGCATCAAGTTAGGCGTGCGCATCCTCGAGCTCGACGTCGGGTGCGGGCCGGACACTGCCAGCATAGATTCCACCAAACGCGTAGAGCCGCAGGGGAGCGTCGTTGGCGTCGAGCACAGCGAGGAGTCGCCGACGCCCGCGCGACGACCTGATCCCCTTAGGACGCCGCGCCCGTCGCATGGCGCGACCTGCATATTCGTGTCGGGCATTGCCTTGGCGGAGAGCCAGGCTCGTGTCGTTGGCCCCAGAGGCGGTCTTCAATCACAAGGACATCACGGCTACGTCGAGCACTTGGTGGTATAGCCATGAGGTAGACCGCGTCGGGTGGAGCGATCGCATGACCAGCTTGTCCTACCCTTAGTACGTGCTGGTAGGTGACCATGCCTCCCGGGCCGACCTCGAGAAGATGGAACGGCACAACTGAGGCGAGCAAGAAGACGGCTGGTTCTCCTGCCTGCACGGCAAGGCGCCTTGTGGGGTGTGTTCACTAGCTCCTCCTTCCGCTATGCCGCGGGCGTGCAGAGCGGGAGTTTCCACATGCTTGAAGGTGCGTACTCGCATTGTCAGGCCATTGCCAACTTGATAGCACACGTCGACAAGTCCACAGGAAGTTGACTGGTACAAATCATAGGCTTCTATCTTAGCTTCCACATTCCTCTACGAGGCGACATAGTTATCAGTGCGTTCAGATGGCACCCTTACTTTCCAGGAAGTCGCGCGCGTGCTCCTTTGCCTCTTTGCTGACGTTGGGGTCTATGCGCAGAAATGCGTCAGTAGGGCCGCATACATCGACTGTTCCGGGGATGGCACTCACTCTTCATAGTCGCCTTGTAACCGGCATTGACACGCGTATCGTCCTTGTCCTCCTCATAGCCCTGGCGCGTCTCCTGGGTGTCGGAGGACTGCTCAAGATCGTTGATGGCTTCGCGCGCGCGGCCCTTCGCCTCCTCAGAGACGTTGGGGTTGTTGATGGCAGCCTGTTTTAATCCGTCATTTCAATCAATCTGTTGCGAAGGTTATCTACCTTGTGGCCTCCGATTTGACGGGTGGGAAGCGACATGACGATGAGCCAGGATTCAAAAGGTGCGTTGTATGCCGGTCGTTGTGCGGGGGCAAGCTCAAGCTGGGACGTGGAAGGGCCCTCTGCCATTTGAGCCTCTTATACTGAGGCGGGTGCCATGCCATGACTTCATGCATGACGATCCGCTGGGGAGAGTGACGAATGAAACTATCCAGAAGCGGTAGATCTCTTGCCTGAATGGGTGTTCCGAGAGTGTTAACGTTGAAGAGCACGGTACGCAGGCGACATCTATTAAGTACTGACGTTACGCAGAACTGATCACTTATCGTCCGATATGGTGTAGTGGCTGACATTATCGCCTCTCACGCGATAGCCCGGGGTTCGATTCCCCGTGTCGGAATACTTTTTGCCCTTGTGCCTTGCAGACATCGGTTAGTGGTCCCTGTATTCGACGTGTGCAGACCAAGCAGTCAAAGTCCAATACAATCATAGTTGTGTACTGACTACAAGCATCACACAGCTATCTACCCATGCCGGATTCCGTCAGACCTCCCGTGCACGTTGCACCCAATCCTTCCCAGTCACTAATGCCAATCGTCGAACAAGAGTGCCCGGCAACTCCAATTCCACCCTTCCCTGCATCCGGACGGCCGGAGTCACTCACTACTAACGCTGTGTCCAGTTTGTCGCGATGTATCACGACCCGCTGCTATCGGTGCGTGCCTTCGAACCTGAAGGCTAATCGACGTATGGCTATATCTAGCGCAGTTGGCGCGGCGAGTCTAGCCGCCCTACTTGCGCGTAGAGAAGTCAGAGAAGAGAGCTTCTGCCCGCAGACCAATAATGCGCCCACCGCGGGGTTTGTCCTCGATACAGGGTCGACTTAGATTGAGAGTCGCGAATACACACTGATCAGTCCGCCGACGCCGCAACTCCTCCGCACGCGTAAGGAGATGGGGGCGTCGGTGGGGACTCAGTCCCAATGCTGGTCCGATGAATCGTTTGTGAGCTTCGAGGCGTTCGGCTGGAAGCAAAGCGAATTCAGAGTCACAGTACGAGATGAGATGATACTACAGGAACTGACAATGAATAGTTCCGGTTGCACACTCGAGCCTTCGAGTCTCTTGTTTGACCAGCAGAAGTTGAGGGCGTACTTTCCGAGCGGTGTGTCGATGTGGTAATTCCCGAGCACCGGTGCAGCGACCCTGCCCTCGGTCGTGTTCAGATACCTTGGCTCCATCCCTCACAATCAGGATCACTACAGTAGCTTGAGCTGTAGAAGCACCCGAGTCCGTTCGGGGGGCGGCATCGAACCTGCCCAAGCGGTCCTACAGAGGTGTGAGTCGCAGTTCCACTGACAGACACGCCTGAGAAGGAGTTGACTCACGCATTGGACGCACTCACTGCCTTGCGGTCACATCGCATGACCTGAACAACAATCTGCAAAGCGATTCTTTGATGCGTCAACCAGGGCCTGCAAATCATAGGCGTACATACGGACCATATACAGGCTTGCGCTCTCGCCACAAAGCTCGTGCTGCATTGTCAGCTAACCGGGTAATCAGATTGCCAGCCAGTGGCCGGGATCTACCCAGCAGGCCCATCTCCCAGATTAGCTCGGGGGCAAAGCCTCCGGTGGATCTCAAGACTGTAGGAACTCGCTGCAAGACGGGCAGCGGGCACGATGTACACCGAGCTCTAGACGGTACATAGTAATTGCACCCATCGGCTGCGTCACTGCAACGACAACTAGACAGTGAATCTACCGGCAGAAGATCAATGCAGTGGGATCCGCCGTAGGCTCTGCATTGGCGGCGCAAGCCTGAGGGCCTTGAGTAGAAGTAGAAATGTATTAGTTAATGAGCACGTATCATAACTGATGTTTACGAACCTCATCAACCGTAGGGTCAAGGATGTACGGCAGTGGAACGAGATGAATTTGAGACCATAGGTTGTAGACGCCTACCCTCAGGCTCTGCTCGCGATGAAGGGGAGCACATTAGAAGGCCCAAGGAAGCCAGACTGTCACCGTCATGGCAGTGGAAGCGATAGACTCACCTTCGCCGGCGTCTGAAGATAGCTTGCCATTAATCTCTCCTGGTATGAGCGCCAGCTACCGTCAGTTCACTTCATACGACACACATCAACGAGTGCCCGCGCTGATCATTCCTCAGCAGCCTGTGTGAGTTGAGAACGGTAATGCGATGGTCAAACGGAGCCGTACGGACTCCCCGTGATACGAGGTGTGGCGATTGTCGCTCGAACGACCACATGTCGCTGTCATGCTTCTCCAATGGAGCGTGTCGCAAAATGCAATTCCATTCAACACCATCGAACCCCATCCGAGTTCTGCTCAGCGAAGGGCTGGTAACAACTTGTTAGAGTTGCATGAGCATCATGCACAGGCATCTATTCATAGATACCAGGACCCAGGCATGGATACGAGTCTTGCAGCATGACGGCTACGACAGAACCCAACCCACCCAGATGGGGCCCGAATGTATGCATGAGCCAAACTCTCGTGTGGCAGTAGTAACGGACGTACCTCAGCTCAGTAAGGCGCGCCGTATGGGCGAGAAGAACAGTCGCCTGCCGCTCAGCGCGTCTCCAGCTACGCCCCGACCCCAAGAAGGCCCCAAGTGGATCCGTCCACGCGTCGGTTCACCTCCGACCACAAGACTTGCCTCATGCGCACAACGCGCATCACCTGGATCTCGCGTCCCGAGAGAAGAAGCACCGGGCTGGCCACGTAACGAGGCCGACATATGTAACGTTGCACCTTGTCGTTCGTCGCGGTCGTCAAGGCCACCGAGGCGATGCCGGCGGTCTGCGGATCATCCCCGGGGTCGGAAGCCCTAGCGGATCCAGATTCGTTGGACCTATTCCGGAACGGGCAGGTAACCTTCCGGATGAGGCAAGTCTTGGTGCTCGGCCGTTAGATGATGGTGGCGTCTTAGGCGTCGTACTAGGCCGGGGAGTTGACAAAGCAGCGATTGCGGTGGCTGATAACATTTGACAGAACAAACATATTGAGTTTGAGCGTGATGTGAGCGCATAGTACTAGGGTCGAAGGTGAAATCAAGCCCTGACCTTGGGAAGGGCGGGATTGTGAAACGAGGGCCCGGACGCAAACTGTACGACGATTGATTTTGAAGCCCGGGATCGAGTGCAAAGCCGCTGCTTTGCGTTGAACATTCGATGCGTCTCGGGGGCGAAGGTGAAACTTACGAAGCCATGATCATGAGGTAGCGGAGGACATACGGCTCCGCGTCCATAAACCTCAGCGGACGCAATCTAGGAGTCGCCAATGACATGTCATTGTTGGACATGAAGTTGGACAGATACTCCTGAGCATCGGGCGTTCAATATTAATGCTAAGAGGATGGAGCGGCCTTCCGTGCTGGATGCCACTTTCGGTGAAGTCGATGCCTGGAGGTACTGACGGTCCACGCATGCACGCTGGCTGTCGGGTTGTCCAAGAGCACTGCAACATACGGAGTACGTCACTACAAGACATACCGAATAAGGTAGCACCACCGCGGCGGCATGACATACCGTACCATGCAAAAGCGGCCAACGCTACCGAGGCGGACAGGCGCAATGCAACCGGATCTTTGGGACGCCCAGTGCGATGATGAGCGAGGGCTGCTGAGGAAGGAACCCGTGGTGCGTTAGAGACACACTAGTTCCTAGCGCGAGCACGATGAATGCGCTGCGGAGGGTCGTGTGATATTGCCGTGAGTTCAACCTGCCGGGTCAACGCCTGTAAGCACTCGGAGGATCCAAGCCGCACCGGTAGTAGGCGAACGCGAACGCACGCTCTACGGAGCACCATTACGGCGCTGATCCATTGCGAGATTCGTCGTTGTTGAGAGTACAATAAAGCGAGCCACGGAAGCACCGCCTTTGTGCGACGCATGTGCTCCTTTTGTCGACGTCGACTCGCTCGGTCCGAATCCTTCTTGATTCGGACTCGGCGGTGGCGTCTGACGCGTACGATGCTTCGTTCGACCAATGGGAGGTGAAATTGCGAATGACATTTACGAATTGATTAATGGAGGAAGATTCATCAAGTGGGCGCCGGCGGCTGCAATCGCGTCAGGAACAATGACCGCCTTTCTCCACATCTTGACGTCCTGCCTACAGGGCGTGTATTACGTGACCGAACAGATGCGAACAGGGCGTTGCTGGCAGCGGCGGATGGTCGCGTCGAGCACGACTATGACACGCAGATGAATGGGTTGCCAGCGAGATGCATTTGGGCGCGAGGTGGAGAAGAAGCGGCCAGACGCGAGGGACGGAAGCGTTTCGTTGAAGGTTGTCTGGCAACGTGGCGGGGAAGACAAGCCAGCCATCACCCAGATGGGGAAATGCGCCGGCCCTGCGCACCGGCGCCAGTGGCACCGCCGGGCGCCTCGCCTCGGTGCGGCAAGACGTGGAAATCTGCGACTGATCTACGTCCGTCTTCCTGTCCTCCTAGTATATAACAATAACGCCCTTGCTGCACTTCCCCCGTTCCCCACAGCATCCCCGCATCGTCCTGCGTCCCCTGCGTCCCCTCCTCCACGACGACAGCGACGATGGATGCATTCGCGCAGTACTCGCCGCTTTTTACCTCGGGTCTGCTCACGGGTACGCCTGCAGCCACACCCTCAACGTCCCGCTCGCCCTCCATGAAACGGCGTCGCGGTAAGGCAGTCGACAGCCTCCCCTGTACCGTCAATACCGTCAGCTTCCAAGCCGCTGTCCACTCGCCGAGGGATCCTAATGCCCTATTTCTGACCCTCGTGCCGCATCGTCAGTGGGACGACGATGACCGTTCTTTCCTGTCTCTGGATCTCGCCGAAAGTGCCTCTATGCGCTCGATGAGCCTTCGTAGGAAGGACACCGCCACAAGTCGCAGTTCCGTCGCATTTGGGAGATCGGGTGCTGGTTCGCCTACTGCTCGTACACAGTAAGCCCTCGTCTAAGACGTGCTTCCGCCCAATGGTCGTCAGGTTCTGACCTGTTTGTTTTCTTTAGCAATAACCATACATTCAGCTTCTCGCATTTCCTCCCGGCCAAGCGGCCCACATCCAAGATGCGCAAGTCGTCTCGCGATTCGCTCCTCCCTTCTCCCAAGCCTGCACCATCTATCTCTCTCCCAGAACCCCCCACCTCCGCTCCCGCTGCCACCCGAGGCCGTCGGACGTCTAATCACACGCTCACACTCTCCACCATCCTCTCCGAGCAGCCTTCCCTTTCTTACCCGTGGTCGCCCATGCACCGCGCCTCCCACTCCGCTCCGTCTCTCCTCTCTCCCACTGAGGCCTCCCGCCAGTCCTCGATGGTTCTACCGCCAGATTCCTCTGACCACTCGTACCTCCTGTTCTCCCCCACCTCACCTACTACGCCTTCTTTTTCGTATAAGCTTGTTCCATCGCCGGTCTCAGCTCCCGCTGCCATGCCCACGCGCAACCAGTCCTTCCGCTCCGTCGCATCGCTCAACACTCGCTTGCGCAATCGCTCCGCCGCACTTGCCGTGCTGGAGGGGCGGACGCATCGCGCTGCCCGCGTCGGGAGTTTCATGTCGTTCGGCGACGACGAGGACGAGGACGCCGAGGAGCAGGAGCGCACGCAGGCCCATTCGTCCACGCAGTCGCAAGAGGGATCGTTCACGCATGACGTCAACAACCGCCTGCTCCAGGTCCTGCACGAGGAGGAAGACGTAGTGATCCCACATTCGCACTCACCGTCCTGTTCGCGCGCGCGCACGCCCATGCCTGCGTCCGCGCCCGCGTATCAGCAGGAGGCTTCGTTCGTGCCCCCGGTATCCCGCTCCACATCTGGCTCGCGCTCGCGCTCCAACTCGACGCCGCCGAAGTTGAGCCGCAGAGGCACGCTCGAGTCGCTTCTGTCGCCCCTCGCGAACTTTATCGACTTCCGCGAGGATGAAGGCAGTACGCGAAGCTGGCGGAGCTTCGTGGAGTTCTCTTCGTGATCGGACGTTGGTGTTCGATGTCTTCTTCTGTCCTGGTGTTATAGCTAGGCGCGATGCTGCTCCGTCTAGCATGTCCCGTATGTTCAAGTCATTCCCATCTGCAAGCAACGTTCGTGTACATCAGCTCTTCCCCCTTTTTTCTGCACACCACCTCGGCCCTGTTTTCTTTCAACGACCGGCCCACTACTTGCCGGCTACAAGAGTCGCTCGTCGCGGACGCTCTGGCCCCCTATTGCATATATATGAATGTTGTCCGGACTTGTCTCTGCATCTTGCCACACACACTTTTCCTCACCGCTCTCTGTCACACTACCACACGCAAGCCCCATAGCCACTCCCCGTTATTTTGCATCTGCACCTCACATCGCCTCTCCCCAAGTCTACGATATCCATCTATTTGTTCGCCCCGCGCGGCGCGTTCTAATGTTCTTCTTGTGTTGGTCAGCTTCAATGCTG
Source organism: Fomitopsis schrenkii (assembly GCA_000344655.2). NCBI lineage: Eukaryota > Fungi > Basidiomycota > Agaricomycetes > Polyporales > Fomitopsidaceae > Fomitopsis > Fomitopsis schrenkii. The sequence goes on from KE504143.1 coordinate 115,058, forward strand.
CGTCTATATCCCTGATCCATGCTACGTACCCCGGACAGTCGGGTCCCTCCCTGTGCCAGTCACAAGCGCATGTACACGTGTACGTCGAGACCGCTGTAGCTAGTGCGGCGCAATGTGTACTCCCGTTTCGTGCAGAAGTCGGGTGTGATGGAGGCGTCGTGGATACTTTGGCTACTCAGGTGAGTAAAGTCCACCACTCTCCCCCTTTGTGCTGAGGCATAGCCTTGTTCGCATACGGCAAGAATGTAAGTACAGAACCTACTACGCCTGTTCTGAAACTAAGCTTTATATTGTTTGAACAGGTTCGAAACGTTGGCCTCCCATCCTTGCGTTATGCCGACGCCATACGTCTCCGACTCCGTGCGTAGCTGCCAGAGGCGCATATATGTCAACGGCCAATATATCGTCAGGCCAACGAACGCGTTGCAGCTCTCTTCCGTTTCGTCGTCCATCAGCGATCAAGGCCTCCCAAGCAATGGAGACGGAGATCAGATGTTGTTCATGATGGGTGCGTACTGTATAGCTTGTGTCGACTTGCGATGATTCGCTTGCCAGTGGAGCGAGGAAACTGCTTCAGCGCCAGCGCACACATGCGAAGTGCTCGCCTCCGGCTTTTGTGGGCACAATGGCCCGCACCTCGATGTGCAAGCCCGAGCTGGGGAACCCTTTGGCGAACAGACAACGACACCACTCCAACATCGGATGTTGCATACGCCGAAATATCGGTACTTATGAGGACCGTCACATTTCTCTCTTCCGGAAGTTTGTGTGAGCGCGCCTGGGCACTGACAGGTATGTCATATAGCTGCGCGTACTGCCCCATCGGACGCATAGTGGTCCGAGAACAGACGTGCGAGCGAGCTCCAGATGGACCCGAGCAACGGACAATGCTCGAAACGCGCAAGAGGCATACCCATAATGTCCCGCCCATGGGAATCTCACAAGGTCAACCGGGTCCTGCAAGGCGGACTAGCACAGACTGACCTTGGGAGGAGGAGGAGATTCAATCTAGCCCCCGGTCACCGCATCATTAACGACCGACCACAACGCTCACTAACTCAAGGTGAGGGGTAGTTCCGACACTCGCATAATAACACGTGTAGTTGCTGCCACTACTTCATCCTGTCGGGCCCACGTAATCACTTCGCAGTATGCGTTTGGTGGAGAGACCTAGTCAGTGGTACATTACCGCTGAATTGCTCTTACTGTCGTCCGCTCAGGCATTGGGGGCTACTCTTCCCTCTTCTAGACGGTGACAGTGATTAGCTGAATATGTCTTCCAGGATTTTGCCTAGTTTACATCAGGTCGTCGTCATGCATGGACAGCACCCTATTATCATTACGAGTCGTAAGTCTGACGCGTAGTGTGCATCTCGCCATGGAGGGGTCCGGCTGTGCATGGGTTGGGAAGGGTTCTCTCCATCGTCCTTGGACGCTGAGCTATGATGCCAGTTCTATCAATTGGACTGCGATGTGCGGTCGTTGTGTCTTCCGGGTATGCGGCATTATGGCTATTCAGTAACCCCACAGTGGTCAGTTCGTCGCTTTGTCAATCCACGTTGCACTGTGTATTGACACTACACCGGTTGCAGGGGGACTCAGTCGTTTCAGATATCCTAGAGAAATTGCGAGACACTGCCACTTCCTTCTGATATCTCAAACGACTTACAACTTGAAGGGAGACCTACCGCAGAATCGCTTTGCAACGCTCGGCTGTCCTGTGTTTGGAGTTCATTGAGTATCCAGTCATTTAACAGATTGGGCAAACCTCACAACGACTACCAGCTCTCCACCATGTCGAAAGCAGCTCATAAGTTCCCTTCGGCATAAGCGCCGTATCCGAACATCCTTACGGGCCGTCTTGCGGAACGAGTCACCCTGCAACACAGTTGGACGCTGACTTTCGAGGGTTATGGTCGCTTCGTTACTCAGTAGAAGGCAATCGAATATTCAGGGTGCAGGTATATTGATACGCCAGTGTAGTGGGCCAGGCGGAAACTGCCGGATTCTTCTCCATAGGGGCCTCTCGCTACATAGTCCGTACCTCCCCATGATCGTGGTAAACGAGCTCATCTTATAAGTTACCGCCAGGATATCATCAGAAGGTCGCACAGGCCTCCACCGTGACTGCTCCATCGTGTTCACCCATAGCACAGCGACCCTGTACTGTCACCATCGCTTCAAACCAGGAGACTGCCTGCATGTGCTATTGGCTCATCACATATAGGCACTTCGCTTGCGGGCACGACCGCCAGACGGCTGAGAACTACGTACGTGTCATCGTTCGGTCTTGACAAGAAAGGGATATGTCATGGTATTGACCGAGGGAACATAGCTCGATTGCCACATGTCGATTTGCACCATTAGCACGTTCCACAAGCAGGAGGAGCATGACTGCGTGAATACATGCGCGCAGCAGTGCGCCCCCTTCCGCTCTCATGTACGAATTGATTTTGCTGAATTCCGGTGGTTGAACAGGATGATCGCAGACCAACACATTGTCCTGTACACGACGGACGTGGATTGTAACCAATGCCGTGGCATACCGGACCACATACCTGCCGGTGGCCGCCGACGCATGATGAATTAGCCTTCCTGGAGACTTTGCCATATCAATTCCTGGCAGTCGAGCGGAATACTGCAGGGATAGCTGCGTCGCGTAGCGGGAGATCCGACGATTCCTAATCCTGGGGCGCTGAGGCGAGGCTCATTGGAGTCCTGCATCACTGGCGCGGAACATTTTCGACAAACTTCATGACAGCTATCCGAGCCGCATGCATCCTCACTGTGGTCCAGTGGATCCCGTGTACAGTATACTACCATGGATGCGTTTTGAAAGAATGTCAACTGTTACACATTTTGAAGGGCGAAAACACAGCCCAGCGGCCGGGGCCATGGACGAGAGCAAACAATATCTCCCGGCAGTACATAAAGAACGCTAGCGCGTCTTGTGCTACTGGTACAATGTCAAGCAAGGCAGACACTGCGGAACGGCTCACACATCGCATGATTCACCTTCCTTATCAATCATCGAGCTGGCACTCGTTCAAGATAACGACTTTCTTACGTAGACAGTGTTTGCACTGGCATGCTCCGTCCGTCCCCTATGACGCACTGCATTGAGTACAACTCAACTCGAGCCGAGACACGGGGAATTGGGTGGGACCGCCCAAACTCTCCGCCGGGCCGTTCTCGAAGATAGTATGCGCTTTAGTAGGTGACATCCCCCCCAGATCGATAGATGTTCTTGTAGGCCATAAAACAACAAACTTCGGTACAGCACACACTAGCTCAATAGGTCAGCAATATGATTGCGGAATCTCGAAGAGAAACATATACCAGCATCCGTGCTAACCAGAGTAGAAGTCCGCCTAGCGAGGTTTCTCCATACCAAACCGGGCTTCCACTGATACATGAATTGAAGGCCCTCCCGAAGTACCGCCAATCGCCCAGAGTGGAGGCGCCCGTGCTCTTGAACCGTAAGTCTGGGTAAATGTGAGCTCCGCTACGATGTGTGAGTATCGGAGTAGTTATGTAGCGATTCGTCGCGCAGAGGGCAGCTGAGGAACCAACCGATGAAGACCACTGTGTCGAGCTTCTGGCCCATCTGAGAGTAAGACAGCGCTCCCGACTGCCCAGAGCTCGAATGGAAAACGCGGCCGACTGTACCAATACGAGATAATACCTCCGAGAGTAGGCTCTTTGCCGAAATCAGGCAGCAGTCATACGCATGCCTAAGAAGCGAATTCCCGCCTGAAGAAAGCAGTGAGCAGCTATACGCCCTAATAAGTGGATTCTCGCTTGAAGAAAGCGGTAAGTTCCCTTGGGGGCGTGCTGCCGGTCCCTGTTGAATTCTACGTGAGTCCGAAGGGAGAAGATTATTGGTTAGGTATATCATTACCGATCCGCAGCTCGGAGGCGTATGGGAAGGTGGCCAACCATAAACAGTAAGTGGTCGGCTCCAGAGGGCAGCGGGGATGATGACAGCGAGGAGGCAAGCAAAATCGACATGAAAACAAGTAGTGGCTCACCCATACGCCAAGAAGGTATAGATGACCGTGTAGCCTATACGGAAGAGAGTGTGAGTGGGTAAGTCTCGTGCATCAGGAGAAGGTAGGAAGGAAGAAGCGATGCAACGGCTGCGATGAGGAGTTCAGCGACAGGGATCGAGACATGTAAATGGATCGAGACATGTAAATAGATCGAGACATGTAGATGAGACGGCAATGAGCGAGAGCAGCGCGATCATTCATCGCAGGAGGACAGTAAGCGGCGCGCCGTTTCAAGCAGAACAGCGCTACAGCCATGTGCTATGCAGTCCAGCTCAGCCAACAGAAAGTCAGTTGTTGACTGCACAGAAAATGGAATTGAGAGGATCAGCTCACTGTAACAAACCAGGAAGGACCAGGATAAGAGGCCACGCCTTTAGTAACCCATAAGACCAGTTTAACGTTGCTAATACAAGCCCAAACACCACTACTCGAATCTGCAATCATCACCGCGAAGTCTGTTCGACGGCTGCCATCGCACACGGATTTCCGCAAATGGTGAGCCCGGACCTTCCTCTCAAACGTGAACGCAAGCGTACCCTGCTCTGGATGCCCATGTCGCTGAGTCGGAGCCCGGATGACCGTGCTGCCACAGTTACAGATGGTAGAACGACGAAAGCGGTTCAGGCTCTAGCGTGGACCTCGTCGCGCCGAAGGAGGAGGCGGCGCGATCGGGGCCGGAGCCAAATAATCGGGCAGCTGCAAGCGCGCCTCGCGGGAGTCGACGCCACTGCCCGCCATCTCGCCAACAGAGTACTTTCCCTCCACACCGTCATGCCGGGCTACGGTGACCCTCGTGCAAGACCGCGATGTGAATGGCAATCTACACAGCTCCGGTGGCTTGTATGAAAGAACCACAGGAGTTCGTCGGTCTAGGACGCGAAGGGGGGACGTAGGCGATTGTGCTGTGGTGAGTCGCTGGCTCGAGTCAAGGTCGGGGGCCTCGCGTCGCATCCATTGGTTGAGAGCGGGTCCATTGGTTGCGAGCGCCGCGGCCGCTTGGAGTTGTCATGGGGTGTTTGTCCCGGTGGTGCCCGGGTGTTGTCCTGTGAGAGCTTAGGCTGCGAGCTCCAGGTGACAAACTCGCGAGAAGCTCCGGCACACTATGCCTTTGCCCCAGCAGCACTGCTGGTGTGCAGCCGAACCGGGAACCTCTGCCGTAGTCTCCGTGCCCGAACCGTGTTCGAGAAGAGTGAACGGTCTGCATTGACGCTGGTCATCCAAGGAACTGACGCAAACTGTCTCCAGATACCTCTACGTCCCGAACTACACTGTGATACCGGTGGTGAGGGTGCTCAGTGAACCTGTGTCAAAGATACTTCAGTCACGCACGTCCGACTCATCCGGTTGGACCTACTACTTGCCTGGAGCTTTCCATTGATTTCCCCCGGCACAAATTGACTCCGGCAGCTGCTCGCCTTATATACGTGCTCCGACGTGTCCTGGCTAGGCTGAAAATCGACTTCCGCGATATGCACTCGCCTCCCAGAGACACTCGGCTTGCTCGGGCTCTGGACTGAGCAGTGGCTGGTGCAAGGAATGACGAGAGCCAGTCATGGTACTTGCATAACCCCTCCGGCCCCTGCTGCACTGGCAGGACCGCGAACATGATACGCCTAGCCTTGTTGCTCGTGCGAATCAACCTTCCCGCGTCCTGCGTCATGGTCGAGCAAACTCCGCTTGTCGAAGGCTCTCAGTAACACTACGGTAGTATGTTGCCTGTGCCAAATCACGCGAACGTTCGACGCTTAGGAGACATGGGACAACGCACAGAAGCCAGGTGTTGCTGTGCGCAGGCAGACTAGCGGATCAGTCCTTCGGGTCCTCGAGACCTACTTGGGGCGTAACCACGGTGAGTCGGTCTCTGGGTTACAAGAAGTGTGTGGTCACTGACTCACCACTACGCGCGGGACGTCCGTCTCCGTATATAATAAGCAGACAAGACGATGAGTCCCAGCATTAAAATTGGCTCCACTCGTGCAGTGCAAGTTCGCGAGGGCTCTGCAACTCCTCGGCGAGAAACGACGATGTCCGCGTGGAATACCTCAGTGACGAGCGAGCTTCAATCGTGCTAGACAAGCTCGCAGAGCAGTCACCGCACCCGTACGAAGCAAGTCGCATCGAATTGTCGTCAACGCGCTGCGAGTGTGGAGCCACGGTGCCGAGCTCAGCTGGACGTAATGTCCCAGCCAGTAGTCTGTTGGCGCGCGTCGACCAGCTATCTGTGCGCAACAAACGGAGGTAGCGACGAGGCCGAGGACGAGGGGATGCGCGCGGCGGAAACTGCGGCTATGGCGTTCACCGCGAACGCAGACTGACCAACCTCAAGACGCTGAACGAGATCGGGCGGCGGAGAATTGTGGATTGGTTGGCCAACCCGTCGGGAGACAGGTGGCCAGCGGCGGTCAGCACCGCCCTTCGCCGGCACCGACAGGGACGGCTCATCGATATACCGCCCATGTCGTCCTCGTCGTCCTCGCCGTTGTCGCCGTCGACCTCGGCAGCTCTGCGTTCGTCTGCCTCTCACCCGTCTGGGCCGCCTCTCGCACCTGTGGCATTTCCGCCCTCCCGTGGTCCTTGCGTTGACCACGTTGACCATGCGGGTCCTCTCAGTGGGGGCAGGGTCAACTCCATCCCTGCAGGGTTTTGTCTGTGCCGGATATGAGGGGTAAAAATTGGAGTTGACCACGAGTGCGGGGCACAGCAGCGCTGCAACGGTGGTGGGAGGGATGGAAGCCGCGCCGGTGTAGGGTGGGTGCGGCTTGAGGCCTTGAGGCCTGCCTCCTGGCCAACAATTTTTGGTAGTTCCCTGGCGACCTGAACCACATTCCTTGTTGGTCAGCTCGTACAGCCTCATTCTTCGGGCTACCCCGTCCTACAAGTTTTTCTACTACCCTGTCAGCTTTTTAGCTTCTCTTCGACCAAGGCGGGGGTCTAGTGCATGGCGCTCCGAGCCCATTGCGGGAGGGCTTTCCTTCTAAAGCCCACGGCAGATGTCTGGACAGTACCCATCGATTGCTACTCGTGAGGTCCTCAGTCCATTGTCTCCCCCATTCCCGGCTCGCCTGTTCGTGTGCATTGCTCCATTCGTCCTGCTTATACGGGGTTCCAGCACGGCGGCCAGCAGCATGCCATACGTTCGCGGCAGGGAGGTGGAAGCACAAGGCCAGTGGTGCGACATCTCATCGATATGTTGGCCCATTTCAATCTCGTTGACAATACATGGCGTTATCTCTTCCCCTACCCCCTAGGTGCTCCTACTCGTTCCATAGTTTCCCAACACTACGGGAGGAGGCTGTCCCGCACATGGCTCACAAACCCTCTGGGCCGACTCCTTCACGAAGAATTGATCCCCCAACATCCTACGAGATGAACGTCAGTGGACTCGGTGAGTCACCATCCCGCAAAGGCGTCTTACAGCTGGGCGCATTCTGTGGCACACTCGTGCGCCTCTTTGTCGTGGCGGCAACTCGAGATACATTTCGTTCTCATACAATCGACCTACATCGGCGCCGTCAGCGACCACGAACAGAATTCCCAGTGAGGCTTGTGGCCCACGTAGTGTTTCTGCATCGGGAGACGGTGGCCACACACGAGGTACTCGCGTTCCGTAATCAAGTGAAAGCACATTGTCGGCGGAGTGTTGGTGGTAGGAGCTGGTAGAACGACATATGGCTAGGTTTTTTATATATATCAAAGGCGAATATCCGTATTGCGCCCGCGTCCGTCCACGCATACAAACTTTGAGCCAAGCTCGACCGCTGCGCGCGCCGTCAGTGCCCTCCTCCCTAGGTGGGCATCATGTGCCTTCCGATGAATTGCGGCGATCCCACTGCGCACACGCGTGTCGATGTTCGCCATGCAAGACCCGACTGGAAAGGCGTTACAACCTCTCAAATGGAGCACTATGATATTGACACTCCGAGATTGCAGCGTCATGGACTATATCGGCCTTCGTCCCATCCCGCATCTGTATACCTCTAGAGTGCTTCTCGTCCATGTACTCCGGCAGTATGGCCGCACTCTTATTCCTCGAGGAGGCCTACTTCCTCAGGTCTAATATCGATACGTACTAGTCCTCATTTCGTAGAACACCAGGTCACGCTATGCCACATGTGCTTTGTGAACCCAGCTCGAACCACCTCCACGGTTGGACATAGCTATTTGTAGCAGTCCGACCTGTGGACGTCGCGATCGACATGCACTCTTCGTCTTCAGACGAGGGTATTAGCCCTGTCCTCAAGCCGGTCGCGACGGTCCTGTTTGTTCCGTGTGAGTAACACTCGTCGTCTTTCATTGTTGGCTAGTGTCCTATATATATGCTGGGATTGTTCTCGATGAGAGGCCATGCATTTGAGTTGCGCCGGCGCGTTCATCATGACGCGCCGCACGTCATGCAAAAACGGTGAGTATCGCTTTCGTGTTTCATTCACGCACACCGTGCGTAAACATTCGCTATGTTTGACCCGCGGCCGCTACCGGGCCAAATATGTGTCGTCGCCTGTTAGTGGGCCATCTACGCGCCGCCATGTAATTTGCAATACAGCCGCTGTGCCCAAGCATGTGCCGGGGTTCCTTCTTGCAGGGATGGTCTTTCACTGTTTCAGCGGCAGGTGCATCTCAAAACGCCTATGCCACCGTAAATCGTACGGAAGACCCGCTTCAAGCTAGTGACCAGTGGGCGGCGTATTTCGGCAGCATTTCAGTCTGTCAACCCGACCTCCCGCTATTCCCAGTCCCCGAGGATCTCACACCCAAGGCACACACTCAGCGCAACAAGCTGTCCAAAGCACGGAGCTCGAGCCGGCACTGTGTCGTCTGCATATTGGGCCTTACGAGCATCCTGGGCCGTCATATCGAGAATCATAAACCTTTGGATTGGAGAAACGCAGCGTAAAGGGTGGCAAGAAGACATCCACCGAGCCTGCGCCTTATGGTCACGTCCATACTAGCCAGTCTCCTCCGCGTGCCAGTCGATCCGCGACCGCCCTCCCGATACGCGAAAGCCAACTAGCTTCCGCCGATCTTGTTACTCGAGGACACCTGTGTGACGGCTGAGCTGTGGGAACAGGCACCATGCCCCACAAAACACGACTGAGCAGAAAAGCCAGGAGCCGTTTCATTGAGAGCTGTGGCGGTGCAAGGGGACCCGTGTCGGGTGCATATACCACAGAAGGATGCGAGACACGTGAGCCGCAAATCCCATAGTTAAGATATAGGGCCGTGATGACTTGAAGGTTTGTGATGACAGTGGTGATGAAGGCGGGTGCGCCCTGCCGACCCGGAGCCATATTCCCGGACGCTAGCTATTGACAACGCGCACCGTCCAGTGAGCCGACCGACACCGGATCTCCCGAGGATTCGCCCCAGGCCACGGCCTCGCTTCAAGAGAGAAAGAATTCATGGTACAACGGAGTGGTGAGTCGCGCAACCTTCGGAGGGGCATAGGAAGAAGAGCCAGTGGTAACGGGTAGCCAGAGGCACGAAGAAGAGCGAAATCTGACGTGCTCCTTCCAGGTATTCGGAGACCACAAGTGAACACGGCGATCGCCTAGGGGGAAGGTTGTTGAACCCGAGATCATGGCGGCACCGCAGTAGTGCGAAACAGGTTTGATAAATGCTCGCTGTCGCTGAAGAGGGTCTTCGAGTTCGAGTACGATCTGCTGGCCTTTGGTGCGTCAGTGAGGCTCGATTGCGCGCAACCACTCGCCTGGAGCACACTGGTCCCTAGCAGCATCCAAGAGTACGGCTCAACCTGGTGCTGATATGGCTCGGTAGACTTCTCACAGTGAGTGCACAGTTCTGTGTGTGTTACTGCGTTGACGCGAAGTTGGCTGCCAGACCTTCAATACCATGATTCAGAGATGCATTACGACTAAGTAAGCTTTACTCGCCCTGCCGATGTTGCGAGATCTGCTGATCGTATTCGGTGCATGCGCATACGAGTACACAGCCACAACTATATGCTAACGGGGGATAGCATGGCTGGACAGCACACAACAGTCTGCAATTACTGACCGTTCAGTCAGGGACTGAATGGGTGGACCGCTTGCCAGATGCCCATCTTCCGCACCGCTCGCTCACGGGTAGGATCGGGGGATGGGCGCGGCAGACGGTGTCTTGAAACGGTATTAGGCCCGCTGGTTGACCATGGGAATGGAAGACAGCGTAAGTGCAGAAATGGGAGGTCAGTGCACGCGATCGAATATTCTCGCAATCAACTCACCAGATTCTACGCCCAGTACTCGTAGCAACCAGTACCAGACTGGGCTCGCGAACGATCGCTCCCAGATACGCTTTGCGCCCACGTAACGACAAGAAGGTCTTGAAAATCCCTACCCTATTCTTCGTAAAAGCAGGAGCCTAGTGCGCTAGCATTTTTTGATGCGCTCCGTGCGTTCGGGTACAGGGTGTTACATGTCATTGATGGCAAGACAAGTGACTGTTCTCGAGGAACGCTGCTGAGCCAGTACGACGTCTTCAACCTCCCGTGTTCGGCGCGCAGTGAAGAGCGATGTCCAGGCGAGCAAGTGGTAACGTCAAGGAGTAGAGGCAGGGCAAGTGCAGGGGCGCCGGAGGCGCCGGAGGGCAGGCGTTGTCGCATCCAGTACAACATATTCCTCCAAAGAGGCCCGATGGGGCAGTTTGCGGACATTGGTTGGCCAATCTGTCGGGCGGGCGAACCTGTCGCTCGGTCGAGCAACAGCCTAGCAGCGGTTGTTCCATGTCCCGCTGTTCTCCGCCGCAGCCGTCCTTGCTGACTTTGTCGAACCCAGCCTACGACGCCTGCAACGACCCCCTTCTTCCCGAATTCCCAGACCTTCATTGATTTCCGTCTTCGGGGCACGGCTTGTAGTGATATTGGCGAGGAAAAGGTGTGTGCGTCCTGTATGCTGGTTGACATCACGGTCACCAGGACCGGCGTAATTCCGCTGCGGCTCGCGGTCGCACATAACACCGGCCTGCCCACGTTCATGTCTTCACCCAACGGGCGAGAGGTCCGCTACTGTTGCCTATCCGTCTGAGTCGCCTGGCACTTAGCGAGCAGTGGTGGTGATGGGAGAAATGAAGCGTGGTGGCTGAAGGGAGAAATTGGCCCGGTGAACGAACTGTAGGTGGCGGTGGCATGAGACGCTGTGTACTTGATTTGTATGCAATTCTGGTTTTCGTCCTGCCACAATCTCACTACGCCGTCCAATGCCTCACCAACTCATCAGACGACTTCTCAAGAAGCCCTCGAGAGCGATGTAATCTCTGGCACCATTATCTGGCTCTCAGTATCCTCTGACGTTGACCGTCCTTGTTAGGTACCGTCCTTTGGGCCTCGGCAGGCTTCCAGCGTTGCACTGAACAGCATATTGCCATGAATACTTCGGCAGCCCTATGCTTACGCTCTCTGCTCTTATCGTCGTTCGGACCAAGGCCGAGAGGTGCCCAACACACTGGCAGAGGCAAGCCTAAGCCTTGAAAGTGCGCCAATATGTCAGGTGTGTCATTGCATAACTACAAGGTCTTTTCCATTGAGAATGCAGCAATCCCCTCTCCATCTTCCCCCTACGCCGTCCTCCGCGTGCCAGAGCTCTCGCTCACAATCTGTGGAGGCGGCTCTCCCGTGCACGTCTCACATAGACCCTGGACGCGCTCCAGTACGAGTCGTTGATCCTGCAGCATCCTGCGATAGGGAGGTCACAACACTGGCATACCCGTCACACCACGTGCAAGGTTTGCTTACTGCTGAACGCATCCACTAGCGCAGTTGTGGCTCTCCTTCTTGTGGCGCGCGCTCACTACGCATGCCGGTTTGTTACAGTCGACCTGTGAGAACAGCATCAGATCTCGCCGATGCCTGGGTTATACTGCCCACGTAGTGCCTCTGGGTCGGAAGGCCGTGCCCGCAGCCGTGGTACTCTCGATATGTGACCAAGTTGAAGCACATCGTTTGACGAAGTGGTAGTGGATGGACAGCATGCCACGGGACATGCATGAGGCTGGCGCTAGCTCTTATGTGTTCGATTCTCCCCGGCTTCTTTTCTGCAAAGTCCTAATTGGCCTCCGCATGCGTTCGGCCTCAAACTTTCCGAACGAGAGGAGCTCCCTCTGATTGGCATGGAGCCGGCTCCCGTGACGGGGGACAAATCCATACTGATGGCTTATCCGAGGCTGGGACGGACCAATAGACGATTCAACGCGGTTTGGGAGACGACAGCGCTACCTAGACCATGTTCTGAGTTCTTGGCTTTTTGTGGCGCTTATCAGGTGAGTGGCCAAACTGTCGGCGATGAGTGACCCGTCTTGTCAGCTCGAAAAGCGGCCCCAACGGAATTCCGTGACCGGCAAATCGTCGCTGCTGGTATCGTCAGGCTGTGGTGCATCTCACCTGGGCTCACAACTTTCGTCTACCATTATCGTGACTCACGGCGATCACTCCTTTGACAGACACTCCTTGTCAAACGTCTCATGGCCTGTCTTGGCAAAAATCTGCTTCGAAGTGCAGATTGCGCGCTGTATACGATCGGAAACACTATGCACCATTCAACTTCCGTTGCGAACTCAAAGAAAAGACAAGGAATCGCAGGCGTTGGTTAGATGCTAGGCTTTGCCGTTATCTATCTGCACCACCGGTATGTATAACAAGGACAGTATGCGCTTTACCCGGTCTGGAGTATATGGGTCACCACAACGCCTTTTCCGGGGCCCTGTTTTCCTCCAGCTCTCAGTCAGCCGGGCTTTTTGGTCTCCGATTGGAGCATGCCTCAATGCCTGCCTGTATTTGAGCGCCGCAGATTGATAAGTTCATCCAGAAAGAGCTGTCAAGCCCGTCCTGCTGCTGCTGCGGAGGACTCAGATGGCATTCGGAGTGGAAGCGATGTTTCCCAGTTCATCAAGATGGACGAACCTATGTCCAATAAGTACTGCGCGATGCACACTTCCACAAAGGAGGTGTCTGGCTCTTGCTGGCAAGGATCCGAAGTGTAACAAGGGCCTTCGTATCGTGCATCGATGGCCTCTCACGTTCACATACGGTGCTTGTGTCGAACATCCGTCAGTGAAGACTTGAGAAAGGCACAAGGCTAGAATGTAACAACAGCGAAACCCTTGCCCGTTGGCTGTCCGACAGACGGTTGCTGTAGACATCGCATATATTTATATCTATGTCCGAAGGCAAATGAGCAAATGCGTTACACTACCGTGAGCGAATATTAGCTACTGCCTCCTCTACTCACTGCTGGCCACACACCAGCAATGGCATTCCCTTGATCCTCGCAGCGCCCTGTGCCCGAGCTTCATCCAAGAGGGGATTCATCAAACTGATGTGTTAAAGGATGAGTAGGCATGCAAGACCGATGGTTTGGATACGAATGGTTGAAAAGTAAACACGGGCACCCGCCGCTCTGGGCAGGGGGAACAGATGCCGATACCGTTATTTAGAGGCGAAGATAGCCCCGAGCCAGCCCAACCGCCTCCTATCACACGGTCGACGATGTGCTTCAACCTCATCACGGAACGCGAGTACCTCAGTTGTGGCCACCGACTGCCAGTGCAAAAACACTATGTGAGCTGCACTCATAGCCGGAAGTCACCTGGAGCCACTGATGCTCAACGTAGGTCGACTGCAAGAGGACGATGTGCATCATGAGCTGCCATCACAAGAAAGAACAACATGATTGTGCAAACGAATGCGACCAACGGTAGATGAGAGTTTTATTGAACGATCACGCACCAGAGCCGCTGACACCACCGCCATTAGGATGCTGGAGGATCAGCATCTCATAAGAGAGACAGTGCAGAGAGTCTGTGAACCTTGCGCTGGACGGCCTCCACCAGTGGTGACAGGTAACTACGCGAGAACCAGGATGGCGTAGTTAATAAGGATGAAGGATCATAAATGTAGAGGATCGCACCGTGTATGCACCTGCTATCGAATATCAATGTACGAGTATGCGGATTAGTTGCGGCACCACCGGGGCCTCCGTGTTGTCCGACTGAACCTCCGGCACTGCTCAGCGAGGTTGCTGCTTGATTGGCATAATGAGCGGAAGATTGTAAATGGATGTGCGATTGAGGTGAGAAAGGTGTACGTTCATGATACGCCGCGAGCTGGGATCAAAGATCGTTGGTTGTAAGGGCGAAGCGTCCAGAGGGCCGTACGTACTCGTGGCTCGGCTTCGGCCTCCCCATTTCTATCGCCTTGGTCCTGGCCGACGCCACCATCCCCATTTCCGATGCTCTTCGGGGTGTAACCGTCCTCCGTTGGTCTTTCAGCGGGCCACCTTTCTCCCGCTCGGCCCAGACAGCAGCCTAGAATCAACTCAACAGTGCCGACACCAGCGGGCCAAACGCTGCGTAGTTGCGCCGGATGGAACGTGCCTTGAGTGTAAGCTGCTTCGGTGCATAGCGGCGGATCGTCGCTGCTGTCGGGGGCAAGAAATCAAGAAGAGAGGGCGGGGAGAATAACGGAGAGTAGGAGAAGGGAGGATGCGAGCGGAGGATGGATGGGCCGTGCGGTGGGTCGCCTAACTGCCCACCCAACAGATTGGCCGCCAATCCAACCAGCTGCTGGCCCGGATTCGGCTCAGTGGCTTGCAACTACGCGACTCGAATCCGTACCGTCTCTGCCTTGCGGCGGCGTCGTCGTTCTTATTACCGCAGCATTGCTTGTCGCGCTCGTCGTCGCTCTTCGACCCGCAGCAAAGGCTCGAAAGCACAAGTCGAGGGGCCCTACAACCAGATCCTCGGCTAGATATCCTCCGTCAGGCTGGCCATCGCGACAATAGGCCCGAACATGCTAGCAGGCCGAGGCGCCCTCTTGCTTGTGTACTTCGCCGTCGTGTTTCTTGTTGATCTTAAGAGAATAGATCTTCGGAGGAGAGCTTTCGGCGACCGGTCATGCGTAGTTGGGTGTCCTGCGCCCTGGCCCGTTCCGACTTTGCCGAGTCGATGCTGTCACCTGGCGGTAGCTGTGAGTCCGTGGCCGCAAACAGTATCATACGTCCACTAACAGTGACACTCACCGAAGCGCGGCGCGCGACGGCAGTGCGGACTTACTACCTGTAGGAATCCAGTACAATCGACATACCCTTCCAGGTACAATTACTAGTGTTGGTCCTGGTGCCATTGGACGACGTATAGCGCAGGACCCGCAGACAAGGATCTCTCCGGCTTCGACACTCGTTATAGTGCAATTGACAAGGCGGACAGCTTCTACCCGCATGTTGTGCGCGTGTATGCACACAATTCGCGCTGTCGACTTTCGACTGCTCGCATCATATTGTGGGCCTTCTGGTACAAATATACGAGCAAAGAGCAGGATGCCCTGTCAGCGGTTCACCTCCGTTGCTCAATGTCCCTTCTTCTCGGAGATTCAACGGTAGTCCCTACTCAAGATCCGGGTAAGCACACCAACCCGGGAGTCGAGAACGTACCGTACCGGATGCAGGGAGCGGTCTGGATGCCCAACTCCGGTGGTGAGGGAGAGTGGTATACACTGGATGTGCGACTCGAAGCCGCCGGCGGTGCCAAATTGTGCCGGTGACAATGCTTGTCACATCCAAGGTGAGTTGTCGTGCTGGCTGGGCTTCAGGCAGGGCGTCCGCTCATGGAAAGCAGCCCACCGACCCCATACATCGTTCCCCGGCCACGGAATGGTCTCGAACTATCACCGAAGCTGCGGAGAAGGTGAAATCTATCCACGGTATTCCTAGCTATTTGCTTAGACCTGGACCATCAAACTTTAGAGGAGTGGCAAAATACAATACCAGTTGCGCCATCTGAAATGGCATGTCGACGGTACAAAGCGTGTACCCTGCGCGTCTCTGGCACGACCAACTGCAATTTGGACCCACATAATCCACGGCGATAAGAAAAGGGCGACTAACTGGACAAACCACGCCACGGGTTAACCATCTTGGACACCAGCTTGCGTTCATTGGAGCGTATCTGCAGCTTCGTGATGACTGCTTCATCGGAAGAGGTCTACTAGTAGCCCCCTCTCGCCAGACATCACCTTCCGCGCCACCGTACACTTCAAGTCGGCCCCTCCACACATCGCTCTTGGCTATGTCGGTCTCGCCTGAAGCTAGTCAACTGAATGACTCACCACAGCAAGTACTTGTTCAGTCACCTGGGCTTCCTATCTCCGCCCAGCACGCTCTCTATTCGTATGTCTGCTCTTCAAGAGTGACGCGG
The DNA here is from genome assembly GCA_000344655.2 of Fomitopsis schrenkii. Classification (NCBI taxonomy): domain Eukaryota; kingdom Fungi; phylum Basidiomycota; class Agaricomycetes; order Polyporales; family Fomitopsidaceae; genus Fomitopsis; species Fomitopsis schrenkii. The sequence goes on from KE504143.1 coordinate 131,293, forward strand.
TCATCGCTGAGCGCGGGTTCGGGTTCCGTCTCTCTTTCCAGCACCCTCCCTGGTCATATTCAGCCTCAAGGCCTCAACACGCGGAGAGGTCGATGAAGAACGAGCACATTCAAGGACCCGCATCCGAGTACTTGGATCGCTGCTTTTAGGCGCTGCAGGACACTGTGTGTACTGTGCAGCACGCCGCCACAGGCTGGGGCTGCCCAGGAATCTGGCTCTTCTCGGGACCCCACTTCCTCCGGTCACAGCGTCAGCACGGTTCACTATATCGACGCCGAATCGACTCCAGGGCCGCCGTACGCAGTGCTTGTCTTTCAGTCCAGGCAACAATCTCATGCACATGGTTGCCTTCGCGCTGACCTCAACATACCTTGACATCGACAGTCGCTCTCAGTCGCCCCCGGTCTCGAGCAATGGTCTTAGGGCTTTGGGGGCGTTGCGATCGGAACACTACGACGCTCGAATATGGCAGACGGCTGGTTTGGGTTGCGTCAGATGAGGGCCATAGCGGGGCCACGGTGGACGAGATCAAGGTGCTGTGATTGAGGGTGGCCTCCGGATCGGATGAATCGTACGTCTGACTTAGAACGATTCAACTGGCCACACATGCTCAATTCTTCCGCTCGTCCTCCAAGAACGTCTACTTCTCTCCTGGCGTACCTTCCGTTCCGTCATGCGGAGGCTGACTCTGGACTGGACATCGTCTATCCATTCCTTGGTATGGTTTGAACAGTCACCTCGGGCACGTTCCGGAGAGATTCACCTCGTACGTTCTCTTTTATACGTATCAGGACACATCGCCCTGTTCGTGCACCACTCCCTTCAGGCCTCGCGTCTCGGTGCCATGATGCACTTCAGTTAGGCACCATATGCCCCTAGCCCTGTTCTCACTTGCGGGGCGTCGTGGTGCTCGGCAGTACTACGCACGTTGTGCTCGCAAGTTTTCAGCAACGTATCAAACAGTCCTTGAGTTTCCTCACTCGACAAGCGACATCCTGAAATCATGAACACCTCCTATCACTACGCCGCCCCGGGATCCTCACTCTCTGCGGCGCGTGCGCGAGCATACTTTTTCGGTCGCGCACCCAGTCGACGCCGGCATAACGTGGAACAACGTCGCCGACGGCGGACGCCCAACGCGTGTCCTGCCGTATCACCCTTTCCGATCGCCACTCGAGCTCCCTTCTCCGCCCACCATGGACCCTCACACACATACATTTTCTCCTTCTGTCACACGCTCTGCTTTCCGTCACCGTCAATGATGCTCCGATCTCGCCTTTTCTGAGTTGAGGCCACTCAGGCTCCTTGCCCTCCATCTCTTCACTAGTTGTTGTCTCGGTTGGTGTCTCCTATTGGAGTGTGCTGCGCTTGGCTGTTACATGTGTCCGTAGATATTGTGGCGGTCGGACACTCGCGGCTGTATTGCTTGGTGGTTGCGCATCAGTGCTCTCGCCTTTCATCCGGATGCGCTTGTGTCGGCTTGGCTGCTTCGGCGACTCGCAACAGTGTGCAAAAGAGTTAGTCTCACGTTGTATGATCATGCCATATACTTAAGCTTGATATTCACTGTTCGCCTCGTAAGGCACTCGGAGATCGATGTTCTTTCACACTATACACGTCTGGAAGCCGATCGATGAATGGCTCAAACTGTCGTCTGATGATGAAATCTTGGTGCAATTCTGTACCATGCTAGCAGTCTGTCCCGGTCTACTCATGCAGAGACACGGGTGTCTAGTTTTCCAGCGTGATATGAATTGGGACGTAACAAGAGAAAGTAATTGTGTCAATAATCACACAATTAACTGATTAAAGAATCCTACTTCCTGTGTATCACGTGACCGAGTACCACCTTCGCCATTGCTCAAGCGCTCAAGCTTGGCTCAAGCCCTTCCAGACGTCGTCGACAGACCACCAAATAAAATCGTCCATCCTCTAGAAACTCATCGGACTTGCTCAAGCCCGTGGATCAATGGACTACCTTGTTGCAGTTATGGCTGCAATAGCCTACGGCGGTACTTGAAACTTAAGACTAGTCTCAGACTCCGGTGCAGACCATCTCCTTCGGCGATTCGGAGCGTATTCCTCAAGACACCTATGCCGACACAACTTGGACACAGCCGTTGCACTGATCCTGGCTAGCCCAAGGGCTAACTACTCCCGGGCAAGTCTAGCAGTGAGTTCCTGAGCCCAATACCCCTCGATAGAGCTAATCCTGCTCAGTGCACCTCGATTCGAAGTGCGTGCGGTACTACGTATACGCACGCTGTTCGGAGCGGGGCCTTATCGCGCATGCGCGTCGGGACTTCAATGGAAAGACTGGCACACGGACCTGAGCCCAAGACAAACCACATGGCTGCAGGTGATGGGATGTAGCTCCCCGACGTGATACGGTATCTCTCGATGGTCCTGCTCAAGCAGCGTCCTATCAAATCAGTCAAGATTCCTCTCTTTCTCCGAGTTCGCATCGCCATTTGCATGGGTTAGACGCTTTGTTGTGCCTCGCCGAGACTATGTGCACCTGACCGCGTCAAGGCATGCGCGCACGCACCATACGCACCACATGTAGGCACTGGCAGCAGCTCCGAGTCCTCGGGATTATGGGCAGCCTGGCAGGCCCAAGGTAACTCCCCGTGTTCAGTAGCTCTTGGCTATAGCGGAGCTGATAGCTGCCTACTAGATACTGATACGCCTGAGATTTTAAATGCCAAGCAAGGGCCACGATAACACTGGGCATTTACGTTATCGTGTGCAGCGACACGCTCCCCAGGCCTCCTCCATTATCCACACGGCCCGCCTCGCCCTAATGTCTACGCGACGAATAAATAGCGCTGCCATGTAGGTTGGGACTGGTGCGAGCAGTGCCCATTCTCTGCAGCTCAACGCCCCCGCGTGAGGCGCAGTCGCCCACCAGCATCCTAGCCATGGCCGAACTGCGGCCTAACGCGCCTGCGTATGATGACGAGAAGCACCTCTCCGACACCTCGTCGGACGAGAAGAAGCTCGACGACCATGCCGTGAGCGAAGTTGACGATCGCCAGATGACCAAGGAGGTCGAGGCGATGGAGGACCGCATCGCCAACGACGAGGCCACTGACGCCGAGTATCGGGTCGAGGAGGCGTACGAGGTCGCCATCAAGGTAGTATCTGCGCCCTCTTTCAGGACGCATGAGCTTATACCTTTATCCAGGTCCTCTCGACGAGGGACGACCCCGAGTTGCAGGCCTTGACCTTCCGCACTGTCTTCCTCGGTCTTGGCTTCTCAGCGTTTGGCGCGTGCGTATCATACCATTTTGTCTGCAAGACACGATCCCTGAGCTGACACCGCTGTCTATAGCGTGTTGGCGCAAATTTACTACTTCAAGCCTCAGACACTCAACGTGTCGACGCTACTTCTCCTCATTCTGTCATACTGGATCGGGAACGGTCTGCACATGCTCATGCCCAGTAAGGGCTGGTGGCGCTGGTTAAATCCTGGCCCATTCAATAGTATGCACCACTTCCCTGGAATGCACAAATCGCCTCTCATGCTCGCCTTGATACAGTCAAGGAGCACACCGCTATCATTATCATGTCGTCGACGGCATCCCACTCCGCCACTGCGATCCAGGTCATTTCCGTGCAGAATCGTGAGCACCATTACATCGTTGTTGACGAGCATTGTCTGACTTGTTCGCCTCGTAGTGTTCTATGGCAACGACATGGTTTGTCCTTCACCGCTTCTATGCCTCCTTGAGCACATGTAGATTCGGACTTGCATAGAATCCTGGCATTGCGATCTTCACGTTGATCGGCTCCCAACTCATCGGGTATGGTTACGCTGGGCTGCTCGCGGATGCACTCGTTCGCCCTACGAAGTGCTTCTGGCCCGCTACCAGTGCGTTGGCGTGTCCCTACGTATACCTGCATAAACTCATTTGTGTCACCCTTGCGCAGTCTACACGTCCAACTTGTTCCAAGCCTTGCACTACGACAGACAGATGACGTCGAAGCGTGTCCGCCTTTTCTGGATCATCTTCGCTGTCATGTTCTGCTGGGAGATCATACCTGAATGTGGGTCTTTGCATCTCGTGCTTGTTATATTTTGACATCGCTAAAGTTTGTTTTGATAGGGATTTTCCCCTTACTTACCGGTTTCTCGATCTTCTGCTTGGCCGATAACCATTCGGCGGTCATGCGGAACGTCTTCGGTGGCGCATCAAACAACGAGGGCATGGGCCTGCTCGCTGTCTGTTTAGATTGGAACCTCATCGGCTCCAGCTGCCTCTGGGCCCCGCTCTGGCTGCAGTTGAACCAGGACATCGGGATCTGCCTTACATACATTCTCATGTCCGCGGTGTACTACGGGAATATCTGGAAGGCCAGAAGCTTCCCGTACATGAGCCAGGACATTTTCGCTGAAGACGGGACGGTGTACAACCAAACCGCGCTGCTCACCGACGGCAGATTCGACGCGGCGAAGTACGAGGCGCTCGGACCCGCGTACTTCTCGGCGACAAACGCGCTCTACCTGATCACGTCGAACCTCTCGCTCGGCGCGGTCGTGACGCACATCGCGCTCTGGCACCGCGACGACCTCAAGCCGTTCATCCGCTCGCTGAACCCTTGGAACAAGCATGAGTACGTCGTGCACGACGCGCACTGGGAAAAGATAAAGGTGTACAAGCAGATCCCGCGCTGGTGGTACTTTGCCATCCTCGTCGCTGCGTATGGGATCGCCCAGGCGACGAACTATACCGGCGAGTCGGGCCTGCCCTGGTGGGCCCTGACCATTCTCCTCATCATTGGCTTTGTCTTCTGCGCGCTTTACTCCACTCTCGCTGCTACCATTGGTTTCACCGAGTTCTCCAGCTCTGGCAACGGCTTCTTCCAGATGATCACCGGTGAGCTGCTCCTATCAACCTCCGTGCGTCCCCACTCCCGCTAATGCCCACATTCTAGCCTACATGGTTCCCGGGCGCCCCGTCGCGAACATGTACGGTGCGATGTACGGCGCGCACCCTCTGCAGCAGGGAATCGCTTTCCTGCAGGACCTCAAGCTGGGCCAGTACTGCAAGCTCGCACCGCGCGTGACGTTCTTCATGCAGATGGCGGGCACGGTCGTCGGCGCGATCCTCAACTATGTCATGATGCTCTCCATCATCGATTCGCAACGCCCTGCGCTCTTGTCCATCGCCGGTACACGTTTGTGGTCCGGCCAGAATGCACAGAGCTACAACTCGAATGCAATCGCGTGGGGCGCACTCGGTCCGCAGATGTTCGGCGCACACTCGATCTACAAGATGGTCCCGATCTCGCTCGCGATCGGGCTGTTCCTGCCTCTGCCGTTCTGGCTATGCGTACGTTTGATGTGCTGCATCTACGTACTCGCCGCTGACAGATGTCTGTCCTATATAGTACCGCATCTGGCCGAAGCCGGTGTTCAAGAACCTGAACGCCTCCATCATCATGCAGTACTCGTGCTACCTCTCGGTAGGCGTGAACACGCAGGTCAACACGGCAATGGCGCTAGGCATCTTCTCGCAGTGGTGGGTGCGCACGCGCTACCCGCGCTGGTTTACGAAGTACAACTACATCGTCGCGGCGGCGCTCGATGGCGGAACACAGGTGATCGTGTTCATCCTGAACTTCGCGATCTTCGGCGCTGCTGGTCGTACGGTGCTCTTCCCGGAATGGTGGGGGAATGACTTCAGTAAATCAGCGGATCGGTGCATGTCGCCCCCCTCGTAGATCTCGCTGGGCCTTGTCGCAGTGCGCTGTAGAGGATTGACGAGCGACCGTCAGATTGTCTTTCGGCTCTTCTGTAAAGTAGGGTACTGTGGGGTAGTAGCTATGTTTCTAGAAACGCTATAAACGGTACATAATATGCTAGGATGTCAATTGCGCGACCCCATTACGATCTATCTCGCGGGCATGCCGTGGCGGCGGTAGGTCTATAATCAGCTTGTACCTCGGAGGTCTGCAGCTGACATACGCCGTATGCAATGAACCATTCGTATGCACGTATGAATCAAGGAGCGAACATCGATGTCGAGAGCCAAACGCATGGATTGCGTCATACCTAATCTGGAGTGCGTTGAGAATATTCTCTGTCATTGTAGAAAGGGCTTTTACGGCTTTCCATGCGGCAAATTCGGATCAGAGCAAGCGACACTGGCTAGGGGACATGTCGTTTGCCATCCGGAGCGATGTCACCGCTCCCGACAGACTAGAAAACTTTCAATCCAACAACGTGAGTCGAGGCGGCGCATGCAGACGAGGCTACCGTCGTGACTCAGCCCATTGCCCACGAAAACCTGTGCGCGCTAGCCGACCAACATGTCTACGGCCTACTTCTGCTCGCTGTTGACGACCAGATCACGGCTGCTAGAGACGGCCCGGGCGGGGTTTGGAACGTGATGTATTGCAACGCGTGATGTTGTCTATCCCTACGGATTCCGTAGGGATAAGCACCTCCTCATTATGCATTGGTATGTACATTTTATGCTCGCGGGTGGCATCTATGAGGCTCGCGGGAGGCATATGCTGCCCAACGCGGCACGCGGATGTGCTGCACGCGATACACACGGCGGATGCAGATATACGGGACTGCGCGAGAGACATGGCGGGAGAAAATGAAGAGGAGATGTGACGCGGCGGCGGCGTATATATGCGGGGAGGGTGAGGGTGACGTCATGGCGGGTGCCGCAAGCGGAAAGCCGCGGGGCGACAAGACGGCGTGGGAAAGGTGACAAAGAAACTTTCAAAGAAAACGCAACGCGCGCCGTACGCTGCGGTACGGGACATGGCTAAGGATGTATCGCGGAGCACAAGTACTGCGATCGAGTCTTCCTCAAAAAAGACGCTTGTCGGCTTTTATGGTCTGCAACGGAGACTAAGTCTTCCTATCAAACTTGGCCACTCATTGCCACGCTGACCGCTCGAGCAAGGGTTGGGCCGCCCCTGCTGGCGGCACTTCGAGTAAGACAGTGAAGCTTTGAAGTGTTGTCTGACGGTGCCGGTCGAATTTGAAGGCCGAACAGACGCTTGACAGCGTCATTTCGCACATGATACGCAACGCCGGTGCCGTAAGGTACGATTCCTGTAATTACAGTGAGTCAAGTACTAGTAATGCCTCTGCATCATTAAATACTTGCGGCCCATCAGCTGCGCCACGCAGAAGCCTGTGCCTCAGGGAAGTCATAAAGAGCGTTCAACGCGCGTCCTCCTCCAGGCGTTGTCGGTGAACGTCGACTCGAACCGTCACCATGAAGTTCCACTGGCAGTCGCTCCTTGTCATTGTTACGTTCGCTGCGATTGCGGCGGCCCACAGCGACGATCAGTCCATTCTTTATCATAAATCTTTACAGACATACCCCGGATTCGACCTCGACTTGAATGCACTTCGATGGGTTCAGCTTGAAGGGCAGGACCCCGTGCTTATGACCGAGCTCGAGAAGGTCAGCAGCAATCCATATACCTCTTGTTGTTTCCAGATACTCATGTGCCGCTCAGATCAACCTCAAAGCTGCAGGTGTCAAGTTCTTTGACATGTGAGTACGCTGTCCACGATCCTGCGGGCAGTCATGTTCATACGAGTGTGGTCACTTTGTCAGCACCGATACCCCCGAGCTCGGAAAGTCTTCTGCGTTCAGAGGCAACAACAAGCGTGGGTTATTTCGGCGGTTGTATCCTCATATGCCCTTGTAAGATATATTACAGCGACGTACCCGAAACCCAACAACACCGATATTGTCAAGCCCATACTCAAGAAGCTGGACATTGAGAACCTACAAACCACTCTCAAAGCGTTCTCTAGCTTCCGTACTAGATGTACGCTGACCCGCTTTGCTTTATACTCCAAGCTGACCCCATTCACAGATTACCGTAGCGAAGTACTTCACTTCGCATAGTAGTAAATCTGCAAATACCTCACAGCGCCTGCGTATCAGACCGGGAAGCAAAGTCAGGAATGGTTGGTCAAGGCCATCAAGAAGGTATTGCATACAATTTCTCCAGAATCACCGCGCTTATTTTTGCCCTAAGATCGCAAAGAAACACGCTTCAAAGTCTCTGAAGAAACACATTTCCGTACACGAATTTACGCATCCTTGGACACAAAGCTCCGTGGTCAGGGGTCCCTCTCCACTCCCGTTATGTGACATCTGACATCTCACCCAGATCGCTCGTATCAATGGCTACTCTAACGACGACGACGGTATCATCATCATTGGCGCGCACCAAGACAGGTCTGCAGTTCCTTTGCTCTGTGCATGGACAGTTGCTGACGGCGTCGCTCGGATAGCACGAATGCGTGGCCCTTCCTCCCGGCTCCTGGTGCGGCCGCTGTCACACCTTCTAGCTGAGTTGTCTGACCGACTCCCGCTAGGTGCTGATGACGACGGCTCGGGTTCCATGTGCATTTTGGAAGCCTACCGGGCGTTGCTCGCCGCTGACTTCCGCCCGAGCCGCACGATTGAGTTCCAGTGGTACGCTGCGGAGGTGCCGACGTCTCGTTCTGCTCTCCCGGGTTCTAGGGCTGATCCACGTCGTCCTGTAGGAGGCTGGTCTGCTAGGATCTCAGGCGATTGCGCAAGCGTATGAGCGTCGTGGCGTGAACGTTGCGGGAATGAGTCATGTGCGCCGGAAGTGCTCATTCCAGTGCCGCGTTGCTGATATTTCGTCTAGTTCGACATGACGGCATGGATCAAGAATGGTACACGCGAAGAAGTCGGTGTCGTCACCGATTTCGTGGACGCAAAGTAAGCAATGTCTGCATGATGCCGACGGCCTCTGTTGAACTGCAGCGTAGCTTGACAGAATTCAACAAGCAATTGGTTGACTTGTACCTAGACATCCCGTATGTTGAGACCAAATGCGGATATGCGTGCAGTGACCAGTAAGGCATACGATGAACCTCCTAACATCCATACTTACCTTGCCTACTTTGCAGCGCCTCTTGGACAAAGGCGGGATACCCCACGACATTCAGTGCCGGTAAAGTATCCTGTGTGACATTCACTTCGCTTTCGACTTACAATCCCCATCAGAGGGCACTATGGAGAACTGGGACAGGGAATTCGTCCATACCATGAATGAGTAAGTGACGCCTTGGTTGCCGTGCACGTTGACTTAACAACCGAGTAGCCGCATCGATATATCGGACGAGTTCAGTTTCTCCCACATGCTGGAGTTCTCCAAGCTTGCGGTCGCTTTCGCTGTTGAACTGGCAGCGTAACAGTGGGATCTGAACAATTCTGCACCGATGTCATTTGTTCATATTCGCTCGTTGGGCTGAGTCCATTTCCGACCTCATACAGCATGCGTGAGCAGTGTAATACTAATGTAAGAATGCTTTGGCAGAGCTCAGAATCTTTTGCCAACAAGGCTACATGTCAGCGAAGACAGGGCATCTATACACAAGGCTGTCCACCACTGATTGAGCGTGAAGCGCATGTCCTATGATTGTGATCCCAATAGCGTGCGCCGACATATGCGCCTACAGAACTACCTCGTCAAAAGGCGAGATCCTTGTCAGCCATCACGTATGAGGTCCTCCTCTAGGTATCCGCGGCAGCGATGGACGCTGTTCCGAAAGTCTATGTATCGGAGAAGACCCGACGCTGTGCGTTGAGTCGCAATCTATTATTCGCACCGCGAAGTCTAGCTTAGCTAGCACGCAGAAGCAGCAGAAATAGGGAGCGAAAGACCTGGAGACAACATTGACAGCGCGGGGGGGCTGATTGTGTTCATCCGCTGCGTGGGGTCTAGTGTAGGGCCTTGACATGACACACCTGGGTGCACTCGCAGGTATCAGACCGTGGCTTTGCGGACACAGGCGATAGGCATCTTGAAATCCAAGGATCGTGCCGCGCCAAAATCGACGGTTGCACAAAGATAATACTAAATGTAGGCTAAAACGAGTGAAGGTCAGACACCCAAGAAGCAGACACTGAAGGCAGCGCACCGAGACGGTAAGCCGGTCTTCGCCTTTCCAATTGAACACGACGCGTGCGCTCCAGCCGCAGCTTGAGCGTTATTCCCCCTTCCACCGCCCACTCCCTCGCATTCTCGTCGAGCTCTGCCCCACACATTCGCTGCCATGTGTTTTCAGAGGCGCGGGCCCTTCGATAATGCAGTGATATCCTGGCGCAGGTTGATTGGAGGGGCAGGCTCGGCTAGAGTATAGACCGTCTTGCGCGAAGGCTAGGATTTCGGAGGTACTGCCAAGACGAACTTAGTACTAGTTTGTTCGGATTGAAATGTATTCCTGGCCAGGGATCCAGCCATCAGATATGCTAGCATACAGCGACCCGCAGTAAGACAGAGTCAACACCAGGTAGCAGACGGTCGCTAACGAGGGCAAGCGCGTCGGGCATCGCGATTCGCGGTGCCGCAGCAGAGGCGGCTGGCTATAAATAGCTTGAGCAAACCCCGATAAGGAAGGATCCTGCGAGTACGTAAGCAGACCAAGCGAGGCATTGGGCGGGCTGGTCGCCACAGGCAGTGTGCTCCGCTGCCGCTGGGCTTCATTTCGACCTCTCTGTCCCTCTCCCCCCACCCGGCGCTGGTCCGTCGTCGTCGCCAACGATGAGCGAGGGTCGCTATTCTCCATCCTCCATCGACCACGCTGATGGCTCCGAAGCCCATCACTCCGTTAGCAACAACGGGTACGTGCCCGGGCAGCCGGTCGAATCCCGCGAATCCTTGGACGTGAACGGCGCCGTCCCTCCCACACCAACGAAGTCTACGACCCCTCCCCGGTCGAGCACCGAGTCTCCGACGCGTTTTTCTACCCAGCGATGGCGCGATAGCACTCTACCAGCACCAGCAGCAGAAGTTGCGGATGTGGATGGCGCTACGCTAGTCGAGCCGAGTTTCGACGAGAATGTGTTGAGGGCTCTATGTGATCTAGATGTGCGTATGAGCCATACCGTCAGCTATATGCTTGCTTGCTGAGGTTCAGGCTGTGACAGTGCGGTGTACCCTTACTGTTGGATCGAATAAAGCAGAGTCTGGTATCATGTCGGGTAAGTCTTAAGCCTATTTGCTCAGTAGCAGCATACCGCCCCCGCTGTGCGACCGCGCAGTAAATTCCGTGGGTAGCAGAGCCCTTCCACGAGTTCTCGTCGGCGGCATACTTTGCCGTCTGGGCCGATATGGCTGTCGCCGAGGCTCGTGGAGGGGTGTCCACGAAAGCTGCTGTTACTGTTGCTGCGCGCACAAATGGTCGGTTCACTTGTCTTATGTGGTCATTGTGCGCAGGAAGCCGCTGCCTTCTTTAAGAAGAGAGCGCTGTTGGAGGAGGAATATGGCCGCGGCATGCAAAGACTAGCTAAAGCAACCTCTGATGCATACTCTGCAAGCGAGGGCAAGGCAGGGTATGTCTCTTGGGTACTTTCAACTCCCAGTCTCTCATAAGTTTCAGGACCTTCGTAACGGCATGGCAATCTGCTCTGAGAACACACGAGCAAATGGCGGAGAATCGCTTGCGGTTCGCGCAGCGCCTGAACGAGATGAGCCAAGAGCTGTCGACGCTGGCAAAGGAGGTCGATTTCAGTAGGAAACAGGTAAACTCTAATAACGTGTCACCATACCCCTGCCTAACTGCGAGTAGACCAAGGATCTCGCTGGTCGCTACGAGAAGAATTTGCAAGATTCAGAAGCAGTAACAGAGAAGGCTAAACTCCGTGTTGATGTCACAGCAGAGGAACTAGAGCGGCTACTACTGCAAAAGGAGGGCGAGTCGGTGAAGGACTCCCAGTTACAGGGTCGGACACCTGGAGGTGCTTCTGGGAAGAGGGCTATCGGCAAGGCGGTGGCTAAGGGTGGTATGCTCCTGAAAGGGCGGAATCCTGGGAACGTGTGTATATCTCATGCCAGTTGCTACATGGCTCTTACACGTATAACTGCAGCTTCAGAGGCAGGAGGAGGACATCCGCGCTCGCATGTCAAGAGAGTCCGATGCCTACCGGAAAGCAGTCACAGAGACACAAGGAATCCGGCAAGAGTACTTCAATTTCCAATATCCGCGTCTACTTCGGGTGCGAATGCTGGTTATACTACCGAGCAACTCAGCTTACTGGTGTGCAGGCCCTGAAGGAGTGCGTGGACGAGATAGACCTCGGCACGCAGTATCACCTGTCGCGTTATGCGTTCCTCTGCGAAAGCATCGTGCTCAGTGACGGCACTACGCTCACGCCACCAGATGACAGTGGTACGTCTTCTCCGCACCACTGCCCACGCGCTCTGATGAACTGTTCTACAGCGATGTCCGGTCTCAAGGCCGCGCTGGAAGCCATCGACAACCGGAGCGACTTCAAGACGTTCATGCAGAACTATGCTTTCGCACACGGCGGTATCAACAACAAGGGCCCGCGCCGGGACGGGCCGCGCGAAGAGGGCTTCGTACGTCTTCTTTGAACTGTGTCCCCGCGGATAGTCCTGACGACCACGCGCCATAGCTCCCGCCAATCGCCGCGCTCGCTCCGCACGCGCCCTCCCCAGGTGCATCGAGCACACAGATCCCGGCGGACCGCGGCAGACCGACGTTCGGCGTCGACCTGGCGGAGCAGATGGCACGCGACGACGCCGACGTGCCGCCCATCATGGTGAAGTGCTGCGAGGCGATCGAAAAGTACGGCCTCAAGTCGCAGGGCATCTACCGCATCAGCGGGACCACGAGCAAGATCGTCAAGCTGAAGGAGCGGCTCGATAGAGGTGCGTTGTGGCGCCCCGTTTGGCATCGAGCCTCGCGCTCGCGCCTGTCGTTGGGCTATTCAGTTGCTCATTGCTCCCGGCCCCCGCGCAGACCTAGATTCCGTCAACCTCGACGCCGATGAATGGTCCTCCGACATCAGCAACGTCACGAGTGTCCTCAAAATGTGGCTCCGAGAGCTCCCGGACCCGCTCCTCACGTCCAGTCTACACAACGCCTTCTTAGATGCCGCTCGTGAGTGAAACAAGCTGACTACTCCAGGGCCGAGCTGATACGGTGCAATGATAGGGAATGACAACGAGCGTCTACGACATATTCGTCTGCATGAGCGTGTTAATGACCTGCCCGACCCGAACTACTCGACATTGAAGTACTTCATGGGACATTTACACAAGTGCGAATTCAGTCGTTACCAATGCACTCATGTGCTGAGTCTCTTCTGTAGGGTTGTCCAATATGAATCAGAAAACGCGATGTCTGTGCAGAACATAGCCATCGTCTTCGGGCCCACGCTCTTCGGACTATTGGCCCCGGGCATGAATGGCCAGATGAACGGCATGGCGGATGCAGGTCTGCAGAACAAGGTGAGCGAGATTCTGATCGGCCGATCGTGCGTGAGTCTAAAGGGTGCCTTTTCCCCGCCCACGCGTGTCCCGCGTGCGACTCATACAGGCTATCGAGACGATCCTGGAACACTACACGGACATATTCGTCGACGAGAACGAGGAGACCTAGAGGGTCCCGCACGTGCACGCGCACCCGCGCCTGGTATATTTATTCGCATGATACCCCTTACCCACTGTATCGTCTACGCCGTGCACGGACCGGGCCGCACCGTTGTTGTTGCCATTCCTATTCCACGTACACTCGGAGGTCTCGCCTACATGGTTCACTGTTATTGGTTAACGGTTAACGGACGCGGCGCGGCGCTGCCCGCCGCCTAATGTATTGGACTACGTAGTGTCGTACTTCGCTGGTATTTTATTCTATCACTTTTGAATTGAGGATTACTCGTGTCCTGTGCAATGTCCTGGATGGAGATGACGATGACGATGGGTGCTGTTATCCTGGGCTAAGTATAACTGGTCCCGGTTCTCACTGGGTTGTGTGCAAGGCACTCGGCGACAACCGTACTGGCCCCGGCGGATCCACCGAGAAGCAGGTGTGCAGCGTGGCTTGGGCACTGAAGCTTGAACGCTATTGAGCCGGCGGGTGCACTGGCGGTTTCTGTGTCCGCGTGCGGCGTGCAGTGCATGCACCCTCAGGCACTGGTGACTGAGCGCAACGTGCGGCGGTGTCCGTCCGGGTCGGACCGCCCGCGGGCATAACATGCGATGTGGGAGTGTGGTGCTGAGCGAAGGAGCCTGTCATGGGTTTACGGCATCAGCACACGCGAGCAGGGCGCGCGTCCAGCGGAAGCGTGGCGACGTACGGTGGAATGCAGCTGGGGACCGTGATGCCACCGACCGCCCCTACGCGGCCTCGCCCTAGCTCCTCGTATATCGCGGAGGCGACTTGGACACCCAGATGTGCTCGGGACCGGAGAGCGCCCACTCCGTCTTGGACGGGAAGACGACCGCGCGGAGGGACGGGCAACTGCGGCCCCACGTCTGGCAGAGGTTGACCTCCTCGAGCGACGTGCCGAGCCCGCCGCTGAGCGCGGGCGTCGCGGAGAGGTCGAGCAGGTGCAGCGCGGGGAGCGCGCTGAAGACGGGCGCGAGCCCGGCGAGGATGCTCTAGTGCGCGGGTGGGTGCAAAGGTCTCGTCAGGGACAGCGATCTCAGGGCACAGAAACGGAGCGCGTGGCGGGCGGCTGACGGGGACGAGGAAGAACCACTCACGATGCCCGTAAAGGAGTGGTGCAGGGTGTGTCTGAGCGCGAAGCGGACCTTGAGGTGCTCGACGCCCCTCAGGTAGTGCGAGACGTCCTTGAGCGTGTTCGGCGTGACCGACACCGCGGAGAGGTCGAGCGTGCGGACGGGCGTGCGTCCGCGGGCGAGCTCTGCGAGGGTGGGTGACGGGATCTGGTCCTGCCCGACGAGCGCGAGGTGGTGCACGGCGCGCCCGGGGATGATCGACGCTGCGGTGGTAGCGGTGCCTTTGAACGCGGTCAAAAGAGGAAGATCGGCGGCCGCGAGCTCGAGGGCGCTGTAGAGGTCACCGAGCATGAGATGTTCGAGCAAAGGCGCAGAGGCAAGGAATTGTTGGAGGGCGAGCGCGTCTGGGCAGTGTTTGACGGGGATGCTGCCAGGACCCATGCCGTAGAGCGCGAAGAGGCGGAGGCCAGGGAGGCAAACACCATCCAGGAGGGTCCGGACGGAGACAGGGACACCGACAAGATCGAGCGCGAAGTCGAGGGCTTCAAGCTGGGCGAGCACGCAAAGGACATGGTTGAGGGAGAAGAGGACGGGCTGCACGAAAGGCTGGTACTGCTCGCGCACACTGGTATCAGTCTGCCATCGGACGGTGAAGCGGCGTACGGCGTGATGGAGGTCTCCCCGGGCGAGGAGAGTCTCGCAGCAGCGTTGGGTGCGGTGAGGGAAGGGCGAACTCCGAGGGAGGCATTCCTGTATGAGGATGTGCGCGTAGAGGATATGTTCTGCGACGCCTCGGAACCGGTGGCAGACGCGGGCGACCTGTGCGAGATGGCTTGGGTGAGGTTGCAGATGCTCGAAGATGGCATAGAGGGTTTCTGTGGGCAGCTCCATACCGGTGCAGGAGGGAGGTCGCGGCGACAAGGCAGGGGGCCGGGGTGGGGAGGTAAGGAAGGTACTAGTAGTCGCCAATCTGAGGACGGTGGTTGGTGGCGGGGACGATGGCGAGGCGATCAGAGGACGATTCATAGTCGAGCTTTATACCGCAACGACGGCGGAGAAATCGCGGAGAGCGAGGCGGACGGGCTTCCCAGCCAGACAGGCATATTCGGATCCGTTACGACCACCCGTCCGCCTTGCACCCGTCCGCAAACGAGCGGTTGGTCGCCCATCGCACTGGCAGCCACCGGGTGCCAGGTTGCGACCAAGCACCCGGCTATGTCGCGCCCCTCTTGGCAAAGCCATTCCCGGGCCAACACCGCCATTCACCTGCCCAGTCATCTAACCGCCTCTGCCGGCCCATGATGCATGACGCATGGCCACTTACCTTCCGATTGGTAACAGTGCGCTTCGTGTTCGCGAGGAGCGGCGAACAACGCACGCATACCTTGCAAGGACAAGTTGGCGAAGCCCCCGCGTTCTTCTCTTACTCACGCCAATGCTCTCGGAGCGGGAGGGAGGCAAAACAGAAACGTGAATACTGTTGTACAATAGATAGAGATACACCGAGTATAAACCGAGTCTAATGTCCACAGAATCAACGCCTCATGCACCGAAACCGTACAGCGTACGCCCTGACCGCTTCAGCGCGTACACGACATCGAGTGCCGTCACCGTCTTGCGCTTTGCGTGTTCGGTGTACGTCACAGAGTCCCGGATGACCTGAGTGCCGGCCGATCAGCACCACACCAAGGAAACGAGAGGGAGATACTAAAAGGACTTACATTCTCCAGGAAAATCTTGAGCACTCCTCGTGTTTCCTCGTAAATGAGGCCGGAGATACGTTTCACACCGCCTCGACGTGCCAGACGACGAATCGCAGGCTTGGTGATACCTGATCCGAGCATAAACCTTAGACGAAGTAGGTATAAATCAAGACCAACGAACCTTGGATGTTATCACGGAGAATCTTGCGGTGACGCTTCGCACCACCCTTTCCGAGACCCTATCAAACACAAACACACCTCTGTTAGCCCGAGGTTCTTCACACATCCGAGGACATAATCCGGCCACTGACCTTGCCACCCTTTCCACGACCAGACATTGTTGATTTGCGGAGGAGTTAGGTGAAAGGAGGAGGTTGTTTGAAGTTTGATAGGAGGACCTTGCGGCGACGGCGGCGGTGGAGGTAGGTAGAGCGCAGATGTGCAGCAGATGGGGGCCAAGCGGCAAGTGCGCGGCCATATATATATGGACACGGGACGCGATCACGTGCTTGACCTTGTTGAATCGCATTCAACGCGTTTAGCGCACGTG
This sequence comes from Fomitopsis schrenkii, assembly GCA_000344655.2. Taxonomy (NCBI): domain Eukaryota; kingdom Fungi; phylum Basidiomycota; class Agaricomycetes; order Polyporales; family Fomitopsidaceae; genus Fomitopsis; species Fomitopsis schrenkii. Next base: position 148,057 of record KE504143.1, read on the forward strand.
ACTAAGTGCGTACGCGACGCGTCGCGCTGTATATAAAAGCGCCCGCCCGACCTCCTTCCCCCACTCACCCTCGCCCCCCGCACTTGCTCGTCCCGCCTTGCGCCCTCACAGCCACTCCACTTCAACCACTTCTCCCAACCACTAGCAATCGCTCGTACCAAGCAGACCGCTCGCAAGTCCACCGGTGGTAAGTGCCTTCGAGAACTTGAGCACATTCGTGCTTTCAGCTCATGTTCGACCACAGGCAAGGCCCCTCGTAAGCAGCTCGCTGCCAAGTCGGCGCGCAAGACTGCAGCAGCAGTAAGTCTGTGTGCATGACGTCGTTTGCTCCGTCATTCATACCTCCTTCAGACCGCTACTGGTGGTGTGAAGAAGCCTCATCGTTTCCGGCCGGGTACCGTCGCTCTCCGCGAGATCCGTCGTTACCAGAAGTCGACCGAGCTTCTTATCCGCAAGCTGCCCTTCCAGCGGCTCGTCCGCGAAATCGCACAGGACTTCAAGGTGGGCGTCATTACTCCTTACGCTCGAGCTTGGAGCTGACTTGCTTCCTTTCAGACGGACCTCCGCTTCCAGTCCTCTGCCGTCATGGCCCTTCAGGAGGCATCTGAGGCATACCTCGTCTCGCTCTTCGAGGACACCAACCTCGCCGCGATCCACGCAAAGCGTGTCACCATCCAGCCCAAGGACCTCGCACTCGCGCGGCGGTTGCGTGGCGAGCGTTCATAGACTCCTTTCGGTTGTATCCATAGCGTCGTGTATTGTCTTGTACTATTATTTATTCTTTTCTTTTCCGTGTCGTTACAGCGAGTAGCATAAGTTCATGTCTTATAATCATGGGCTTACAGCCATCATCGTATGCTTGTGGTGTGACCAAGCGAAGCTCCCAGTATCATGGTGAGTAGTATTCCATTGTTAGGGAAGTCAAGGGGTATGCCGGGAACACTATACTATACATCCAAAGCAAATGAAATCAGACGTAGATGCCGTCGTGACAAAGCCAGCCCACTCTAATAAGCCCCTTACTTGAGGTCAGGAGCCTCACCGCCGTACCTCTTCGGCAGCTCCTGCGCATCAATGAGAGGCAACAGCTCCGCGCCAATCGTATTCGCGCCCGTGCCAATCATGCTGAATTTCTCCATTGTCTTCGCGGGTACGAGTGCCTTGAACAACCAAAATATCCACGCCATGAGTGTTGGCACGTTGACGAAGAACTTCCTCGACTATATCGGCGCACACCGGGGCATTGCCGTTAGCAATGCAACCGTCGTGTGGGAGTATAGGGGCGTACCAGGAGCTCGGGGTAGTAGTTCCCGAAGAGAGCAGACGCCTGCGAGGCTGCGGCTTTCTGGCCCGGCGTGCGCGACATCATACTTACACCATCGTAGTCTGGGTGCGGTCAACGATGTATCAAGGGTGAAGGCGAGCTGTGCTCGCACGTACCGTGGATCTGCACCATCTGGTCGACGTTCTCGAAGTCGAGCTCCTCAATGCACTTCTCCATGAAGGCAACACGCCAGCTAATATGCACGGAAAGGGTCAGTAAGCGTGCCTGGTCGAGACAGAGCAAAGAGCAAAAGAACGCACCGAAGGAAGCGGTCGACATCGCCGAACACTGCATTTACGTCCTGGGTCCCGCCGTAGAGGTTATACCTGGACATCGAGTTCGGACATCAGCGTGCCTGCGAACACACTCCCATGGATTGCACGCGGACGCGCACACGGCCACGAAGGCAAAGGAGAAGCGAGACAACATACACGACGGGGTGGCCCTCCTTATCCTTGCCATAAATACGGCCCAAATTACCGAACACGTCCTCCGGGAATTCCTCTTGGAGGACTTCGGTGAGCTTGAAGTCCTCGCGCCACTTGAGCGTGTCACTAAGCATCTTGCGCGAGTCCGCGACCTTTAGGTCTCTACGAGACACGGTTGCATCAGCACAATGACAATGCAGGCACAGAAACTGACCTTGCACGCAAGAACTTGACGAGTACTACACTCACACGGGCGTCCCTGGGGTTCGCCGGGTCGATCTGCACACCCCAGAGTGTGACTGGGGCCTGCTTGTCTTCCTTGGACGCATAAGCGTCCGCGAAGATCTCCGGTAGCTGATTCTGCGATACAAGGATAGCACGCAGCCGCCGGCAGTCAGCACCAGCATTCGAGGCCTTGCACAGACGCAGTATATTTGGCGTCGACCGTGAATACGCACCCTGAGCTCCTTCACGGCGGTCCATTCCGCATCGGTGAACTTCCGCGTAAGTGCGTTCTGGGGTTCGTCCTCTTGCTTCGTCGGCTCCTCCTGGGTAGCGGCCCCGGCGTCCGCACCTAGACCGCAGCGCGCGAGACTGGATGAGATTGACCCTGTCAGAACGTGCGAGGGCGAGGGTGGTACTTACTCGGCGCTGGTGTCTCGTGGACGGGAGTTGCCGCAGCGACTTCAGGTGCGACGGCGGTCGTCGTGGTTGCCTCGGGTGCTGGTGCTGAGTCCGACATGGTCGTTGAGAGCAAGCTGCGCGCTGGAAGCCTGGAACTGCAAGCGAACTTCGCGGAACGCGGTCTGGTGCGTAAGGAACCAATAAATCTTATCTGATAAGCATTTCTACTTGTACATTATGTAAGGCAGGTGGCCACATCGAACCTGTGGTTCGGTTGCGGTCCGGCTCCTTCAAACGAACTAAAGCCACTTCAAGTTGCGACCCTCGCATCGAGGATACTGTGTACTCTGAGCTTTACTCATTGTCTGTTTTAGTTCGCCCCGTCGGTCGCAGCACGTATCGCAAGAACTCCCCCTTCTCGTTGCCAATAGCCCTATGAGCTTCAAGAAAAGGTACGCACGCATTGCTTCAGTGCACGATGGGACCTCATATGTTAGCTCAGCAAGCTTGAACTCCTCATTCGAGTTCGCTACTCGAACCCGCTACCAGCACCTCCATGTCCGCCCAAACTCCTCGAGATTCCAACCAGTGCATCGCGCTATGCGCGTCCGGAATTCCTGGATGATATTGCGGCCGACACGCCCCTGCCCATGGTTGTAGACGGAGACCTCGGCATGCCTCTCGACCTGTCTCAGTGGGACTGTCTGTGGGATGAAAATGCTGATCCTTCCGGTGAGCTTCCTCTGAGTAAGGTCTACGTGACATGATTGCGAGTGGGTGACATAGAGCTAAACCCTACGGAGGAGACGGCACCAAGACCAGACCCAAAAGACATGTTCCTGCTAGCAGACCCCGCGTCCTCGGGTTCGTATCCAAGCAACGGTGCTGGACCATCCAGCCTTACCTCCACACCAACACCCGCGGCCCTACCACACGTTACATGGCTGAGGCGAACGGAGTACCTCACCCGCGAAGCTTCCTCTCGCCCAACATCCTCGCAAGAAGCGTACGTCAGGTTTGACCGAGCTCACAACTCACTAATCAAAATATATCCCGGTGTCTAGGAAGCACAATATGAATGCGGTCGTGGACGTCAGCCGGTCTGCGCAGATACGCGATATCGAAGCATCGTTCAATGCTACGGAGAGCTTTGACCTGAGGACGCTTAGACACCCTAACAAGCCCGATGTTACGGCAGTTGACTCATACGATATCTTCCCCGACGCCGACATTTGGGCGAATGCTTACGACCTCTTCCGCTTCTCCGAGAGACCGGGAGAGCGGCCACCTGAGGTTTGTCCTATTCTTCGTGTTCGTCACCCCCAATTAATGCCCTCCTTTGAAGGTCGATGACCCCAGACTCGACTGTGCAATTTTGCGGCCCATGGAATCCGACGGCGACCATTTCTTGGCTTACTACCTCACGAAGGACGACGAAACCGCCATCCAATTCAAGGATGAGCGACTCACGCGCTCGCCGGACGCACCGGAGGAGGACGAGGTTCGTCCGAGCTGCCGCCCTCGCGCCGCATTCTCATGCTCGCTTGCTCATGTGCCCTGCTCCTCTAGCCGGTTCCTTTCCACTTCGTCCGCGATTACGAAGTCGTGAAGGTGGAGCAGGAAGTCCCGAACGAATTCTTGCTCGTCATCGACGATGGAGAAGCGCCCGAGGAGGAGGACCAGAAAGACCAGAAGCCGGGTAAGCTTGAGACGCGGGCGAAGGGCGCTTACTACAAAAACATCGAGCGGAAGATGCTACTCAAGAAGAAGCGCCAGAACGTGCGTGCTCCTCGTCTCTACTGTGTAAGGACGCCGGCGATACTGACTGACTTTGCAGGCGTACGAGTCGTATCACGATAAGTGGGATATCATCAAGATAACGCACTGTCCAATGAGCCATGAGGAAGAGACCGAACGTGAGGAAGCCCTTGCTGAAGTCATGGATCCAATGTACCTCCTGAACCGGGGTGAGGCCGACGCGGAGGGCGAGATAGACGATGCATTCCAGGATGTCCATGCGATGAATGGCCATGCAGACACTGCTTTAGCCCAAGATGCGTTGGAGGTATTCGGAGAGTAGCATGGTGATGTCTTACACAGTTTACTCTGGACGTCTCATTGACACCACGTCCCAGTCCCGATCAAATCTGTATATATCATCCCTATGCTATCTGGATGCTCGCCAATCACGCATGCTCTCGCTGCCCTAACGGTAACGGTCCGACTCCGTGCATGGCTTGCACATCCAATGTGACGATCACATCGCATGAATGGGTCTGTTATATATAACGAGATTGTTCTAACCTGCAAACAGATCGCCTTTGCTGCCCCGATGCACCAGCCCGGCCTTCGGGGTCGTCAGTCTATGGTCGTATCATGTGTACTGCTCACCGCCGTCATACGCACAACAACCATTTTCTCAAGCTCACCGACACCGCTATGCAAACACTGGGTCTGCCGCGGCCGTTCCACATAAGGTCCCACGATCTATGTACACCCTCCACAGTAAGTCTTCACCGTAACATATTGAAGTCCTAAACCACAGTGGGCTACCTGACACTTCTACTGCATCGTCCCCACAATGGTGCCAGCTCGCGCTGCGTACATTTCTACCAAGAGGATGTGACTACTTTTTGAGATAAACCTGTGAGTTCCTTATGCGTGCCGATTGCTCTTCATTCAGTCATGTAACACTGGCATTGTAAACCAGAGGTGCTGCACCCATTTCCTAGCGCCTAGCACCGCCATACACCTGTGAGCGAGTCGCTTCCCTGACTCCGCATCCATCAGTGGGGTCTATCCTCCAGCGTCCAGGACTTGCCACTCTATTCTTATACCCTCCTTACGCCATAAGGAGCCGATTTATGGACATGTGCCCGTTCGTGCGCATATATGACGTTGACTGTCATGATGCCCGTCTATTGTCGCTCACGGGACCTTCAAGTGCGATGCCTCTAGACAGCGCACACGACGCGGCGCTCGTAATGAATGTGGGTCCTACCCGCTTCTTGACAGCTGAATACACACCACGGCGATTGTATGCCATTCATGCGCTCCGAACGTCTCGGGGGGTCGAAGGCTATATAATGGGCAAGTCACATCGAGAATTTTCGGCACAGTGCCTCCTACGCATCGATTTCTTCACCCCCACACAACGACACGCTCAGCCAAGTCGATCGACTATGCTCACTCGCACCATCATCGCCCTTAGTACCCTCACAGGTTTAGCGTTTGCCTCGTAAGTCTTCATATTTCACATCCACCTCTGGCTTCAGCTGATGCATGACTACCGATAGCACTAGCATAACCCTCACGAACGACTGTACCTACCAGGTCGACCCTGCGTTTTATCCTGTAGCGATCGCCTCAGATGGCTCCTCTACGGGCGGCTTTCCCCTTGCAGCTGGGGCCTCAGCGGGCGTGGCTCTGAGTGCGACCTACTCTGGTCGCAGCTGGGGCCGTACGGGCTGCAACGCAGACGGAATTTGCTCAACGGGAGAGTGTCCGGGCGGAGAGAACTGCACGGGTCCCGCTCCAGCTGGTCCGACTCTCGCGCAATTCACGATAGACGGGTGCGTACTCAGTTCAGGTTCCACTGTGCTTCTTTGCCCTTACTGGGATATGCAGTTACGACAATCTCGATTTCTTCAACCCTAGCACAACCGACGGGTTCAATATTCCGCTGACAATCACGCCTGGAATTGGATGTGAGTGTCCCCGTTTCTCAGAACGAGTCCGGTTTACTGAGAGGGGTCTGGGTGGTAGGCTCTACCGGTCCACAGTCATGCACGGCTGCGGGTGAAGGCACTGGCTGCGGCGACACTTCTGCGTGCTCCACGGGCACGTCGTACACCATCACGTTCTGCTAAAACGTGGATATCTCTTTCGTGGCAGCATGGTGATCTTAACTGTAACCGAACCCTTGGACGCTGTCGCCGTTGTATTCCAAATGTGAGGCCTGAGGCTTTGAGTTGTTGTTTCATTGGCTGTCAACAATGCTCTATAGTATGGTTGACATGATTCACTAGCGTGAGTAGTCTGGATTGCGCGCAAAGCAAAAACTTTCAAGTCGTGACAGTGATGGCTACATATACAAGACTGCTACATACATCCAGACTACCGCCTCTCTCTGCCCTCTCGAGTTCATGCGCAACCTCTGATCGCCCATCCACCATCAGAAAGGTTGTGTCAAGAGTCTGCTAAGAGAGACAACTCTCGAGTCGAGCGTGATCCCCCTTCAATAACTGCAGCATGATGACAGACACAGCAGGACAGCCTGCCAATGGGTGCTCCTTTGCCTGCTTGCATGGCGCTGGACGATAGCTGAGAGTCCCCGACTCTTCCCTGCGGGAGGGAGGGATCTCGCAGGCCAAATCGTGACGCTTGCCGGACGCTGTGCCGCGATGCGTAGGATTACTGCCTAGACTTTAGCCTGTGGTCTCCGTCCTCTTGCGTGATGGGGAGGACATAACCACATCAGCATTGGGAAAATACGGCATGTTGCGTTGAAATGTACTACATGGGAGCTGTAACCGCTCACTGCACCCAACTATGCATGAGAGACTCGGAGCGACTACTATGTCATTTTCTTTGCTCGTGAGTCTTACTTTAGCTGACGGTCCCGATCCATATCTCGACAGGGTCTCCTCCCGCTCCGCGCCGTTCATCCACTCGTTCCAAGGCAACGCCGATTTCTCGCATCATCCCCCACAGCATCCGCTCAGCAGGGTCGCGTTCCTTATATCCGAGTAGAATCATAGTCTCCATGAGCCTGGGGTCTCGAATCCGTGCTGCTGAGCGTATGTTGAGGATCTCCGACACTGTGCGGACGAGCGACGGGAAGGCGGATGTGTTGTAAGTGACGTCGGCCATCCTAAATGTACGTGAATATTTCGACAACACTTCAGGTCCATCACTCAACTAGTAGGAGGCGATGTACGCACATGATCACGTCGAAACCATCTTGCTCAGCGGAGACCTCTGGAGGTAGCGGTCTATCCCAGTCAAGCACATGGTCCTTAGGATGAGTAGCATGCGAGTTAAACAGCGAAGCGTTAGCGGCAATATTATGGCCTAGCAAGGGCATTGCGGACGCTTCGCGTGTCGAAAAGATGAGATATAGAGGTATGATCAAACACACAGGAAGCGACGCACCCAGATCGGTCGTGAGGATACACCCCGCTTTGGGGGACCTAGAGAAGCGTAGCGCCCCTAAAGTCAGGGATACTATACCCGTTCCAGCACCTGTTTCCGAGTTTTGAGGCTTGGTTGCTACGAAACTGGGATCAAATACTGACCTAGCTCTATGACTTTTGTTGCGTCGGACGACAGGAGTCTGGCCTTCATAGCTGTAACGGCAGGTGGTGTTCCGGCGTCATCGACGCTTGCCAGGGCAGTTATCCAGGAGCTCAGTCCGATCCCACTGTCCCAGACTTTCTTTGATACAGATGGTGAGCAGATCTCCTCTAGGGATTGCCGAAACTAACCTTGTCGAGGTCGAACGAAGTCTGTTCTTTGACGCGCATGAACACTTGCTCTGTCGCGCGGAGGGGTATCCTATAGACTCTTTCTACGTGCTCCTGTTTTTCAGCATGCGCCATTCCTTTGACCTTGGAGCCTCGAGAGGTAAACAGGATCGGCATGGACATAACCGGATAGGGACGCTGGCCGACATCTGGCGAGCCTAGGTTGATGACATGGGGGTTCCCTTGCGCGTGATTTGTGAGTACTAAGCGATATAGCTGCCCTTCGTTTATTCGTTTGGGAGGTGATAATAGGAGTTCCTTGTACGCGCAGCCTTCTTTCCATGTCGTCAGCTTCTGTGGTTTGGTGATGACCGGGATTTGCTTTTGGCTCGCCTGAGACGCAGGGTGAGTAGACCATGAGTAGTAGATGTCTTGCGGTTCTGTGAAGAGTTCCGTTCGTAGATCATTGGCGATTTGGGGTGTTATCGAGATTGGAACAGACGGAAGTGCCTCCAACGGAGGAGGTCGAAGAAACGACAGGTAGTAGAACATTCGTCGCTTGCGAATCGCGTAATTTTCCCCTGGTGACAAGCACTTTGATTATCATGATATGTAAGACGAAAGAGGTAAGCAAGCATGCGCTATACTCACAGGAGCTCACAGGGTGTAGTGGTGGCTTGTTGGCAAGCCATAGCGCTTGTAATCGACCGCGGGTGGGCGGCTGAGGCGCGCGAATATTTCTATCACGTGGGCGTGTAATGCCACGCGTCATGCCGAGCCCGTACGCGTCGACCCCGTTCTTCCGGCAGTGCCAGTGAATGCTGCTTCAGTCTCTCGCCATCACCCCAACTCTTCTAGGGGCAAAGACTACAGGTGAACCCACTCGTGTGTTATCCGTTTCCTGCTCAACATCCAGTACTTAATACAATTTCGCAGATAGCATATCATCCACATTTGAGTCTGTGGTATCGACTCTTAAGCCATGTTCTGGACGCTACGCTACACTATCAAATGTTCAGCCAGGCAACCATGCCGTAGTTTCCACAGGTCCGCTCCTCAATTTCAGCCCCGAAACTTGGCAGGCGAGGGACGCAGTCGCCCTGCTTCGTCATCAAATATGCACAATTATACTACAGGCTCGGAGCATAAGCCGAGGCTTGAGGCGGAAGAGCCACCTATGTTCCATAGCTACTTTGGTCCACCGTCGACTAGGAATCAATGCCTTGTGAGTAACCTGCCTAGCGTCCTCTGCCATAAGCTAGCTTACATTTGTGCCTTGTTAGTTCGCTGTCTTCGGCTCGCTACTGGCTTTCGGCGTAGCTGCGAGACAAACAAACACTGATACATATAACTGGACAAATAGGCTCACAGAGTCCTCTCTTTCCTGGGTTTTGGGAGCGGCGCCATCAACCGAAGAGCTGAGGAAGGCAAGACACATTGACCTGCGCAACGTACGCCTGTCGCGAATGATCGGTTCCGACACTCTTCGCTAATTGATGCTTCTTGTAGAGACTTCAATCCGGCTTGAACAAGCTGCAGCGGAGCCTTTCTGGCCTTCCCGATGATCTCAGGGCCATGGCGGCATATTGTTATGCCAATGTTGCGCAGTCGTATCTGAGCACGACAGAAGGACGGCGAGTATGTTACATGATTGCGGCCGCGAACGGGATCGTCTGGGCTGCATGGCAAATCCCACGGATGCAAGGATTCATGATGCGCTCCTTCGCGCATCATCCACTATCTGGCCTCTCGTACACAATGTTGACCTCTGTGTTCAGGTAATACTCACCCTACTGAGGATCCTTGTGTCCGCTGAATTCGTCCCTTCGTAGTCATAGTAGTTTCATCCACCTGCTTTTCAATACGATGGCGTTATTGAGCTTTGGTGAGCTCAAAATATGTTTGCATAGGGAACGGTATTGATCAATTCCTCTCCTCAGGATCCTCTGCGGGTGTGTACTTAGCCAGACAACAACAAGCGGATCCATCAAATCTTCGCGAGTCTACCAGCCAGTGGCACTTCCTCGCTTTCTTCGCCTCAGGTATGTTTCAATGCAGCTTCCACCCTCTAAGCCCAGGTGCTCAGCATACCTCTCTAGCTGGACTTTTCTCCTCGCTCGTGTCCCATGTCGCCACCGCGCGGTTTAAGTACCCACAACTCATTGCGCAGCTTGCCTCTTGCTCAGGATCCACCACCTCCAGCGCTGCTGTGGCAGAAGGTGCTGCCGCCGCTCGGTCGACCTCCGCCTTCGCAGGCGGGGATGCGCTTGCAAGCATCAAACCGTCTTTGGGCGCGTCCGGCGCGATCTACGCGACCGTAACGCTCACTGCGATGGCCTTCCCCGAGGCGCACGTCTCGCTGATCTTCCCTCCGACTCCGCCCATCCCAATCCAATACGGCGTGTTCGGATTCATGGCGATGGACTTGCTGGGTGTCATCCGTGGCTGGAGGTCAGTCGTCTTCGTGCTTCCGCGCATCGGGAATGGCAAACTGAACGATAGCCGCCCTCCACAGAATATTCGACCACTACGCGCACTTGGGTGGCGCCATGTTCGGGCTGTGGTACTACCAGTATGGTCCGCGTGTTTGGGAGTCGTTTCGGGAGATGACCCTGGGCGGCCTGCCACCGTCCCTTCGCAAAGCGTAGCAGATGTTCTCCTAGTGTCCCGTCGTACGCACATCTTTCGACGTAATCGCACCACTCACGGGAATGACGCGACATGTCAAGAGTGGGTAGTGCGCGGTACCTGAAAATGGGTGATACTGTTCATGAGACGCGTCGTGCCAACAAGGACGCTCGCACGCGGTAGGCGGTAGGTCATGATAATGCCATGACCGGCGACATAGGCCGGCCAGCGTCCCATGTCAGAATAGATACATTCTCACTGGATCATGTCCCGTCTCGTCAGCGCGAAATGAAACTATCAGTAGACGCCATCATTTGTGGCATCCCAGCCTTTCAGGCGAGTCTCGATTATTTTCCGCGAATGTCTAGCTGAGATGCATGGCTTAGGTCTCCATGATCGGGGTGCGCCTCACATTCAACGTATGGTGAGCGAAGATCATTTGTCCTACAACGGCTAAGCGTTGCTGACCGCTAACCATTTGATAACAGTGGTTGACCAGTGGTCCCATACTTTCCGGCCCATGTGCGTGAGTTTGAGCGCTGACATATCAATGTTCAAGTAGCTGATGGAGATGAGCCTGAGGTTACCCTGTCCGCAGGAGTTGTCAGTGATGTTTGCATACGACATCACAGATATGTAACACACCACTCTTCAAAGCACACAGGAGAGCTGCCGAAGGCTGGCCGACCGGCTTCAGGACGTAGCCGGTTTGGGTGACTTTCTCGAGATCTTCCACTATAGTACCTACATCAGCGCAACTTGAAACGATGTACTTCGAAATACTTTCCCCATCAATCCGAGGGACACTAATCCTACTGACGGTAGATCTGGCGGGATGCTACACAGACCTGAGATTGCATATTGTAGCAAAGCCCGGGGCTCAGGCTCACTCTCCCTTGCACTATGGTACCTCTAGGACATCTGATAATGTGCTGATATCTTTCTCTGTTCACTAATTCCAATGATCTTGTTCATTCCATCTGTTTGTGTCCTAATCAAATAAGTTGAATGCCATTCACTGGCCAAGTCTTTGATATGGGGCTTCCTTGTGGTATCTTGCCTGTGAGGCTGCATATCATGATCTCACGCTATGAACTTTGATGGGACCATGTCTACAGCAACATATATGGTAGGACAATTCATTCTCAACTGTCCTGAGCAACTGCAGCAAACTGTAGATTATATGACTACAGCCTAACAAGCAATTACATTTTGCAGAGACCCTCTTCACTCAATATCAATTAATCCATCCTCCCTGTCAGCACGTGTCCTGTCTTCTTCTTCTTCTTCTTCTTCTTCTTCATTGGTCCCTCCTGAGAAACTCAGTGTACCACCAAGCTCAGTAGGCCCGGAAGCCCCAAAATTGATATCAGACATGGAAGCAGAAAACTCTCCAGTCACATTGGTGGCATTTTGTAGATTGATGAAGAAATGAGACAGGATCACTGTTGCAAAGCTATGGTGTAGTGAGCAATGTCAATGTACATCTGCAATCAGATCTGCACCTTGCCAGTGGTTACTTACTTTGGAGGAAAAGCTTGGAATGCTATGAAGGCTTGTGACTGGCCCTGATGGATTTGGTCAGAAACCCCCAACTGGCAGTGTGCTGATCCAGTGTTTCAAACAACTTACTACAGATGGGGTTTGACCAAGAGTTTCTAGAATATCAGATATCACCAGTGCTCTGTACCATACTTAAGAATACTGTCATGTCTGAGCTCAAGTTCTTACCCAAAGAAGATACTCCCTTGGTACATAGTAGCTTAACAGCAGGATATTGCATGGTTACTGTGTGGCACTCACCATCACGGAGCAATAATGTGGTGAGTCCAGCTTTTTGCCCTGCTGCATGGGCAAGCCTTTGTATTGCAAATGTCTGATACCATGTTGTTGCTATGACAATCAGGTGTGCCAGCAGGGCAGCAGCAAGAGCCGCAATGCCCACTGATAGTATCTAGATAAGCATGTAGAAACATGTACTAGTACCTTTCACAGAATACAACCTCACCTCTGTGTATTTCAATCACATACAGTCAGTGATGAGCAGAAAGATTACATTGAACTCAAGACTCACTTTGGGAGAATTTGTGCTTCTGGCATGTCTGTAGTCAATGTACAGCTATCTTTGGTGATTGTTGTTGCATGTGTACCCATGAATGACATCTGCAACCTTATGTCAATCAGAGACACACAAAACATTCATGTGCTCACAATATCAGCCAAAAGATCTGGTATCAACAGTAGCAGAATGAGCACTGGGAGGACCCACTGCCTTCTGCTGATAGCATATGTACACATTGCAGAGAGGACTAATGACATGTTAGATTGGCTTTCCACATGATGGAACCCCAGGCAAATGCTGGCATACCTCCAGAGGCAATAGCTGACACCATAATTGCAACAAGCCCAAGAAAATAAAGGGCTACAGCACTGTGGGCCTAGTAAACATCACACCAATGCTATGTATATAGCCAAATTGCCAGACCTCTATGAACCCAAACTTGACTTAGAGCCAAAACATATGGTGAGTATAGTTGCAACATACCTGACATCCCATGGAAGCTGTGAATTGTAGTGAAATGATTGATACATTATAGCATATAGTTGATATATGCAGTAGCAACAGAGAAATCACAGGAATAGTCAGCTTCTTCTGCCACATGAGCTTTAGTTGTTGGTCCAGTGTTAACCAGAAGTCATAGAAATGAAAACCTATGTATGCTTTGTTATAAGTCATACTATGTGATTGCTCAAAGGCATATATGCTCACAAGCTGCTGCAACATAAGCACAATTTTCTACAAACCTGGTGGAAATGAGTGAGGCACATAACGAAATGATTGCTTGGTACTCACTGGTATTCAAGGTCGGCCTCAAGATTGGAAGAGCTGAGAGAGGTGCTATTGCTCATGGTGTGGCACACAGTATGTTACTGAAGAGAATGGCCCATGGGTCCTGTATATATACCGGGAAGCATTAGCCAACATGTAATAGAAGTAGTCCGAGCATTCTTCCACTGGCATATGACTTCAGTTACACTCCATCAGCAATGAATCACAATGCAGAGACTCAATCCTGATATTCTAATCCCCATTGCACATATAGCATAACTATATCAGACAACTTAACAATCTGAAAGCCATCATTGGACATCAAGTTAAGCACATGTATATGAGGAAAGCAACTTTAAGGGCTGTGACTCATAGCTGCAGTATCAGACTGGTCCGCTGCACAAGGCCTCAGGTACAAACAACATGGCCGCACTTTACTCCAATGCTCTTGAAGGATCAGGCAGATGTCCAAGTTCATCCAAGGCATCACTTGCAAAATGATTGCAATCAGATTTGGAAGACAGAGAGATGTACTTCTGACGAGATCACTTGGGAGTTGCAGAACTTCTGAACTCATGACATGGTGCCACTCGGGTAGATGAGTGCCTTGCAATGATATCTAGGATCAATCCGACCAGAGAGGAAGACACGGCAGCTCTGCACAACGAGAAGAATGCGGTGGTGATAGTGCTGTCGCTGTGGATGCTGTGCGTAGCGATGGTAGGCCGCAATGTATCACAAGCTGGCGATATAGTCAAAATTGTACCTAGGCGACTTCCCATCCTCGCTATTCTTCAAGAAATGTACTTTGCCGGAAAAGTCCTTTCCGAACTCTTCCTTTCGCATCCAGCTCTCCAGCGTATAGCCTTTCGGATTGATCTCGCGCAGCCACTCGTAGTCCCTGCTGATGGTATCGTCCCTCCAATTCGCCCACCACGCGCGGAAGTTCTCTCTCCAAGTAATCGACCCGTCCAGGATACTTCCGCGCTCGTTGGCTAGTGGGACGTCGACGTCATCCAAGATTTTCACCCAGTCGTCGTACGACTTGTATATGACTTCGGCACGCTTTCCCATTACCTTCTCGAACGTCTCTCGGAGGTACTCCCACCCAACCTTGTCAGTCGAAATCTGCAGATCTTGGCCCGACGTAGCCTCGCGGTGGTCGAGCGCGTACCGAACAAAGAATCCGAAGTCTTCCAGCGCGATCATGTTGATATGCCCCTTGCCAATGGGGGTGACAAATACGACCGTGCCATCTTCACGCACTTTGACAGGGCCGAACATAGCCTAGGGACGGGTTAGTCAGATACCGCGTTGTTCGTGAAAGCGGCGTAGACTAACGTGGTGTAGCATCTCCATGTAAGGTCCGGATGTCACCAATGTCCATGACATGTCTGTATCACTGACGACCGAGGGCTGTGCCTGTATGAAATCGCCCACGATTCCCTTGCCGTCTGAATGTTCACACCTGTACTTGGGGTCAAAGTTCGTGATCTACACCGGCACTAGTCAGTCCCTGTGATTTGTACCTGTATCCCTGTGCCTCCTACCTTTGAGAAGTATTCGAGGTTGCTCCAAATGTAGTGCTTGACCTTCGCGTACTTGGCTAGCTCGTATATGTGGATGCCGCACCAGACCTCCTTCGCCTGCCCGACAGTGAACCCGTCAGTATTGACGAAGGTGCCGTAGCAATCCTTCAGCGCCTCGGCGACGGAGCTGAAATCGTCGAAGGCACCTGGCTAGGAAGTCAGCGTCGTGTATCTCCGCCCGTACGGGTGCCCCAACTCGCCTTGGAAGAGCTCGACACCCTTCGAGGCAAGCTCTTGGGCTCGGCGGCTGTGCGGGTCTCTCGTGAGTACGCGCACAGAGTACGGTGAGGGAGAGCCGTCTTCGGCGGGGGCTAGTAGCTTCTCAACGATGGCAAACCCTTGGGCACCGGTCCCTCCAATGACAAGAATGCGTTTTTCGGAAACCGAGTCCATAGTGGATGTCGAGCAGGGAGAAGCGGACGTAGCTGGTAAGAGGTTTGTTCGATGTGTCCGCGGCCGTGTGCCTCATATTTATGTCCTCACGGGATCTGCCTGAGCAAAACGACTGTCAGCAGGCAGACGTCGTCTCCAGAATCTCGGGCACCTATGCGACAATTGACCAATCACATGGCCATCCAGCCTGATCCCAGAACGAGGTGGTTCTCCCGTCGTCGTGCGTACTCTCGGGCGCAGCACGACCGACCTCCAAGGGGAACCCGATTTCATTGACTAATGGACAGCCCATTACGAAGCAGATGAGCTCGCCGTGCTGCTTCGACATGGCCGTAGCCGGCGGGCTCGGGTGCGGCCGCGGGCATCGAGGCTAATGCGTCATCATGACAATGGGCAGTTGCGGTGCTTGTGCGGTACGCCCGAGCAACAGCAGGCGTACCTAGTGCGCGATTGTCAGCAACATCTATAAGTGAGAAACCACAAAGTTCACGCACCTTTTGGCTCATAGAGTATACATTTCCACAAGAGTAGCCGCGTGTTGACAGCGGCTGCACCCGCTGTTCGCCTACGACATCGCCGAGTGACGACGACTCGACAGGGCATCGCAAACTTGAAGGCTGTTCAACAGTGTCTTCGAATTCGAACATTCATGTTTTGTACATGAGTGCAGCGATTTCAGAACGAAGCGGACTCCGATGCTCCTCGTATACTACGTCGCTGGGTAGACGATGTTGGTCCCGATTGAGCCCTCCGGAAATAGAGATACGTGGTCAGGTGGCAGCAGGCGCTAACATAGGGCTGGGTCGACTCAGACGCGGCCAGACGCTGCACACTGCTTGGAACTTCGAACACTTCAACAACGTTGTATCAGTGCACGGCGAGTATTCTACATGCGTACTTCCGTTTGTATCGCTCCGCACGCGTATTCAGTGTTCGGCAGGGTATGGGTTCGTTTCCGTAGCTCTCGATAATCATATTCCTGGCAGAGAAAAGAGCAATATGTCACAAGGGGTATCACTGGTATACATCGCTCATCGGAGGGAAAGGTTCGTGCCCAACTACATATCCTCGACCCGTATAAGTCGCCTCACACCTTGGTAGCTCCAACTACAATGGGCTTGATCTTACTCAGGTGCGCAATCGTAGCATCAGAAATGTGAAGATGTTCCTTGACGAGCTCGGGTGGTGTGAGGGCAAGCCACTGGAAAGAAAGGATGAGCATGTTTGTGGACAAGAACCCGCATACAGGAGACATCTTACCTGACTCAGGCTCACGTCTATCACGAGGTCTGGATGGTACATGTTAGACTCAAGAGTGAGGTGGCATAACCGACTGTCCGTACCACTGTTGAAGATCTCGAGGTAATGCAGGGTTTCGTTGCCGATATTCTCCACGTAGTGGCCTTCCCGAGGGTGAGTAACACAATAAGATAGTCTCCACATTATTTCTCACCGTAAGACGCAGGAACAAACCCAACATCGCCGGCCTAAATCTTAATGCTTAGATGATTTGCGCCATAGTACTTAGACAGTGAGACTCATACCACGAAATTGAAGGTCTGAGCAGTGGTACTTGACGCGAACTCCGTAACGCGAGCCGACCCCGAGCTTAACAAAGAGATCAGAACGTCTGAGGCCTTTTGGCAGTGGAAGAAGCAGCATACATGTAGTACATCCACTCGTCTTGCGTCGGGTGCCACTGTGAAGGCGTTAGCCAATTCTGATTCGCAGCTTACTCCCTAAAACTCGACATACGTGAAGCTCCCTATGTGGCATCGCGGAAGGTATGTTAGAACGTCCAGCCGGGGAGCAATGGAATGAACAGACCTCATGCCTCCAGGCTCCACCCAGACCTCGGCCAAGGAAATAGTGGTTGCCACCGTGAAGTTCCTCGAGTCTGCGATCTTGAGAGCACCTCCAGCGAGCTGCGTGGCATTCCTTTCGGATAGTTTGTAGATGTACGGGTTCGGGACTTGACCTTGAGGATCTTCAGGCGCAGCAGCATCAGGCTGTGGTGGGACTGCTCTCCCCCGTCAGCGGCATATCGGAAAGACACAGAGACTCACTCACCGCCAGGGAAGATGTAGAGCTGCTCTCCGGGGATGTCGTTCCATGCAGCCAGGCTAGTTCCGAAGTTCTTTGCAATTACTTCTTTCGGGGTATGCGCGAGCCAATCGGTGAGCTGCAATACGGTAAGCAAGTCAATCCGGAAGGATCACAGTGATCACTCACGAGGAAAGTAGATCCGTCGCTGAAATCACCGTTGTCGAAGATCTGCACGTAGATTAGGGCGGACCACGAGATCGATCATGATGCAGATGCTAACCAACAGGAACTCAGAACCCCCTTCAGACTGATTGGTCGCCTGCAGACTGTGAGGGACGCCAGGCGGGAAGTACCACAAGTCGCCGGGCCCCTGAAGAAGGTAAGCTTCGGCGGATAGGGAGTACGTGACCAGCATACCACTGTACCGACAAAGTTTCTGCCGTATTCATCGACTGCTGACACTTGCGTATACCCCTGTTTCAGGGAGATGAGAGAATATCTTGCGACTAGCACTGCAACTTACGCTCAAAACATAGGCCCACTCCAGATCCTGGAGTCAGGCTATGTGAATCGACCTGAATTGAAGACTTACCTCCGATGTCTTGTGCCAGTGAAGCTCCCTGTACGAGTGAGGGGGGCGTTGAGCAGAGCGTTATCAGGCATCCGTGAATCTTACGAACCGAATAGCACCCGCTTCCAGGCGCATATCAACACCAGCCATAGCTACTGGAGTATCAGCATTTAGCTTCGACGTCTGACGTGCTACATACACGTCGCAATGGGCAGCTGGTTGACTGACATAGAACGACATGAGCATTTCGAATCTCGGGGAAAAGTCTTCCACGCACTGTTCTGCTGACGAGCGAAGCCACCGGTATTCAGCCGTGTAGGACTTAGACTGAACGGCCACTTGACATTGGGACTGTGTGAAATGTTAGTACACATATAGGCGACAAAGTATGGGGGCTGACAGGGAGTTGTGGTCTGTAGTAGGCGGGGCGAGTATGTCGGGGTTCTGTTGCTGAAGGGGAACATTCTGCTGCGCGAGGATCGTCCCGCCAAGTTCGCCTCGCACTGGTTGAGGGTCGATGTCAGTTGTCGTGTTCCACATGATGCCATTGTGGAGGTCGCTGGCAAGGAGGACGGTCTCGCTGGGTGCGGCAGCCGGTGTCACGCTCGAACCTGTTGCACGTATGGCAGCAGGGGCAGCGCCGACGGATCCAGACGCAAGTACCGCAGCCAACACGAAGGAGAGGAGTTGAGACATCGCAGCAGAGGCTAAACACAGGTGGCCTGAGGAATACCACGGGCTGCATGCCACTTTATATACATGGGCACCGGAAGGTCAACCCGTATGCCGATGGGGAACTGGCCCACCTGTACAGTGTATGACCTGAGGTGCCCCGCAGCGCGGTCTACCAATCTGATTCTGGCGTGCTAGTCCTGATTTGCAGAACTCGGCAGTCGGTTCACGCCTGGTGCGGCAGAGGATCCATGCGTCGCACTGTTACTGGATTGAGTACGGAGATGTCGGCGTTTCAGGAACCGATCGTGACCACGAACTAAAGAGGGATATTGGGCGGAAGGTAATCGAAGGAAGCCTGACATCTCATGGACACACCTTCTACACGCGCAGGGAGCACGGGGCCAGTGCGCCCGCTAATTCTAGGTCGATGGATGCCGTGAAAAGTGGAATTGGGGCGGCCCACTAGGTTCTTTCCCCGGGGTTCTCTAGGTATGTCTGTAGGATCTCCGACGTAAGCGATGTTTATCTGCTGAACGGACAGAAACGTAAACACGGATATCGCACCACAGGTCCGCAGCCAACGATATCACGATGAACGGTGCGATGGCGAGCGGCGCACGCACTGGTAGAACCTCTTCAGGGCGCAGATGAACAGCTCGTGGCCTACTGGATGAAGTTACGGTAGTTTCTCATACTCATTATTCTGGGATCGAAGCCGAGGGCGCCGAGGGTGTGGAATAACATAGAATTCCATGTAGATAGACTTCTTTGCATCTCCTGTAAAAATACTGGCCTCTACGTCGAGGTTAGGGCTGCTCAGAGTGCACGATAACACGCGTCGGTGGCCACAAATGAGTACGGGCTAGTGCTGAACCTACGTTCTGAGCACCGTATCGCAGCTCTGTGCCTGCTCTGACGTAGTAGCAGCGCATACGTCTGCCAACTCGTTGGCTCCACCGGCGTAGGGAGCTGGGCATTGGATTCAAGGCGAGTAAGCGTTGACATGGTGGATTGGACAACGTCCATGCTGCGTCCAATTGATCCCGTGGCGGGAATTCCCCTCGTGTGCGCTGCCTAACAGAACGTTCGAACCAAATTTGAACCAGGTCCGATACCACTTGATGACGTCTGGCCATGCGCTGCCTGACCTAGGCTCTGACAGATTGGATTCTGACCTCAATCAAGAAATCTATGACACGTAGAGAGGCGACATACCATGACCTAGATGTCGATGACGCGATGTGTCGCTCTCTGTCTCTAGTTGGACCGTACCCACAGGACTGCTCTGTACAGTAAGGTTCAATTGACCTCAAATCTGGAGTGGCGAGGACAGCACTCTATACAGAGTACATGCGGACTCCTTGGAGGCAGAGTTGTGTTGTGGTGTTGTGGGACTCGTTGGTGCATCGCCGTAAAATGGAAAGAATAGTCACATGAGAGTTAAGCTCACAGCAAGATGGGAAAGGACTCACGGAGGGACTCGTAGGCCGCGCAGAAGTGCGAGGCAGTGAAGCGATGTTCGGGCGAACCTGAGTGGCAAAGCTTCTCGGTAGTCTTACCGACCAAATATGTCATTTCGAGAACGCGCGGGCGTACGTGTCGCCCGTTCCGTTATTGTCCGCAGACGCATACACTGGCCTTCGGAAGTTGGATGTAGCCAATCGTTGCACCGTGCTCCTGCACCTATCAGAGTTCACATGAATGCTGTCACTGATATGTGCAAGCTACCACATACCGCCCATGAAAAGTGTGTCGAACTCTGGTGCAACTGCCATTCGCGGTAGAAGACCATCAGGGCCGGGCTTGAGATGCCTACGGAAGCAGGAAGTTCCACGCATGCGCAGTTGTTGTAACTTTGACCAGCTGTCGTAAGTTACGACATACAGCGCCCCACGAACCAAAAATGACGGTCGTAGTGCGCCGCTGTTGCACAGCCAACAGGCATCGGCACAGAGGGGTCCACCTCGCTTCGAGATATGAACCATGTGAGTTACCCTTTCCTACATGATCCGGCACGAGCCGTATTGCAGCCGAGTGTATTCTCTGGACGATGTCGCGACCACGGACGACTCGTAGGCCGCGACAATCTGACCTGTCCCGAGACCAAAATGACCCCTAGGTAGTTGTTGAGCATATTACAGTAGTGTGACGTCATTGACCGACCTTCTCCTGCTCAGGGTTGATAGTCTGCAGATGCGCGGCAAACTGGTGCAAAAAATGGCTCAATGCATATTTGTGTCTGCCCTGCTTCCGGAATATGTGAGTGCCCCGTCAACGTGAGGGACAGAACCACTTACCTGTGTGAGCACTTGGGCAAATGAGATGACCCTTCCCAAAGAAGCTCGTAAGGGCACCCTCGTTATTTTGCAACGTGACTGGCTAAACATAGCCGGACGTACTAGCGATGCCATCGCGGCCTGTGCATCGATAATGCCATAGTAGCTCTGCCCATCGTAGAAACCAACCTCCTGGGTGATACGACGCTCCAAAAATACCCACTCTATTGATAACACGAATCCCGAGGTGCCCAATGAAGGAGTGGGCATGTCTGTCGCGAGTAACGCATTCACAACCGAAGTGGTCCACTTTCGTACAGAGTCGCTAGGCGCCTCAGAGCCTGAACCTCGCTGGAACATTCTCGTATGCGAACATGCGCACTTACGGCGGTGAAAGGTTAGCCAGCAGCGCCCCGTAGAGGAAGTAAGAGCCAGTAGCGGAGCGACGACGTAAAAGCAGCAAGCGCAGAGGGTTACGGTACCGGAACTTCGGAGGTCTTCGGGTTCGACGATGAATAGCGAAGCCGACACAACATGCTCCGGGTCAAATAGGCGAGTCGCAAAGCAAGAGATCGATAACGTGTCCGGAGTGGGTGGTTAGGCTTCCAGAACTCCTGTGAGCGGAGATGAAGATAAGTTTGGCTACCGTGTTCCGGTGCGTTAGTTAGAACGAACCTAGTTCTAAATCGGTGACAAAGAAGCTCTTTTTCGGGTACCAGCTAGTTACGGCCGGCCTGAGGATATGTAACCGACATGTCCCAATGACGAGACCACGGGGCCCCACAGAAGGACGATGAGCCGTGTAAAGCCTAGAATGATCGATAGTTCCCATGGGTGGAGACTGCCAGCCGTAGAGTCAGGTAGGGGCGATGATAATTTGCGTACGCGTTGTGCCCACAAAGTAGGAGCATCGCGGGCCACAGGATAGCGAAGCATACATGCTAGGAGAGCCTGAGGATCCTTGTATGCATTCATGATCAACGAAGCGCATGCTCATGTCATTGTCTGCAGAGGCGTACCCTGATCCATACACTCCCCGCTGAATCGCCAATGGGGCATGGCTCGCTGAAGGCCCAGCATGCACAGCTCAGTATGCACGACTCGCAGATAGTCTTGAACTGTTCGACAGATTGGGCCCTTCTCGGTATAGGACTGACAAAGATAGCCAGGTTGATGATATGCCAAATTTCAGCGCAGGTGAGATTTCCCAAAAGATGAACACAGTTGAGGCACACTGGCATACGCAGACAGAACTGTTCGAAGGCGCAACGTTGACGAGGACAAACTTGACTAGTTGACCTAGCCACAGTGGCCGGAGATCTCCGACAGGCGTGCCACCGACGCGAGCCGACGCGTCGCGCGCTCGCGCGCTTAATACTTGTAGTCGTCACCTCCGAGTCAGCAACTCACGACAATGAGGTCTCAGTTTCCTTTTACTAACCTGCTTTGTTAGGGAACAACTGAAGGCACTCTACTCCGTTGTACCTTACCCTTGGCCGCCAGCTTACCAAAGTACTATATACCCTACTGGTGCGCTCGGCACCGGGCGGGAGCCTGCTAGAGTCCATGGTAGGACGGGTCGTGCGTATACCGGATAAATTGCTTGTGGACTCAATAAACTCACACATACATAGTATCTCCTTCAAGCATGATCTCCGTCTACCCGGATTCGCAGATCGCTCGAACGCGATCGACGCCGCCAACTACTGCAGATCCCATTCAATCGTCACATCTACATCTCTGCCACATCTTCTGCATCTCGTATGGGTGCGTGCGGAACAGCCAACCACCCAGATCCGCGAAGCCTGCAACCTTTCCGTTGAATTCGACATCTGGCCGGGGGCCGTTGAGACACTGCGCTTTTATTGCCGCTCTAACACCGCACGGCGACGCGGTCCACTTTCCGGCTCTCAAACCCGTGTCTCGGAACCTTCTGTGGCGACATGGAGATCCCAGCTGTCGCTGCGGCATGTTGCGAGCAGCCTGAACGTGGTCGCTACGGCCGTAGGTGCCGTGGTCGCTCGCACCCAGTACCTCACGTTTCGAACTATATATTCACTATGCCAACTAGCCTGCGTTGCTTCGCCGCCGGTCTGTTCTGCCTCACAGGCTCATAAAAATGTTATGAGCTTTGAGCCCTCTGTACATTTGAGGTGAGCTATGCGCCGTTTGACTTGCTCTTAGTTACCGTTGTGACTTGCTTCGCAGAGGCGGACAAACCAGGTTAGTGATGCTGACCACTTGTCTGACCGCTGGCAGCTAATTGTCCTTCAACATATAGGGTCTTGTGTGCATTGACCCATCTATCGCGCAGCCGTGCCGGTGCTACCTAAGGTCCAACACAGCCGAGATTGCTAGTCGTAAGTGAAGGGATTTAACCTCAGTATCGACTAGCAGTGCAGGCGCTACCCGTTAGCCGCTGGCCGTGGCGAAAGCCTCGACATGCGATACTCACCCTTTATCTCATTGCAGCTCACGCTCATCATGGAGAGACTCTTACACAAGCACCAATTCAATTCTTCCGCGGAGAGAACATGATTTATGCTCGTATGCTGCTTGTTGAGATATGTTACGGAATGACGAGCAGACCAGTGCGTCTGCTATCCTTCGTTAAGTCTTCTCCGAGCCGACACTCCTCTAACTTCCGATCTGCACATAGGAACTACATTAGACTGGGTAATTTACACTAATTCGCATAGTAAAGGTCCAAAATAGACACGTCAGGCACGACGTGTCTAGTACGCCACTACGGTCCTCGTGGTTGCAATGACCCACCTGCAGAGACGGCTCAGTAACAAAATCAGAGAACGAGCACAGAAGCACCCACCAGGCATGCAAGATACCTGGGATCCACCCGAGGATAGTTAGGAGTACGTTGATCCAGAATTCTGTCAACGACGTGAGCCTAATCCAGAAACGTCGTATCCGAGGACTTGCACGCACCTGCCCTGAGACCGGTCTTGAGAAACACGGCGACGGGGGGAAGTAGCCTGCGGTACAGATTGTCAGAATACTGGCTTGTCATGCGATATGCACTGAACTTACAACGCGAGGATGAAAAGCAAGAAGTTTGAGGCACCAGCACCAGAGCCGTGTCCGCCTACCGGAGCGCCAGTTGTTGCGCGCGTGCCAACGCCTCCAGCAACACCCCCTGCGCCAATTCCCCCTGCGCCGACGCCCCCTGTGCCCGCTACGGGAGCAGCTCCAGTTGTCGCACCGTACGATGGTGCAGCGACACCAGTTGTGGTGCCGGCGGTTGCCTGGTTAGACATGGGGTTGATTGTAGCCATTCTTGCTATTAAATCTCTTGTGTGTGTGAGAGAGGTTGGCGGTACAGGTATAGGTTGTGAGCTCGTGAACAGAAGTCGTGATTCGTGAAGATGGGGGAGAACGTTGCATTCTATCAGCGCCGAGCAGTGAGCTTTTGTATGCGAGCTGGGCGGGGCCTACGGGAGCGCAGTGTGAGATCATGGTGGATACGAGAGCTACGCAATAGTACGTAGCGGGCCCCTCTGTATTGGGGCTACATTGGGGCCCTGGCCGTAGGCAATGACGTCACAAGCCTCGTAGGTGGTAGTATTATTTTGGGACAATCGTAGCCGACTCGGCGTCTATGAGTTCCCTGGGCGCTCCAACGCAACTCTAACGACTTCAGCGGCTGCGCTTGAGCTTGTTTTCATGCCTCTTACAGTGTACTGGCACTCCTTTTCACACTATCACTCCTTTTCACACTTGGACCGATCTCACTCCCTTCAGCTCCGATAAGCATATAAACTTAGGATCGCATTTTGGGACCACCAACGTACATGTCATGATATTTTGAGGAATTATAACAATGTTATGGATGCTGGATCAAGCACTCAATGTCGCAATTACACTTGTTTTGGCAAAGTCCCACTTTTGTGGCATTTCTCCTGAGCGCAAATCTGAGCGCTTGGCCTCATCGTACTATGACGAGGTCGAGAACATGGCTTATAACACATTACTGAAATTTCGACGGTCGTAATATCAAGGAAAGTGTGTCCGTACCACCAATACTATGGAACACGACATAGACCATCGCAAGCGTGACAGTGTCAAAGTAGACGCCCGCCGGGAGGCTCATGCTCATCGCCGTTTTCACTCGCAAAGGATCCGCAAGTGGCGGTGGACCATGGTCGAGAGCGAGGTTGTCCGACATCATTGTCTGGGACAGCGAGAAGAATGGGCGGAGCGAGTCCCGAATACTGCTGCCCTCGCTCTCGTGCAATATCACGATTCCAGCGGCGGCTACTAGTAGCGGGTCGCTAATAAAGGACCTTCCGCACAAGTCTGTTTGTCCTCGGAAGCCAAAGGCCTCGGGTACGATTGGAATCGGGGGATCTGCGCAGGATGGTAGCAGTGCTACAGCTTTTGCAGAAGCCATGAACAGCGAGTGCGAGGACGTTGACAGCAGCGGCAGCGATGCCAGCTCAGACGATGACCCGGTCATGTCACGGTCTTACTTTACCGTTACTTACATAAGTAGCTCAACGGTGCACCCGGTAGCTACAATAGATGTGTGTTGTCGTTGCTCAGTCGTGTTCCACAGAGTCCCGCCTCAGGCTGAGCCACCAACGCGCTCTAGTCGATGCGTGCTGCGCGACGTCGACGATCGTCGCCCAGCTGCAATGGAACGCTGGGGATCACGCGTCTCACATTTCGTCACACATGTCACCAATCATCACTCGCAGTCACGCGTGAAAAGGAGTGGTCTGCGCCACAATCATGTCCAACAAACAAATTTGAGGACACCACGGAACGCGCGAAGTTGAGAGCCAATCGTACTACCAGGCTAGCTAGAAGAACCAGTTCTCATGTATATCACCAACTCAAATTGGCCACTTCCTAGAGGCTTGTAGAGAGATCAAGCCGATCCGTTCAGGTGTGAAAAGGAGTGCCAGTACACTGTATCGAACATTTTCCCTGCTTCCAAGTTGCCTCGCTTGACTAGGTACGTCTATCGCACCGGCACAACGCGTTCATCTAGTCCATTCTTTGTGCAATACGAACAAGTTTCACAGTCAAGAGGGGGAAAACATTATAAGAATTCCTTGTATATGCGTGCTTAAAATCGAGGATCTACAGTATCATATCTATGCGACATGGGCGAGGGGGTTTTTCGCGTTGCTCAGCCTGAGGATTTCTCGCAGGTACGCGTTGTCGTTATTGATGTCCGCCTGCTCGTCATCATCCCCCGTCTTCCTCCCGCGCTCATCCTCCTGCGCGACATGCGCAGTGACGGCGTCGGCAGCAAACACCCTCTCCTTGCTCCATCCCGCTTTCTCGTCCCAGATCAGTGCAGAGAGCGGCAAGGTGCCATTCTCGAGAGCGTGGGCAAGCTCCGCTATGTACGCGTAGTCGTTCTCGTCCCAGCCCTCGACGGGAGTGCGTGTCTGCACGACTACCGCGAAGGCGTTGTACACACTTGAGGTTAATGTCCCACCGGGTTTGCAGGGCAATTCAAGCTCCGCGGTGGCTGAGGTGGCGCGGCGTCTCCCACGTTGCGCGCGCGCGCAAGTCCTGCTGGGCACGTAGAATAATGTCCCGTTTTACACTGTCTATCTTGAAAAAAGCTTCGAAAACTATACCCACTGTAGCTCAGTAATAAATAAAGATTTATGAGCATTTTTCGGGCGATCCTCAGGCTGAGCCCCATACTCGTCGAACTCAAATGAAAGTTCGGAGCGATGTTACGGGCTCTGACTATAAGTCCGACGGTGTATTGCAATTTACCATTCACTCACGTCCAGTGCAGCTGCCAGCATCATCTCGTCCCCTACCTCAGCTATCTTGGCAGTGCGCTCTCGTCCATCAAGGTCTAGTGGAGCATCATTCTTGACATCAACACGAGCCTTCATCTCGAAGTCCGGCTCCCCGAATCCTGCGTCAAAAGATATGAGATTGAGTGAGCTTCCGTCTTCATCGCTGTCGTTTTGTGAATGCTGACGCTTCTTCTCCCGTCGTCGTTCATGTTAGAGCAGTTGAGTCGTTCGTACCGTACGTAGCTTACATAATTAGCTGCCCGTGTACATCGCGCGTCGCGCGCAATGCGATCGTTGCTTTTTTCGCCGTCTTTCCTCGCGAACTTGCTGTTTGCTTCAACAGTTCATTGGCTCGATCCATGCAAGGCCGACAGATATTGGAGGGCTCCCCCTTTTTGGCACTCACAGAGTTCTTCAACCTAGCAGGGAACTCGGACTCAGCAAGGGTTTTATTACAGTCCTTGCAGGTTCTTATGGACAAAGGTCCACGCTGTGATGAGTAGCTGTAGAATAGGGGGAGGGAGTCCGAGGGATAAGAGGGTGCTCAGGCCTCGGGCTTGACATCTGCTTTGCCTAGCATACGACATGATTTGTATAGCGATTGACGGCCATCATTAGAGAGCTTATCTAGTGCTACAATGCGATATCAGTGATTGAAATACACCGGACTTATAGTCAGAGCGCGTAACATCGCTCCGAACTTTCATTTGAGTTCGACGAGTATGGGGCTCAGCCTGAGGATCGCCCGAAAATGCTCATAAATCTTTATTTATTACTGAGCTACAGTGGGTATAGTTTTCGAAGCTTTTTTCAAGATAGACAGTGTAAAACGGGACATTATTCTACGTGCCCAGCAGGACTTGCGCGCGCGCGCAACGTGGGAGACGCCGCGCCACCTCAGCCACCGCGGAGCTTGAATTGCCCTGCAAACCCGGTGGGACATTAACCTCAAGTGTTGTACACGAAGCGCGTCGCCCGGTCGGAGTGCGTGGACTGTCCCTTCAGCGTACGGGGCTCCGGCACCGGCGTCTCCTCAGCCTCTACCTCCTTAGCCAACGACCGGTGTTCGTGAAGTCTGTCGTAGCGCACAGCCTTGCCGTTCAGCTGCGTAAGGTGGCCCTTGTATGCATCGAACTTCATGATGGCGGAAGGTTCGATGGACCAAAGAGAACCGTGGTCGTTCCGAGCAGCGAGCCCCGAAATCAGTTCCGTGGCTCTCTCCAGAACCCACGTCTTGTTGTCCGCCCAAGATTTGTCTTTATTGGCGAATGTGGAGATGCCCCCCTTACCTATAGGGTGTACGTGTATTGTCAGTTTGGCGGGGACAGGGGCGGGGACATCTATACTCACCAGGGTGGACGTTGCCTTCCTTGTCAACTTCAATGTCCTTTCCCTGGCGAACGTTGTCGTAGCGAGGCGAAGTGGTATTACCGGCGCGGTACAGGTCGGGGCGTGACATGGCTCGGAGCGGGCTAGTAATCGGTGAGTGGCAATGAGCTGTAGGGTGTGCTGCATCATTCTGACAGCGTCGGGCTATATAGCGGAGGCTATGGCTCCAGAGGCGTTTACGATATGAAATAGAAAGCACGTTGCGAAAGGCTGGGTGGCTCATTGGCGGCTATTCAGCAAATTGAGAAGCGATTGTTAGAGACCCGTGGGCGGCTCGACATAAGACTGATCTCATCCCTCCCATGGAGGGTCATATTTTCGGTTTTGCGTAGGGGAGACTATGCGGGGACCAACGCTGCAAATGTCTCCTCCTCTTTGCGCGTCGAATCCGAAGACCTGATGTCTCACTGGGCGAAGCTGTTGTCCCGTAGGTGTGTAGACTGTGCGTCAGGGTGGGATCGGAATGGGGGATCTACGGACCGGCATGCTCATTCCTCACACCCCTAGGCCTTCTCTACTACCTACTGTGTCAGTTTAATGATTGGTCGTGCATGCTTCTACGTAGAGTTGTACTGATATCGTCTTGTGAGTACACATCATACGTATTGTTCGGATGTTATTGATGACACGACTTGTTCATGGGTGTCTAGATCTGCCATTCGAGCTCAAGCGAAACGAGGAAGTAGCCTATCTCAAGCACACTGTGTTGAGAGTGTTTTCGAGACTTCAAATGGTCTGAGTATGCTCTCAAATGTGACTGGCACGAGTGAGTCACGCGGTAAGCCACAACCTAGTGCGTACGCACGCACCCTAGTTAGTGTCTACCGCTGCTGAGCGCGAGCAAGTCCTCCCTATATATTCATAGGCTGTAATACAGGTACTTTGCGCACATGTGCGTCCTGGAGAGAGGAAGAACTGCGTATGGCAATAGCGAGCTGACAGTGTTCCAGCTTCGAGCTTGCGCAGGTTCTCGAAGCCGGATCGCGTGGCGGCCTCGTTCTCTCCATCCATTGTTGAGCAATTCATGCGTCACATGTGTCACCTCTCTGCTTACTGTACTCGCATGTGCCCTCGGGGTGACCACGGAGTGGCTCGCGCGTTTGTTCCTCTGCAGCTGTTGGCGGATCGCGGTCACGTTGCACGACACGCACCCGGAGTGGCACCCTCTCCTGGTACTGTATAAGGGCAGGCGACTTTGACAATGAGAGTCCCAGCGTCGATACGAGGTTTCTCTTCGACCACCGCATCTGACGATCCACTTCTCCTTTGACGCCTCGTCGACGCCGACACACACCTCTTGCATATCGCCTACTCCGCACAACTTGCCCCTCCGATCGCGATCCCTGACATTAAGACGACTGCACCTCACCGCAGCCAGCTCCTCCACGTATCTTCCCCAGCCTCTTCCCACAGTACGCATAATGCTCCTTGCGCAAGTCCCATATTGTAGAGTGCTGACGCCATTGGGATTGATCAGGTTCCGATAATACGTATCGCCATGACCGCTTGCGCAGCGCCCCTGGAAGTGCTTGAGGGTATCCTGGGCTGTCTGGACGACGACCGGGCCGCGCTCAGCGCGTGCAGCGTCGCCTGCCACGCCTGGCTGCCCATCTTCCGCCCACTGCTGTTCCGAAAGATCACCCTCGACTACAGAGGAGACTCGTGCGATAGGCTTCTCCGCGCCCTTCGCTCGTCCGCATCCACGGATGTCCCCATCGCCGACTGCGTCCGCAAGGTCAAGGTCTGCACCGATTCTGTTACCATGTCCATGGGGCGCGACGATGCGCGGAAGCGCTTGTCCCGGTACGCGGAGTCGATGCTGGGGAACTGGATTCCACAACCCGAACCGGCACCAATCCGGCTTCCTGACGGCAGAGTCTTCCCTGTAGGCAACAAGCGAGCCCTGTCCAGCGCGCTTGGGCCTGTACTGCACAGCCTTCCTCATGTTGAACACCTGTACATGAGCTCGTTCGACTGGAACCACCTCGCGCCCATGACACTGTGGGATGTCGCGATGGACAGAACGTGCACCAGCGCCCCGTTGTCTCTGTTCTCTGGTCTTACCTCCGTGACGTCCATCGCGTTCGGATTGACGATGTTCAACTCCCCTTCCGAGGTCTTGCAGCTGCTAGCGTTGTTCCCCAATCTGAAGGACCTCAAGATGCAGGCTGTCATCTGCGATCCGTTCGGAACTGACCTCCCGGAGCGCGGTTCGCCGCAAGGCTGGAGCACAAGCAGTCCGATTCGCATCGAGAAGCTCACCATCGACGGGGGCATTCACGTCGCACCGCGACTACTGGACGGCTTGTTCAGCCCACCGTTCACGCTGACACTGCGAGACCTCTCCATCAGCGGCGGTGGTACCTGTGATCTCAACACGGTAGTAAGGCTCTTGAACAAAGTGCGTTCGACGATCGAAATCATTCGCCTCGACTTCTCAATGTTAGCACGCATGGAGAGTGAGTCCTCAACAGTCATTTTTTCCGATATCTTCGGACTAATCATTCTTCTGTGCAGAGCTGTTGGAGGTGATCGATATCTCCAAGTATCTAAGCCTACGTGTCTTCGAGCTTGGATATGAATATCAGCTGTTGGAGCTGGTCCTACCAGGTTTAGGCCCCGTCCGAGACGAGGCGGCCGACATCCGACATCTCCCAGTCTTTCTGCGGGGCCTACCGGAGAGCATAGAAGAGCTTGTCTTCCGCTTCAAGGTGCCGAAGAGAGTCACGAACGGCGTGATGTCCATTCACTGGGACTTCACCGACTGGGACATGCTGGACCGCGTGTTTGTCGAGTTGCACGCCAGGGTGCCTTCGCTGCGCGTCACGTTCTACTTCAGTATCGCACCGTCGAGCCCCTTAGGATGGGTCACAAAGTCTCCGGAAGGGCTGCCTGATATCGCCGGAGCTCTGGTAGGACGTCTGCGTAGGGCGCTCGCGCGCGCCATGCATATTCGCGTCGCTTGCATCGACGATTGCAACTACGATAACGTCGACATCCCCAACCCGGTCAGGCTGTCGCTCCCGCAGAGCGACTGAGCCACAACCTCTCGTCTCGCTTCGACGTGTTTCCCATGTGAGTTGCCTCCTATCATCCCAGATGTTGTCTGATTGTCAGTTCCACTCCCAGGGGACTTCGACGTTGCCTCAGGGCGCGGTATAACACTAATATTTTATGAGATGGTTCGCCGAACCATGCATCTGTCTTCATAGCTATCATACCTATACATTCCGTCTAATGTCGCATTCCTGTCCCGGCTGTCCGCAATACATCGTCGCCTTCCGATGTACTATGGTGCCAAGTACGGTGCTCTCAGACATCTTTTGGCCGCCTTATCCCCATTGTGAGCGCTGCCTTACTTTCCCGCGCTATATGACGTCAGACTACATACTATGAGACTTGAGCTTGAGTGTCCAACGTCCAACGCTCACATGCACAGGCCGATGCTTCTAGATTCATACCAGCCTCACCATGACATCGTTATATGCCGTGTTGCCTTTGGCTCACTCATTGAATAGCTGAGTAAGTCGTACACACCTACGGGAACTCTGAGTTTCCGAAACCTCGGTATTTGCTTACAACTGCACCAATCAGAGTTGTTTAAAACGGCCAACGGAAGGGACATTGCTGTACGAACCGGACATCTCCCCTTCGACATCACAATCGCACGCAATAGTCTAGACACTATGTCCTCTCAGAAACCAACCGTTCTTGTCATCGGCGCCACCGGACGCACCGGTCAGAGAGTAATCGATGGCCTCCTCGAGTCTGGCCAATACGTGAGCACATCCTATCCCATGCGTCGGCCTCCCGCTCATACCGATCCTAGAACGTCGCCGCCCTGACACGCCCGGCCTCCGCGTCCAAGCCGGACGTGAGCACCCTGCGCGCGCGTGGCGTCGACATCCGCGTCGGCGACTACATCGCGGACCCACCCGCCAAGCTCGCCGAGTACCTCAAAGGGGTCGATGTCCTCCTGAGCAGCATCAGCGCCGAAGCGATCCTCGCGCAGAAGCCGATCCTCAAGGCGGCAGTCGAGGCAGGCGTGAAGCGGATCGTCCCCTGCGACTTCGGGACGCCCGGCGCGAAGGGCGTGCGGGGCCTGCACGACCTGGTATGCCACGTCCTCCCGCTCGGATTCCCCACCGAGCGTTGTGCACTGACGCATTACTTCTGTAGAAACTTGACGTGCGGGAGTACCTCCAGCAGCTCACCGCCGCGTCGAACGGGCGCTCCGCCTACACCTTCATCGACATCGGGTGGTGGGCGCAGCTCGCGGTGCCCGCCACGGCGACGGGGCCCTCGCTCCTCGGACCGCTGGCGGACGAGTACTACTCCTCGGACGACAAGCCGTCGCTCCTCACAGACGTCGACCATATTGGCCCGTGGGTTGCGCGCATCGTCGGCGACCAGCGGACCGCTAACGAGTACGTGATCGTCTGGGAGGACGAGCTGACCTTGCGGGAGTCCAGGGAGATTGCGGGAGCGGCTAGTGGGGAGGCGCAGGCACTGCGGGCGAAACGCGTCGTGGTAAGTTCCTCTCCCGCGCTTTGGCATTGCTGTATTGTCTTGATGGCTTCCCGCGCGTAGCTCGACAAGGATGCGTTGCTCAAGCGCGCAGCAGAGAACAGGGCGAAGTACAATGAGTCCAAGGATTTCGGCTCCCATGCAACATTGTCGTTCTCGGAGTACATGATCAGCATTCACTTCCTCGGCGAGAACTCACTGGCGAACGCGAAGAAGCTGGGTGCCTTGGACGCCAAGGAGCTGTACCCGGACATCGCGCAGACTCCGTTCAAGGAGTACGCGAAGGCTTTCTATGGGAAAGGCGGGGCCCCGGCGCTGTGAGGACCGTAGTCACAGATAGATTTCTGTCATGCTGTCTGTATAAGCCTGCCTGTGAAGTGTTATGGGTCGTGTCATGCCTCGTACACATTTGTGCAAGCATTGCTCGCCTCGGGGGTGCAACGCTACGTTGGAGCATGTTTGGACGACAATGCGAGGCCCTGAAGTGCTCAGATGGGCGCTCGTTGATTCAATCGCGGCCTTGAGACATCGACGGATGGGGTTTGGAAATTTGCGAAAGCTTCTTA
Organism: Fomitopsis schrenkii; assembly: GCA_000344655.2. Taxonomy (NCBI): domain Eukaryota; kingdom Fungi; phylum Basidiomycota; class Agaricomycetes; order Polyporales; family Fomitopsidaceae; genus Fomitopsis; species Fomitopsis schrenkii. The sequence goes on from KE504143.1 coordinate 181,171, forward strand.
TATAGACATCATAGGGCGTTAGTTTTTCGACACGCCAACACCGCTCAATGACCAACCCCTAGTCTCGGACTAGGACCCTCTCCAGACCCCGCGCCGTGAGATCGCGTCGAACCTAGCCACCCTACTTCCTCTTCTGCCTCTCAGCAGCAGCGCTGCCCGCTTTCACAAGGTTGAGGACGCGGAAGCCCATGTCGATGGTCATGAGCAGGGGGACAACGAGGAACGGGACATAGCTCGTGAGGAGGCTGAAGCGCTGGTCCGGCGTGATGCTGATGCTAGCCGGGTTGGTGGACGCTACGGCCGTAACGGGCGTCGCGAGGATCGTGGTGAGACAGGGAAGGGTTGTCGTGACGGCGGAAGCAGCGTAGGTGAGAAGCAGGACATAGATCGCCCGGCTGTCTGTTATAGCGGCGGAGTATCAGGAGTGGGATACACCACGAGGGCAGAATGGGCGCACCTTTGTACAATCCGCGCATTCCAAGTAGGAACACGGGAAGCTGCCACCAAGCCTCCATGATAACGAACGTCCGAAACCAGCTGAACGACTCCGCCTTTGCAGGGCCGAAGAAACCCATGACGCCGCCAATGAGTGGGTCGTTGTAGGTCGTGAGGTAGTAGTCGATGATGGCTTTCATGGGAGCAGGGATCAAATGGGGCGGATATATTGCTTGGAGATCAACGACCACGGTAGCAAAGGTATGCATCTATGGAGGGCGTTGGTACAGGGGAAGCAGATGAGGCTATGGTACTCACGAAGAAGAACGAGAAGTAGATTAAATCCAGGGGGCGAGACGTGAGTGATTTTCTTGCCATTGTGAAAGATGATCGTGAAGCAGGCGTCACAGTTGACTGTCGCCGAACTGCGACATCAATTTACAGCAGTGCGCAAGGTTGATACAACACCTACGTGGCTTGGTCTTCCAGGTTGGGGCGGTGGCTACTTAGAGGGCGAGGTTACTAGTTGAGAACTTTATATGTTTCGTGAATATCATACGATGTCGGGACGAATAGGCAAGGTTCGTGTCCAGTGCTGCCACCGTGAGGGAAGTCGTCCCGCCAGCGCTCGAGCTGGCCAAACCGGGGCGCGCTAGGGTATGCGATCACGTGCTCGCGTTGTGGTTATCCTCATCCGGATTGTAATAAATCCTCAAGCCTGCCGTCGTCTGAAAAATGAGCTGTTCTTACTTTCGTGTAAGATAGAGAAAATATGTAGGATATGTGTATGTACAAGCAAGTAGCTTAACTTCTCCGACTATGAGAGCGTGGGAACCCGCTACGAAGAGTTAGAAGGCGCCCGAAACGGCAAGTACATGTTTTCATGACTTCGCTGCCGCACACTCGATTTCTGCTCGGTCCCTCGTGGTCCATTGTCATAGCCGGTCCTCATATCCAGGTCGTCAAACAGTGAGCTATATGCTCTATACATTACGACCCAACCAACCAGTCTTATCTCCACAGCAATGGCGATCTTGTCCGCTCCACCACCAACATCCCGAAGGAAGAGAAGCAAGCTATCCTGAAGTCGGGCCCGATCCGCTGTGCGGCCGCTGACGCGACTTTCACGCATCTTGTGACCACTGGCGATGACAAGAAGATGAAAGTCTGGCGAATCGACGGACTCGAGCTTGTCAGCACCCGGGAGCTGCCCAAAAAACCCACCGAGATCGCGTTCACACATGATGCGCAGACTATCCTAGTATCGGACAAATTTGGGGATGTTTTCAGGTGCGAATCGTGCGACGTTTTCTCTGAAGTATGTTGCTTACTGCTATGCGAGCAGATATCCGTTGCACCCAAAACCAAAAGCAAGGGACGAGACCGAGCCTCGCGCAGGCAATTCCAAGCGCGGGGCGCTGACCTCACATGAGAACCCTTCGGACGGCGAGCTCATCCTCGGGCATGTCTCTCTCCTCACTACTTTCCTCCTCACCCCCGACGAGAAGTACATCATCACCGCCGACCGCGACGAGCACATCCGCGTGAGCTGGTACCCGAAGGGCTATGTGATCGAGCGGTATTGCCTCGGGCACGAAAAGTGGGTCACACTCTTCTCGTTCCTCCCTTGCTATCGCTGCAGAGTGTTGACAGACTGCAGGTTCGTCTCGGCGGTCCACATACCTTCTTTCGCCCCCGGTACTCTCGTCTCGGGCGGCGGCGACCCCGTTCTCAAGGTTTGGGACTGGATGTCCGGCGAGCAGATCGCCGAGGTGCCCGTGCTGGAGACTGTCGAGCCGTACATCAAGGTGAAGGCGCCGAAGGGCAGGCGCGGCTGGAACGATGGTGAGGATGCGGAGGGTGGCATCGCGGAGAACAATGTGGCGAGGAGAAGGAAACGAGGACGGAAAGCTAGAGGGAAGAGAGCTGCTGCGGAGCAGAAGGAGGATAGCGTGGAGGGTACGCCGGTAGCCGAGGGTGAGCCTGGGGAGGCGAACACAGGCGAGGATGCACCAGAGGGCGATGTGGAGACTCCAGGGCCCGCAGAAGGTGGTGCTCAATCAGAGTCAGGCACCCAGGAAACGGACAGGACGGTTCTTGCGATACATAAGATCCAGTCGCTTGACTTGGATGAATACGGGAGAATCCTGCTGTTCAGCGCAGTTGGGTGAGTCACATCGCTCCCATGCACCATCGACGAACACTCAACTTCCCCTTCCCTCGTCAGGGCGACGGCACTATTCTACTGTGTCTACCCTGACGCAAAAGCCAGTGAGCCTCCGAAAGTCGAGGCTTTTGACTTCGGCTATCCTATCGTGGACTTCGCGATCGGCCATCCTGACGTCGGCCCCGCTCTCGGTACCAACCGGACCGTGTGGATCCTCTTGGACACGTCTGCAGCAACACATGCGAGCGACTCCGCAGAAAAGCCTTCACCTGCCGCTTTCCTCGCATGGATATCGGGCCAAGTGAGTATCACCCTCCATACGCCATTGCCTAACCTTACCCACGGATGTAACAGCCGTCACAACGTGAGCCCAATGAGGCCCCAGGCCTCCTCAGATCCCTCCAATCAAACTGCACTATCACTGCGAAGCCTGCTGACCTCAAAGCGCTTGATCTCTATGCCCCACTCTCCTCCCTGCCAAAGAACGTCGATCCGGAGCACGATCCCCTCCGGCGTGACCTCCTCGCCGAGGTTGCGCTCGCGGAGGCGTCGCCTCCAGAGCCCGAGGCGCGGCAGGCCCCGAAGAAAGAGTTGACGATGAGAGAACAGGCAAGGCTGAAAAAGAAGCGCGCGTTGGCGGCGAAGTTGCTGGAGAAAGAGCAGGGCAAGGGTGAGGCGCAGACTCAGGACGATGTCGAGGGGAGCAAAGACGAGGTAGGGAGGGACAATAAGAGAGCTAGATCGGATAGCGAACTTACTACTGCGGGTGCTGAATTGACGGGTGAAGCAATGGATGAGTCGTGAATCAGGCCACGGATGCGCTTACATCTCCACGAACGCACTTGCCCACGCGCTGTGGCGGTCAGTGTTGGGGAGTTGACGCTTTCCCTGCTATGCGAATCCGTCCAATATGCAACGTGCGAAGATAATGATACATATGCATTAGATGAGTCCGTACGCCTTCTTCTCCCAATCCGTCCACTGGAAGATCGGCAGTGGGTGAGCCTCCGTGTTGAAGACCCATTGATCCAAGGGTATAAGGTCTTCGTCTGAGAACAGTAGGTATAAGTACTTCAACCTGCGGGAAGGCATTAGATCGAAATCGATTTTGTAAGAGTCGATGGACGTACGTCTCTGCCAGGAAAAAACTGCGCATGCTCCCACCATCAGTAAGGATGCGAAACAGCCAGCAGCACTTGACGTACCTTGGCATCTCGTCCTTCAGAGTTGCGTGCGACTTCTCGACAGTCAAGAGGCTCGCATAGCCGCTGTTCGTCTTCGCCTCGCGCTCGATCGCCTGGAACACCGCCCAACCACGCTCGCGCCAGACCTCGTCGCCCGTCGTCCGCCACATCAGGTAGAAGCTCTCCACGGTCTACATCATGTCCATCCTGAGCTCCTGACGCGCCCACCAGACAAACGAACGCACCTCTGGCCGCAAGAGATACGCCGCCTTCGTTGCGCGATAGTCACGCTTCCCCTCGGGCATCGGCGGGCCCTCCCTCAGCCCAGGCGGGAGCCCACCGGGCTTGCCCGCCGCCTCCCACTGCTCGACCTGGTACAGCCACAGCCCGCCGTACGGATTCTGCTCGTTGCGCACGGCGTGGTCCATGCGCATCACGTCCGGCCCCAGGCCGGTCTCGTGGTCCGCGTACGTCATCCAGCAGGTGTACGCAAGGCCCTGCGCAGCCCACGCGTGGATGTCACGCACGCGCGGCTCGAGCGCGGGCCCGAGCGTGTGTGCGCCGAGGGCGAGCAGGCCGGGGAGGAAGCACGAGAGGTGCTCGAAGGTGTGCGAGGGGTTCCCGTTGGTGACGTCGGTGACGTAGAGGAGCTGCCGCTTGGGCGTGAGGTAGAGCAGGTTCTCGATAATGCTTGTGGAGGCGCGGATGTCTGGGAGGGGCTGGTTAGCTGAGGTGGGGACAGGCGAAGAAGGCGGGGATTCCTGACAGAGTTCGAGGGCCTGTGGCTCGGACTTGGATGTTAGGAGCCACTGTTTGAGCAAATACTCGTGTGCACTGTCTGCGAATGCACCAACGGAGAACTGAGCTGTAGTGGGGTCAGCTTTGTGAAACAGGATGCCCTTTGACTGTGCCTTACTATTACTCGGGGCGCCCTTCTTCATGTTCCATTTCGTAGGGAACATACCGTCGGTGACGTTGGCATCAGTCATGATATCCATGATGTGTTCAACCTATGCATAATGTGGGGTTCAGTTCAACGGTCATAGTAAGGGGCCGCACTCGCTCGAAGTACTCCTTTCTCCCAGTAAGGTGGGCGAGGTACTTGTACTCGAGCTGACAGCTAAGTGCCTCTGCCCACAGAACCATGCCTCGTTGCCAGCCCTCTTTCGTCTCCCCACTAAGACGAGGCTTAGTTGTGAGGCTCGCACTTTCACGTCGCGACTTACGTCTTGGTATTTACCGCGTACATGGGGAACCCAGAGTCTGTCTGCATAGCGGGTAGAAGCATTCTCCCAAGGTCGTCGGCACGGCCTAGTAGCACAGGCTCTCCGGAAAGAGCATATGCGGAGAGCATCCCGCCGAGGTATCGGATGACTGTCTCGAAGAAGGGGGCAAAATCGCCCTTGTATCGGGGTGAGTAGTGGTACATGACAATAGGGCTGACGACGAACCTCCTTGAGCTCGAAATCCAGGTCTGCTACCTGAGTTACCGCATCATAGAATTCTTTCTCAATACCCATGATCCACATGGTATCCAGAGCGTCGACAAGCGTCAACTTCCAACCATTGAAGCTAGGATGTGTCAGAACGAGGCCCACGGAGATGAACTCGAGACACACTTGTTTACAGCTCCATTCGACACAGGTTTCAGCTCGTCATTGTTCCCCGCATACTTCTGATAGCCTGTATACGCGTGCAGGAACGCGTGCCGAACCGCGTCCGCACGCACGCTCACCTTGCGAGCGGGACCGTGTGGCGGAAAGCGACCATTCTGTCGGAACGGTGCGTGAGGCGGTGGCGGCAGGGGTGGATAGCGATCAAAGGAGGGCCAAGTTAGGTAGAGGATGACCCAAAGTAAGACCGCTGCAGCAGTGTAAGGCAGAAGACGGGTGAGAGGCTTGTACATGGTCTCCTCGAGTTGGGTCGTGCGACCGCACGCAGCAAAGCGGCAAAGAACGGACTGTTAGATCAATTGCACCAGGCAACGAAGAGATCAAGTCGAGAGGTCTCGAGATGCTGATAGAATGGCCGTCTGCAGCATGGGCAACGCCGTGCAGACGGTGGTGGGAGGAGGAGGAGGAGGAGGAGGAGGAGGGAAGGTGGCTGTTACTATCACCCTAATCAAGCGGCCTAGATATTCCGCATGCACGGGCGTACGCCGTAACCATGACTATATCTCGTTCGAGGCCGTCTATAAGAATGCTACCAGTTGACGACACTGGGGATGAACTTGGGAGGATGGCCTCGTCATGGTGGGTGTTTGATAAGAGCGTAATGGCCCGAGCTAACCTTCAGTCACGTATAGATTATGTATTGGGTAGGCGCGGTGCGCCGTGGCAGCGCAGCCAACCTGGACCCGGGCCTGCGGCTTCGTTCGTTCCCCTTTCGGACCCCGATTTAACAGTCTGGCAGTCTCGAAGAGAAATCAAAGCATGGTGCAGCTAGCCTAAGCTACAGTGCATAAGTGCCAATTGCAAGGATTTGAGGCGGTAAGTCTGGGCGGATACACGATCTGAGCCTACTACGTAGCTAGCTATAGTACGCAGATGTAAATGGTGGCGATGCTACGGATACATACAGCAGAAGCTCCTGAAGAGTCAACTATCGATACAGATGAGGGTCTCATTCGAGAATAAGACATCTAGTGCTCGAGGCTCGTGTGATGGATTGGTTTCGGGAACTGGTTCATGTCGGCACAAGGCATGGTGAAACTATTCCAACTGGGGTCGTACATGGGCGGCAGCAAGTCAGGTAATGTTCCTGCGTCACGGTCATGCACTGAAGCAGCCATACAGCCATAGGGTGTTTCGAATGTTATGGTGCTTGAGGAGGGCTTTCCTTGTGGCGTGTTTCCCCCTTGGAATCCGCTGCGAGATGAAGAGGAGGCTGCGGAGGTAGTGTACCGTTTGCGATCTATCGAGATGTTTAGTCGGTCTACTGGTACATAGTTTCAGGACGATACTGCAGCTTACAAGGATTAGGAAGTACTTTATTCAGGTCCTCCGTGTTGCTGACATCGTGGGTGTTGTACTCTAGACCGGCTTCTGAATCCAAGGACAGCGAAGCGATACGTGTCCGACGCTTCGAGCGGCGCAGTACAAGGGAAAGAGTGGCGATAACGAGGAGTATTGTGGCCGCGATGCCTATCTACGAGTCATCACGAGTGAGTCTCACACTTAATGGAAGAGAAGCATGACGTACAATCATGCCTGCAACCATCCCTAATCCCAACGAGCTTTGTCGATGCGGGGACATTGATGGGGTGCTAGAAGGGGGTGCCAAGGATCTATTGAGAGACGGTGGACCAATGACAGTGAGACACTGCGCAGAGACTATATCGAGCTCCGAGCCAGGGGATCCAGAATAGATAGTACGTACTGAGGAAAAGCATCGAACACAACAACTCGTTCAAGGAGCGTTGTATTTGTGGAGCTCAGATTGACGGTGTAGGTCTTCGCCCTATCCAATCCGGTAGCCATGTACATGGTCTCATTGGGGACCTCCCAAGGCGCCATGGAATCATACGCGTACGGCATGCTGCCATGCGGGTTTTCTATGGGTGGTTCTACCAATACCGAGTACCCGCCGCCAGAAGGACTACTTGTACCCATTATAGCAAATCCTACGCTGGATGTGATGTTAAACAGAACCGATGCGCCTTGGTTCCCCTGAAGGAGTTGCGCTGTATTGTTCGCATTCCAGCCTCCGTCTGCTTGAAAAAAGGGATTGACATGATCGGAAGAGTCTTCTTGGATCGCCGATACATTGGTAGATTTCAGTGGCGATCTAGTCTCCACAGTAGCTGTATTTTGAACACAGGCCTACGAGGGAGAATAGGTGACTCACCCAAGCTCGCCTAGGCCGACTGTAATGGTTGCGCCGAAGATCGTGACGGGGCTGCCGCCATCCGAAACCGTAAGCATGACTGTGTGTAGCCCATGCCACAGGCTGTCCGTATGGAAAAGGACACCGCCACCGGTGTCGGTGCCTACGCCTTCGATGCTCTCCACGTTCCAATCAGATGAGACGGTGTACGACGAAGCGTTGGCCTCTCCATAGATCCAGACCGCTGTTCCAGTCCACTGGAGAGTCATCGTAGCGTTCGGTAAATATGTAGTGTATGAATTCTCCTGTCAGTCGGTCAGTACAATGCGGTTGTGAGAGATGGGGATTGTGACGCACCCTCGCGCCTACGGGGCCTGCGGACGTCGACCAACCTGCAGAATCCTCAAGGGCTCCGCCCCTAAATGGCAGATAATATAGAAGAGGAGATTTATCATCGAAAGTGAAGTTGTAAGGTTCGTACGACATGTCCAGCTGTTGTACGAGAAACGAAGGTCCCGAGGAGCGAAGGGTCGTGCAGGGGACGAGTAGTGGCCTGGTCTCTGTACATATATTTGCCAGTGTCGACCGCGTTTAGCCCGCCTTGTTAAGCAACAATGCCAATAAGATGTGAGACATGCATTACCATGACCATGTGCACCATACACCACGAAGGCGCAGACTGTACTGCCATCTACATTCATCTCGAAGGCATCCACAGTTCGCTGTGAGTAGTAAAGCGACAGAAGGAGACGGTCGTACCCACATGCCATCCTTCAAGCGCGTTTCATCGTCGTGATTGGCCGGTATTTCCGACTACGAATGTATCAAGATAACCACAGGTCTCCTAGTCGATGGTCTCAGTGCCCGGGGCCATACATACAGACGATGGAATGCGATAAGATAGCGCGCATCGCTTCTCCTCAAATGGACCCCCGATGCCAGGCACTCAAGGATCACGACTTGACGGATCTACATGTCAGCACCAGATATAGGACAAGGTATCCACTAAGGTATGTAGCAATCTCGCCATTGCGAGAGGGTAGCCAATCGTACTGAAGGAAAGCCATAGTAGACGCACATGGTGCATGGATTTCAAGTAGCACCCATCCGGGCAAGACAATCGTCCACGAGCCGTCCAGACAAAAGTGAATTAAACGAGGCCGACACGGGAGTGTTAGATAACAGACGTACTTGCTACAAGCCTGACCAGAAATATAGAACATAATTAGCGAGGTCACCATCCTGATGAGTTAATTTTGCGTGAGCAAGGCAAGCCACGGGGACAAGGCTCATCCCATACCTCAAACAACCCGAGGACTGCTACTGTTCCACTCGGGGTTGTACACAGGGGGGAGCACCTCGTGTACCGGCCCTGCATCTTCTGCGTGGGTCGGGAGCATTGTAAGTGATGACGCCAAGGCCGACATAGATGGTTCGGCAACAGGGTCCATGTCGAGCTCTGGCGCCACATCCTCCGACTTGCGGTATTGCGACTCAGCATCGCCAAAAGCCTGCGGAGCGGGGGGCACGATGTCAGCTGGGTCGATATAGGACTTGACGACTAGCAAGTGATATCGCACTATGTGAGCGAGATCTACATCAAGACGTAACATCCGACTTACAGGGCCGCGAGACCATAGATGAGACACGGCGACGGGCAAACACTTCTTGTATACCGTTCGAGAGCTGTGGAGCACTCGTTTCGACCGGTGTTGTGTCTGGCTCAATGTCGAAGGCAGAAAGGCCAGCACGGAGCTTGCCCCGGTGGAAGAAGACATAGATAAGGAGGGCGAAAAGCATGGCTGCGGCCACGCTCCCTATCTATTGTGAACTCCTAGGTGAGTTGGCCTTCGTCGCAATGACAATGTAACGCACAGTTATCCCAGCAATAGCGCCCCCGCTTAGGACGTCGTGGGGGTGAGCAGTCGAAGAACTTTTGATATACGAAGGTGAGCCGTCTCGATCCTGTGCACACAAACGAAGGGATACGCACGGGGGAATGGCGCTGAACAGTACGACCTCGCCAATGTTAAACTCCTTCCCGGACTCCGCATTGCTGATGTTCACCATATAACTAGCCGTCTGGTTGAGTCCGGTAAGATAGGCCGCAGCCATACCCTGGCCTTGTGGGGCTTCGTGACGGGCACGTGAATTGACGTGATGTAACATCGCCCAAACGGGAAATCAGTGACAGTGGCGGCGAGTCTGCGAGCACGGATGGTGTTGACAAGGCCCAATATTCATTCAGTACAGCATAGAAACATGTAGATTGTACAGTAGATACTTCGGATGCTGGTCTAATCTATCGCAACTTTTCTCTGGGCTCTTCGAGCAGAGGGGATTGTGCATGGGGACTCGAACTCCGACTCTAGTGGTACTTAGTTAGGGAGGGCCTGTCATTCCCGCGCTCTATGACACCTGTAGCGGCACATACATGGTTTCCGCTAGGCTTGCTCAACTGAGCTAGTTTTCTAGGGATCCAATTACCTAGATTTGCTATCGCCTGATGCAGATTTCGTTTTTTCATGGGCATTTCGGGTGGGTTTCGCTGAGTGGCTCGCGACGGCGCTTGCACCTCATCTTGTCTGGGCAACTGCTAAGTGAGCTAGCCGCCCGTCAACCACGGTTGTATTCAGCCCACTACTTTGCAACGAGGCTGAAAATAGATATTCTGACGCGAGCTTCGATCACATTCATGCATGCAATCAGTCCTTCGCGGAAATTTTCTTTGTGCGTTTGCTCTACACTACAGAGATACATGTTCTTCAATTTCCGTCACCCAAAATGGTGTACTCGGGCTGTACTCGGCGCCAGCGTGACATACGCCGCCGCACGTGATGGACAGGGTATGGCTGCGGCCTATCTTAGCAAGATACTTGATCTCCTCGATCATGACCCATGGGGATGACGAGTTGTAGATTGCAGACACAGACGCGTTGTGCGGCAAAGGCGGATCTATGTTCACCACAAATGTGCCTTGTTTCACATCGTTTGCCCCGTACACAGCGAACGCCACGCTCGAGTTGACCTCGAACGTGACGAAGTCGCCAGAAGTATTCGTGGATATGATAGCCTCCAGTCCATCATGTGCACCAAATGCTATTATTCCTTCCCAAGATGAGCCATTGTCGTTGACAGAGAAAAACGGATTGAGAGCTGGAATCGACTCAATTACAGTCGATATGTTGGTCGCTTTGATAGCTGAACTGTGTGCAGGTATGAGCCCCGTCATATCGCAGTAGCGCGTGTCCTTGCTCACCCCCTTGTACCCATCCCTATGGCAACGGTGGCGCCCGTAATTGTAACCGGTCCTTTCCCGTCGTTCACAGTGAATCTGATACTGTTCAGGTCTTGCGTCAAACCGCCCTCGCTATAAAGGACGCCTCCGCCAGCTGGGGTAGCATTATTGAGAATAGCGTCCCCACTCCAGCTTCTGTCGATTGTAATAGCCGACGCATCGCATTCACCGTACACCCAGAACGCCGACACCATGGCTGGCAGCTGCAGAGTGACCGAAGCCCCTCCGAAGGACGTTGTGTATGATGACTCCTGCGAAACCGTTAGCGGATGAAAACTGGAGCACGCAAAGCGTACCCTCCCGGTAGTATTGTACACAACCCAAGTGGTTTGGTAAGCAGGTTCAGTGAGCCCGGTATAGTTGTCATATCCACCACGGTAAGGTTCGTAGTAGAAAAGCGCCGATTTGTCGTCGAAGGAGATGTTGTATGGCTGCCATTCCATGTCTCTAGTGGCGGTCAGACGGTGGGACACAGATTGTAGGGCAGCAAGTAGATACGCGGGAGGGATCGATGTTGAGGGAATTTTGAAGCACCGCAGTGGGTCGGCGGTTGGAATGCATTCTCGTGAAAAGCTGTGTTGCGGTGCGAGTGCCTTCGGCGACTGAGCTATCGGGTATGCGCGGACGTGGGTACTTGCGCCCATACACCAGAAGTCATACACAATTCGATTGTTCGTGATGCATGCGGAAGACTCACCATACAACTATTCCGCACGCGCCTCTGCTTTGGTGAGGCAAGCACACCACCCGAACACCCCAGCACTAATAATCCCAATATCCTCTAGCACAAGTGAAGTGGCGATCAATCCAATCAACAGGGACTACTTACACTTGAACCAAGTCGGGTATGGGACAAGCATGCGAGAGGCCGCACAGCGTCGGATCTGATAATCACAAGCGGATGGGGATGTTGCGCGCTCTTTGGACATTCCAGACCTCTATGAGAGAACAATTGGAATCGACGGAGTTAGCACAAGACCAGGACGATCGTGGGGCATAGTCTGTAGGTGGTCAGCAGGAAGAAGGCACTGTCTCTAATGATCCAGACGCACGCTGAGGCAGGGTGTGTGCAGGCCAAGCAATCCATTGTGGGCCGCTACCAGGCAGGCAAACACGAGAAGAGCCTGATCTTCATCTACCCAATCGTCTCATAATGAACCTACCGCACAGTGTCACATCAGGTGAGAGAGAGCCTGAGAGCAAACGAGGAGGGATGAGTGTATTGACACAAGAGATACGTGAGTCCGTCAATTGATCTTGGACACAAAGGGTCGCAAATGTTTAGTATCACTGTATACACTACCCAAAGGACAGCACTCACTAACTCAATCGCAGCTGCCGTCGCTCGGCCCGTCCTTCCACCGTTCGTCCGTCTTTGCTATCGAACAGTCGAATTTCTCCTTGCCCAGCCGGACATTCACGTCATTATGTCTCTCGCACAACCATCTACTCAACGCCACCCTGCCACTGACATCCGGCGGGTTCTCCTTCATGTTCTCGCCGAGATGTGACGCGCAATGCGAGCACGGGTAGAGCACAGGCAACGAGCGCAGCAGCGTCAGCATGTTCGCGCGCTGTGTCGTTGTGGGCTTCTCCGGGTAGTACGCTGCGGTGGTGTGGAGGAACGACCATGTCGCGCGGCCAAGCTGCTCCACGTCTGGCGGACAGTAGTCCGGACGAACTGGATCGGGCTGAGCAGCAGTCGCGCCGACCCCGGCCGCCATAGCCGCCATTGTCGCAGCGACGCCAGAAGCCGGTTTAGAGCCCTCCTGTGTACGTTTCTGCTTGTCGGTGGCTGGCTTCCAGTACCGGAACGCAGTACAGATCTTGCAGGGCTTGCCGTCAGGCCCGAGAACCATGCCTGGAGGCAACGGCTTGTTATTGCTGGTATTTGCGGTTGGCTCTGGCATATTTCCGAATGAGAATGTTGTTGAGCGTTGGTCGCGTGCGTGTAGGGGGCTGAGGCTAAGGTTGTGCGGGACCTCGAATATAGGTAGTCGATGTAGTCACTGAGTAAGCTGGCGGGCAGAGTCCGGGGCGCGTCGGGCGACTGTCGCGCGCCGGTTGGGCGGCCCGACTTGCTACTACTCACATACGTATGTAATCAAATGATAATAAATAGAGGCGACCCGCACCGCCCGCTCATGGCGAGAACTATCCATCATTATCATAAGTACCTCTACTCCACCTTGTCATCTGCTTCATGAGAGTAACTTAATAACATACTGCTGTGTGAGTTCCTGAAAATCAATGAATGTGTCCTCATGGATTCCGGGCTAAACAACAAAATCACGAAATAGTCGGTCAGCTTGACAGAAGAGACTCCGAGTGTCGACGAACATAAAGTTATGGGCACTCGCAGTGGTGGGATAACAGGGGCCTATGGACCGTGACGACTCCTGTGTCCTCGCATGCGCGAACGACGTTCAGGACCTCGCACTTCTCCAAAGTTTGGTTCCAATCAGGATGTCGACGACGCAGCCTGAGTATTGGAAGTCGCCACTTCGCGGCGGCATTGATGGAACTTCGGACGTCGACACGCTATTGTCCCCGGCCAGGACAGTCTCATGCCAATCTTCTCCGCCCTGCTTTGGTACCCTCCCGAGGGATTGGTGTCTGATGTTGACAAATCTGCTGATTGTTCTTTGTAGTACCCTGCGTCCAGTGCATAGGAAGTAGTGAATCACGAGCGCAATAGAAGAGAGAACAGAAGTGTATGAGTTGTATAACAACCACGCGGGCTGTGCATTCACTGGCACCCATTACATCGAGCGTGCATCCGAAGTCATTCGCCCACGCGTTCTCTACTGTCGCTCCATCTAGGGTCGTACATCGGAGGCAGCGACTCCAGCATTGGTCCTGCGTCTTCCTCGTGGATGGGGATAAGCGGGGCTTGGGCGATACTCCGTGAGCCGGGTCCACCAGATATGCCGCCCGCATACTGATGACCCTCTCTCTCAGGACCTTGCCCGAGGCCTTTAGCCGTAGAAGTGGGGTGTACCTTAGAGCCGTCCGGCGAGGTGTCAGAGAGTTCGGGGTCCATGTACGATTTCCTGTCTAAACCGTACGTCGAGTCAGACGAAAGGTCAGGTCTGGGAGGATCAGCCTCGGCCTACTCACATGGGCTGGGAAGAGTGCCATGAAGCTCGGCGAAGTCTTCAGATCCTGGCTGCCTGCCTTCGTCGGAGCGAGGGATGATCTCCTCAGGTCGCTTCCCTTTCGACACGGGGTGGTCTACCCTGCTCCTGTAGCGGCGGAACAGGAAGACTGAAACCGCGACAGCGACGAGGACTGCTACGCTCCCTACCTGGCGGATGACATGGTCATTGGATGAGGACCGCGGAGAACACGTCAGAAGGCGCGTGGACGTACAGCGATTCCAACTATTGCTCCAACGTGCAACCCTTCTGAGTCACTGTAGGTCATGCCAGTTGGTTTAGTACTCGGTGAAGAACCAGTTGACGTTCTACGGGCATCGATTGTCAGGCACTCATGTCGAGATCCTGATCGCATGAAAGGCCACGCACGGAGGGTCTGCATCGAACAAAACCACCTGTCCCAGATTGAAGTCCCTCCCCGAGTCCCGTTCACAATCTTGACTTCGTAATTTTGCGTTCTGTCTAGCCCAGTGACTAGATACCTGATCTCGTCCGGCACCGCCGACGCAGTAGTAGCGTTCAACTGGTACTCTGCGCTGGCGTTGGGGCTGTTCGGCACTGGCGGGTCTATGTACACGAGGTAGGCACCTTCGGCCTGGGCGTTCGCCCCGTACACGGCGAACCCGACGCTAGAGTTTACCGTGAAGGTCACATAGGCACCCTGGAGGTAAGTGTTGATGAGATCCTCCTGCCCGCCGTTCTCATTTGATACAGAGTATTCGTGCCAAGCGTTGGCTGGGCTGACGGTGAAGAATGGATTGATCGGCGAGGAGCTCTGCGACGCGTTCGCATCCAGAGCGGATATGTTCGTGGATGTAAGTGTAGACCTATGGCAAACAGTCAGAGATGGTCCAAAAGTAACCATAAACTAAATCGACACACCCGACTTCACCCATCCCAACGGTTATAGTCGCCCCTGTGATCGTTACCGGACCTTGCTGAACGACTAGTGGAAGCGTATGCAGGCCATACTCTATTCCGTTATCACTGTACAACACGCCTCCGCCAAGCTCGGTGCCCTCGCCCGCGACATCATCTATGTTCCAGCTCCTGGAGATAGTGTACGTCGCATTGGCCTCACCGTACAGCCAGATTGCCGTCCCGGCCCACTGGAGAGCTACCGACGCTTCAAGAAGGTAGGTAGTATATGACGACTCCTGCAGCAGGGATAGTGTCAATAAAGCGAATAGGAAAGGCACAAAGAGGCTTGCGGGACGCACCCTCCCGGTGGTGTTTGATATGTACCAGCAGCTGCGGTCCGAACCAATGTCGATGTATCCGCTGTTGCCTCCTCGGAAGGGCAGATAGGATAGCAGTGGTGTCTTGTCGTCAAAGGAGACATTATATGACTGGTATTCCATCCTTGAATTCTGGCGTGGCGCGTCGGGGGCGGCAGCATGGGGGTGGGTTGAGCATGAAGAGAGACTGTCTCAAAGGACTATAACGTAAATGCAGATGCAGCATCAGCAAGACCTCAGGGAACCCGAAGCGCAACACATCGCGGAAGCCGTGCGGTGCAATCGATGCCTCGAGACCATGCAAAATGAACGTTGCGCCCAGGAAGCTGTATGTTCTTGAGGAAGGTGCACACAATTCGGACCGACGCTTTGCATCAGTGACTCAGATCACGCTGGGCGACACCTCGTCGCAGGGACACATAAATGCCGCGTAAGGAGCAGCCGCTGACGGGCAGGCGTTCTTTTGAGCAGTCGAACCTCGTAGCGGGCTCCTACGCCACATGGAGGCCGAGAGGTGGGTTAGGGCGTTGCAAACCGGTGGTCATGCATACACGGACCCACAAAATGTGATGTACGGCGATGATTGTGCCTGTGGACTGACAGCAGCACAACGGACAACGCGTTATATCAAGTTTCACGATGCGCACCCGGTAGCTGACTGATAAGCCATGCATTCAGAGGGTTCATCTTGGGTTTGTTGTTCTGTCATCGCAAGGGACTACTTCTTGATGCCGGTCGCCAGTACGGAGATCCCTCGATTGTTCTATCTGAGAAGTGCTTCTTTTTGGACCCGAACCCAGCGTACACTCCACGCATCTAGTACAGAATAAGTTACGCTTGTTGTACACTTACCGCTCCCCGCCCTGCTATACAACCCCATTCCCCACTGACTCCTGTTTTCGTCTCCACTCCGCTAGCATGTCCACGCTGATCATGTTGAGACCCCAACGATCCGCGAACCCTCGGCATCCGTCGCGGCGCATCATGCTGCCCATCTCGTCATCCTCGACTAACTCGCACAGCACGCCCGCGCGCGGGAGGCCTGTTAGTGCGCACAGATCTACGCCGGTCTCAGTGTGTCCGCGCCGCTCGAGGACGCCGCCTGGTCGCGCACGCAGGGGTACCATGTGCCCGGGGCGGGAGAACTGCGTATATTGGGAAGAGGGCGAAGCGAGTGCGCGGGCGGTGAGGGCGCGATCGTGTGCAGAGATACCGGTCGTGGTACCTGTTCTCAAATGTATGAAAAATGCATGGGTTCGAGGCAAAGATCATTGCACGTACCATTTCTGTAGTCTACCGTCACGGTGTATGCAGTCCGGTGCGGGTCCTGGTTCTCGTCGACCATCATTGGAATGTTCAACTCCTCCAAGCGCTCTGCCGGAAGCGCAATGCAGATGTACCCGCTTCACGCAAACTGATGAATCCCCGTATGCATGCCTGGGTGGTTACAGTGCGCACCTCGTATGCTTGATCATCCACGCCATCTTCTCTGTCGACACCTCGCTTGCAGCAATAATCAAATCCCCCTCGTTCTCCCTCCCCTCGTCATCCATGACCACCAGGAACTCGCCCCGCCCGAATGCCTCCAACGCCTCCTCGATATCATCGAACGCGAACGTCGCCCGCGTGGGAGCGTCGACTGCCTGAGGTCGCGCAGACTGCTTAGGCTTGGGAGGCGGGTCGCCGTTCATGGTCATCGTGCCGTCTGCCAGTGAGACAGGAGCGGGCTGCTGTTTGAACGCGCGCGGCGTTGCGGAGGATGACTCGGTCGCGACTGGCGCCATTGTCACGGCGGTCTCAAACTTAGAGGTGTGCGGCGGTCAGGGCCTCGAGCTCGGGGATAGAATGGAGGAGGCATGGTGCGCCGGATTACAGAGCTATATGTACGCTTTGTGGTGGCAAATTGGTCAGAGCGGGCATCCACGAGACCGGGGTAAGTAATAGTAATACTAAGCGGATGTAAGCGGGCGTTACATCACTCCTTTCGAGCTTTGAAATGCATTCAGAAGGTGGGCAATTTGGCCTTATCTGAAGGGCGACGTTGTCTAATGGACTGCATACAGCGAAGCCAAGGTCGGGGCCATATCTGAGCATAACCTTTCCCTAGGCCTAGCAGGAAAACGTTTGCATAATCTCGCGGGAGCTCTGCCCTTTGTCCGAGGTGTTGTGCTTTTGCAACCCGATGGTTGCGGACGGCGGCGTCGATGAAACTATGGCCACTCTCGTTCTAGTGACTAGTCACGTAATTCTCAATTTTGACTCCAGTAGCCCTTAAGAACACCTGGATATGTTTGCCACCTTTCCTCTCCGTTCTCCTATGTTCAGCAATTAGCAAACATAACGAAGAACGAAGTGTATTCGGCAGACTACGCTTATTACAGCTCAGGTCACGTGTAACCTCGTCTACCGTTACCAGTCAAGGGAGTACATAGGGCATACATTGGCACATAGAAAGATGTACTGCCCCACAAACATTCGGGGTCACCCGATGAGTGGCGGCCCGGGTGGTTGTAGCAGCAAGCATCACGACGTTGCGTTGGTCGTTGTAAACGACGTGGTGGGTATGGTCAATATCCGTGCAAAGATCGCACGAACAATGCCGTTGTACACAAACTCAGTCCAAGCTTGGTCGCGACCAACGACGCAGGCTGGAGAGCTGCGCCAGTATTATGGGCCTTCGGGTAGAATCCCGCCTGCTGCTGCTGCTGCTGCAATTCGACTCTTCGTGATTGAGTCTCCATAGATAGAGATGTTACACTCACGTTCACCCGCTTCGGCGTCGCAGCAGTGTCACTTGACAATTCCACCGTTGGAGCAACACAGTCGACCAACGACTTCTTCCCTTTACTAGAGGTGCACGCACACCTCACCTTGTAGATCGCTTATACACAAGCTGGAGCGGCGCAAGCCTGCGCCATGGATTTCAGCGTTCAGCTTGCATGGCTGTTACTCACTTGCCATGCCGCGGCACTTGTTCGCGAGCTGGAATGCGACCGAGATGCCGATTGGCGTTCCGCATTGACCCCCACCCCCCGACGGGGCCCCCGTACTCGCCTATATCCCCGAGGGGGCTGTTGATTGGTTACTGCACTAAACGGGCCGCACTGCAACGTCATTGCCCGGCCATTGGCTTGCACGTTGCGATTGCACCCTGCGTACGGGTTCCTCTGGCGTATTGCCGGAATGAAGATATCTCCACGACGGGCCGCCTGAACTCGGGGTGTTGAAGGACATGATCCACTTTAATGGGCAGCAAATGCTAGAAAAACGGTTATACGTATGTTTTGAGCACCCAAAGACGTCCGGCTGGCGAGTGAGATGATAAGTAAGTAATGATACGTAGCGAAAGAGGCGCTGTCGGCGTCATGAGGAACGGGCGCTCCAGAGATCGGTAAAGTTCGGAGCGAGCCGAAGAAAACCGCGTCGTGTCTCGGCCAGCGCATTCCTCACCTTCCTCCTCCACCACCTCCTCGCCGGGGCTCGAGCACATAGACTTTACCGTACCCCCTCCCCACTCCTAGATAATCATCCATGGCCCACCTCGCGCCCTCCGGAAAGTGGGATGCACGGTGAGCACGCCAGCTGTGACGCGTCTGACTAGACTCGCGACGCTGACAGCGCCATTATTCCTCAGACTTCTCGGCCCCGTCCCCCATGACGCGAAGTACTACACCAACTGTATGATTGGTGGTATCCTCGCGTGCGGTACCACACACGCAGGTATCACTCCCCTCGATGTCACAAAATGTAACATGCAGGTGCGTTTGTCCCACTGGCACTAACGCTCTGGTGCTGACGCATCTCCAAGGTCAACCCCGGCAAGTATAAGGGTCTCGTTAGTGGCATCCGGACGATCGTCGCCGAGGAGGGCAGCGCGGGTCTCTGGAAAGGTGTTGGGCCCACGTTCGTCGGGTACTCCCTCCAGGGCATGTTCAAGTACGGTCTCTATGAGGTGTTCAAGGACGCATACATGAACCTCGCCGGCGAGGAGGCGTCGAAGACTTACAAGGGTGCCATCTGGCTCGCAGGCTCCGCGTCTGCCGAGTTCTTCGCCGACATCGCGCTCTGCCCGCTCGAGATGACGAAGGTCAAGATCCAGACGAGCGCCCCGGGCACGTTCCCCATCCCCATAGGTGCCGCGCTCAAGGAGATGAGCCGGGCGAAGGTGGACACGCGTTACCCCTTCGGCTCGCTGGTTCCGCTCTGGTCTCGCCAGATCCCATACACGATGGCGAAGTTCTTCTTCTTCGAGTACATCGTCCAGATGTTCTACAGCCACGTCTTCACCGCGCCCAAGGAAACGTACGGCAAGCCCACCCAGCTCGGTGTCACTTTCGCGTCGGGCTACCTCGCCGGTGTCGTCTGTGCCGTCGTCTCTCACCCGGCGGACTCGCTCGTCTCCCAGATGAGCAAGGCTGCCAACAAGGGCAAGTCGCTCGGTGCGATCGCCTCTGAGGTCGGCATCGCCAACCTTGCCACCCAGGGTCTCGGCACCCGTGTACTCATGATTGGTACCCTTACCGGTAAGCCCCAAGCGCCTGATATCTTTGAGCCTGCATTTACTCACACCCTTATCACTCAGGTTTCCAATGGTGGATCTACGACTCGTTCAAGACCGCCATGGGTATGGGCACGACCGGTGGCAAGTAAGCCCCAGTGCGTCAATTTCCTGAGCTTTTTGCCTCGTCCAGTTGCTGACTTGTCGGATAGACATTACATACCTACGTGTCCGGAGTGTGGACTGGTGTGGTTGTCTGCGTGGATATATGACAGTCTTAGTTGTTGTTATTGCGTTACCTGCTGTCTCGTACTTTACCGTGCCGTCCATAGATTATCGCAGTATATCCATCAGCCGCACTGGCCCTGTCTGTGTGACACGGATTGCCTTGCGAGTGTCTGGCTCTTTGTCGAAGTCGGGATCACGCACTATAGTTGCGTGTATGCCCCATTTCGCTTGCGCGTTGTCCATCTACGCCGGGTGTCGTACGTTATGAGATAACTGGCGTTGTCAGCTTAGCCACCATACACTTAGAGAAAATAGTAGATTGCTCACTGTCTTAGTCGATCTGGGGGGAGAGGACGGTCGTACAGCATGGGCTAAGCCAAACATTATGATGATGATGAACTCTGCATCTATATGCCGCCACAAGCAAAACTTTAATGGTGCTAAGACGCGGCGGGCGCCCGTCCGCCTAGTGGCGGTCCGGACGCCCCTGTCGACTCTATCTATGTACTATGGGGGGAGGAGTGTGTGTGTAGTAATGGAGGGGTATTACCAGTACGTTCTATATATGAGGGGCTCGGTAGGGGATTATAGTTGATCGCTATGGTCCATAGCCGGCAGTGTCTTTAGTACGCAGGGCCCAAGCCGGGATTGTCCCCCGCGTACACGAGTGTGTTGGGAGGGTAGTAGGGAATGTGGGTGCGCGTGCGGTCGCCGTGCAACGGCCGCCGCTTATCGTTCGTCTTCGTCGTCTGAGTGTTCGACTTCGCCGACCTCCGAGCCTGAGTCGTCAGAGTCGGCTCCATCTTCGTTGTCTGGTGGGGGCGCTGTAGCCTGCGGGGTGTCTACCCGCTTCTCGTATCTCCCTCGTTCGCCTGTCCTCGTGAAGGCCCCGCTCTGTTCGATGAGCTCGACGAGGGCGGTGATGCCATCTTCGGTGCCTAGGATGGTGGGTAGGTCGATTTGCGCACTCGCTGCACGAAGTATGTGTCTGGTTGGCTCGTATCTGGGGCAGTCTTGGAGGATGTGTCTTCGCGTCTGCAATGGCGCTTCGCATGGGCAGTCATCGGGTTCAGTGGGTACATGAGAGCGGTAGTACTTGCCTGCGAACCCGTGTCCCGTCCTGCATTAGGCCAAACATGAGGAACACACTGACACCACTGGCAGACACAGCAATGTGTCGTGTTGACTTACATCAATTGTCAATCTTGTCAGGACGATGAGGGATACACGTTTCGGAGCACTAAACGCGAGACATCCATTGTATTTGACTTATACACGTGAGCCTCTGTACACACGGCTGAGGGCGGGATACAGTAGTATATTACAACAACTGCTTGACTATCTTGCTATAAGCGTTTGCTGTTTTCGCGCTCAGGCAGCGGCTGGAACGGAGAAGCTCAGTCGCAGAAGGTGATGGTGAGGTTGACCTGCAGACCATATGAGTATGAGTAACTTGAAAGGCATCGGCGCAAGTGCACATTGGCAGTACTTACATTGTTCGCACTGCAGCCCACGATAGCAAAGTTGTCGCCGGGTTTGCGGTATGCCTTCGGGCAATTAGCGTTCGTGCCTACGGAAGTAGTGTTATATGGGTTGTCCTGCATATTTGGAGTCTGACAGTGACTCACAGTCAGTTCCCGCGCCATCGCAGCCGTCATAGTAGCCGAAGCCACTGGCTACAGAGAACTCATGGCTAATGCATACAGACAAAGTCAGTGAGCCCAAGCCGCCGTGTCCCAATGACAGATAATCTCGCTTACGGAGGGATGAGGGAGATGTCTGCAGCACTCTTGCCGTTCTCAAGGGTGGCTTCGACGAGGGTACACTCTTCACCGTTGTTGCCGCAGTTGCCTATAGGGAGATGTCAATCTGAGTAGGACGCAAAGAGCACGAACACTTGAGACATACCAGTCTGGAGGTACCTAAATACAGATGAGTGTGTTATTATAGCAGCAGCAGGCGATGGTAGGAGACTGGCGTACGCAATGAGACCAAGTGCAGGCCCGTTACTGGTCCATGCACCACCTGTGGAGAGGACTTCGCCAGTTTGCGACCTCAAGTAAGGCTGCAAGTACGCGATCAGCATAACCACACAGCCTCACGGTTACGAGTACTTACTGTACCACGACCGCACCTGGGAAGTTGAGTTAGCGACTCAACGGTCGTACAGAAAATCAATGGACACATACTTGTTATTGAAGGTGACAGTGTGAGTCTCAGCGTTGACAAGAAGGGCAGCCGCAAGGAATACAATAGAGAGCTTGGAGATCATGTTGAGTGTATGAACGTAAGGCTCGCTGCGGTATGTGACTGCTGGGGATGCTGACACTGGGTAGAAATGCTCGGCCTTTATATGTCCCACTTCATGGCGTTAACTATGTGTCGTTGAAGCGGATACGGTAGTCGTAGCGCGGTAGTGCCTAGTGAGCAACACCGGGGGCGTCATACGGAATCCTGGCGTGTGTGGTACATACGGCCATTCACTGCACCCTTCTGGTAAGCACCCGACCGCTCGCGGGGACCCGGATGAAGTTGCAGATTTAGACACGAGTCTCTGAGATTCCCATCAGCAGCGATATTCAGATCATTGTCCCAGAACTTACTGTCAAACGGGACGCTATGGAAGGGAGAGTCGCCGGAAAAGCCTCTTTGAAATTTGGTTCTCTCATCCTCACTGTAGGATGCTCTTGAAATGCGTCCTACAGTAAGTCAGCGCGTTTGAAGTAGAAATTATTCAGTCCGTACTCACCCTGCCGAGCTTGCGCAGCTATGTTCTGGTTCCTTTTTCACACGATGTTTAACGCACCAATTCCTACAGTCGAACTGTTCCGATTGAGTCGGACCCTCCATCGTTTTGAGGAAGCAACTAGTGTACCATTGAGACCGGAGACCAGAACAATTGCCTTCTACAGAAGAGGCGCCGACGAGCCCGCGTCATCCGAGGTTGGCAAGTTTAGGCCTATATTTCGCTGTGCACGTCGGGGAAGGTTGTCATAATCCGACATCCGTAACGGAGAGTCCCAAAGCCGCAATCCAATGTGCACAAAAAATGAAGCGCGCCATATAGTCAGGGCCCGATGGGAGCCTGAGCTGAATTGAATACATCACAAGTGACGCCGCATCGACTCCGAGTCATACCGTAATCGTATATCCGAGCTGCTGTTTGAGAATCTGAATAAGAAAATATGAATAGTGCCATCCGCATTGTTGAGCAAGTAAAAGCGCGCGTCATGAGATAGTTTTACACCTCACTTATTCTATCCGAGGACATGTCAGTGGGTCAGCGGTTACAGCGGGGGCGCGTGCTTGCTCCGTGGAGGACGTCTCGTCTCTCGGTGTGTAATCATTGCATCATAACAGCAGCATGTGGCGGATTTTCAAAGAACCACTGGACGAATTCATCTACAAGGGCAAAGGTCAATTTGATACACCACGGTAGTAGGGAAAGGACTCCAGTGTTGCTTTCAACAAGATAGCCACACACGTCCGGCGAGAACAGAGGTGCGCGTTGATACTAGTCGAGTTTCCCTAGGGCGGCGGTCACTGTAGTACTACTACTTGCGATGCCTACGAGCTATTGTCAGTGAAGGACTCCGAGTCGAAGATACTTACTGTAAGTAGTAACTCACTAGTAGCCGCTATAGTCAATGAGCTATACTAGTAGCTTACAAGCGGTCACGCCGTGGGGCGCTGGTGGCTTGAGATGAGAGATCCGGATCGGAGGCTTCACCGGGCTGTAATTCTCACGGTTCAGTACGTTGCACAGCATTCAGTCAGTACTAGTAGTACCCAGGCTGAGCGCTACCACTGGCACCCGGTCCACCGTACAGCGGCGACTCGCCGACAACGGAATCACATCGCATCGGCTCCCACTGTTCCCTGACCACCGCCAGCTTCAACTAGTGAATTGCACGGGTAGACCCCCGGGTGTCCGGAGGCCTACCCGTACCCATACCCGTACGGGTCTTCAACCCGTATGAGGGGTACGGGTCAACTGCGGGTCTCGCGGGTTTTCGCGGGTAGGGGTATGCATACGGGTACAAAACATTGATAGTGGAGCATTCAAGTATACAGTAGACAGAGCTGAACATAACTACATGACGTGCTAAGCCTTGTCACCCCAGACCTCTTCGGGGTCTTCAGCAGCATCGGGATCCTTCAATGGGTCTTCTGTCGTCACCGCGAGCACATCTGTGTCGTGAATAAGCCCGAGGGGAGACCAGTCGTTGAGGCACATGAGGGCACGGATTGACTTGGCTGAGAGGCCGTTTCGCAGGTGTGTGACAATGATACGGCCTTTGCTGAAGAGCCGCTCAACACCGACAGACGTAGCTGCAAGTTAGTTGTAGTGAGTAAAGCAGGACAGCATCTGTTTGATCTACACTTACGAGGAATGGTGAGGTAGCAACGTGCCATGCGTGACAACGCAGGATACATTCCGCGCCGCTCAGGCGAGCACCACCAAGCGAGCGCGTTATCGATTGTCGGGTCGGGCTCAGCAGCTAAGTAGTGCTCTAGCTCGTCAGTTGTTGTCGCAGAAACCGCCTTGCGTTTCGCACACGCAGCATCGAAGATATTTCTTGGGATCAATACTGTGGGTGCGGCAGCATCTGCATCCGCCTGTGTGGACGTCTGGAGTGCCGGGAGACGTGCAAGAAAGTCACTAACATCAGGAAACCCACCCCATGTGAATGTGGCGTGAATCCGCGTCAAATGCCCGCTGGGCGCTTCTGCGATGCGCAGGCCCCGAAAGCTCGCAAACGACTTATGAATACCTTGTGAACTGGACGCAAAAAATCACGGCCTGAAACAATACCATTTCCTGATCAATACTACTACATATCACTGAATTCCTCGGCCCTCTATAACGGCCGGGGGTGCAGATTGCGGCGCGGAGAGCAAGGGGAGGGACTTCTTCGTCACTGGCAGCCGGAACACTTTGGCTTCGGGGTTGAGTCCCTTGCGCTCCTTCGGGTCCACAGAGCTCCAGCGGCGATACGTGCTGCTAGTCCTGTCCTCCCTATCGAGTGCGTGTGCCTGCGTCTGAGCTTGGGGACTGACTCCGGGTCGGAGATCGTGCGACTCGGGGCAGGCGGCACCATCGGGCGTGGGCTATCGACAGTCTCACCGCAAAAGCGGTGCCTGACGGAAAGTGGCGGCAGGCGGACCTCGAAGGGATCGTCGTGGTCAACGCCCTTGAAGCTCGGGTTGGTGATGGACGTAGGCGAGGTGGAGAACGCGGAGGGATGCTCGACAGGTGCTGGGAGAGAGCGGTGTGCACACCAATTAGGTTCCATGACGTCGTCCATGTCTGACTGGAATGACCGCAACATGTCCTCCATGCTCAGATTGTTCTCGAGCGAACTGATGGGACTCAACGGCATGAGTGACGTGCTTCGGGGAGAGATAGTGTCGCCGCCCGGTAGATTGCTCGCGGCTGTCTCGCCGTCAGTGTCGGCGATAGGCGAGAAGCGTGTCGAGAGAGTCGAGAGAGGCGCGGAGGACTGGTCAGTAAGGAACGGGAACTGATGCCGCACGAACGCTTCGTTGCTGATGCCCTCGGGGCCAAGACAGTCGCGCAAGTTGGGAATGCCACCGAGTGAAAGTGTCTTCGGCCTCGGCGAGATACCTGAGCTCCTAGGTTCGCGCAGAGACACGGTCTCTCTGACTTGCACAGCCGGAGGGCAGATCTCCAGTCCACCAGCAATGTCAGTGGGGAACGTCGTAAGGGAATCCTGAACACGAGTCTGGCTCTGACTGTAGGCAGTCGCGGGCGACCAGAGCGTTGTGTCGTCCTCTTCGACCGTTGGGGGAATGTCGATGGATCCGCGATGGTCGACGGAGTGGCGCCGCGGAGGTTGACTCGAGGGCGCAGGACGCTGGATGGGAACGATGGTGCCTTGAATAAGCCCTTGGGCTTCTTTTCCTTCGGGGCCGTGGGAGCGATGGGCGTGAGCGGTGTAGGTTGAGCGGACGGGAGAATGACTGTGCCATTCTCCGAAGCGTTCATGTTCGCGATGTTGTGCGAAGCAGCGGCAGCGGCAGCTCGTCTTGACGTTGGCGCCGCCGCCGCCGTGACCGCGGTGAGTGTCGCCGCATCGACTTCGGGGAAGCCACTCGCAGGCGTACGGGAGGTCCTCGGCGGTTCGCGGTCAGGCAACGCGATGCCTCGTCTGCCTCTCGTAGTCTTCCTCCTACGCCGATTAAGCTCCTTCTCACGTTCTTTCTCATTGCGCTCAATCTCGCTGTCGCTGAGGTAATTGAGGATGGGAGTGAACGCGGACACTTGGTCGATAGCACGCGCGCCAGTGGTGAGCGAAGGTAGGAGAGACATGCGTAGATCATCATCTTGAACTGCAGAACCATCCGATGGATGCCCGACGAGGAATAGGGATTTCTGGTAGATCTGCACTTGCTCGCGAATCGAGTGAGCGATGGAGGTCCTGTCAATATGCGATGAGTATCAAACTTCGACCATCTGCATACTACGAAGTTACTGACTTGAATTCGCCGCCACTCGAACTGGTCTTCCAGCTTGACGGAACCCACGACAATGTCAAGCTTATCGCCGAATAACCTCAGTCACGCATATGATATTTAGGGCAACTGTGCTCACCTTGACGAGTATCTGCAGCTCCTCCTGCATTGAGCT
Source organism: Fomitopsis schrenkii (assembly GCA_000344655.2). Classification (NCBI taxonomy): domain Eukaryota; kingdom Fungi; phylum Basidiomycota; class Agaricomycetes; order Polyporales; family Fomitopsidaceae; genus Fomitopsis; species Fomitopsis schrenkii. Next base: position 207,854 of record KE504143.1, read on the forward strand.
GTCGTCGTCGTCGAAGTCATCCACGGCCATCGGTAGCTCTACACCTGGGACGGCGGGGACGACAGGGGTCGCGACAGCTTCCTCCTTAACGACCTTTCGACGTTCGCGACTCCGCACATCTGCACGACCGAGGGCACATTTATGGAACGTCGGCGATCTGATTGCCTTCCGCCACGCATCCCACCATTCGGCTTCCTTGTTGTCGATGATTCCGCGCTGAATGTCTTCAGTGTCGGATGAGACAAACACTCCGTCTTCTCCGAAGGTGGTCGAGTGCGCCTTGAAGTCGCTGAGCTGGTCCTGAATAGCCTTCGTGATGACGAAGTGATAGCTGGACGGCAGCGTGTAATCGTCCACGATAGACTGAGCGAATATCTCGGGCGTGCAGGATCTAGAATTAGTGTCAGCTTCGACAAAACAGATGCTATCTGACAGTGTGCCTACCATTGAGGTTCCAGACAAAGGTGTCTCGCATCTTGTGATGCTCGACGTCAAACTTAAGGCGGATAGGTACGAGCTGCTCAGGGCGATTCGCGTCTTCATCCTTCAATCTTCTAGGCCTAGGAATAGTTATAAACACACTAGAGTCCGATCAATGGAATCCAGGCACTCACGGTTTGAACCCTTCTCTCTTCCCGGCGCGTTTCTTGTCCCTGATCTCCTTGTCCTTGCTCTGCTTCACACCAGTCAGACTCCACTTCTCCGGCCTCTTCACGCCCGGGCCTCTCTGCGGCAGAGCCAGCATCCGCTCCTCCTCCATCACAGCGTCTGGCCTTGTACCGCCCGTCGTGCTCCTTGTCGATCTCCATCCACAACTTCACATTCGCGATCTCCGCGGGCGAAAGCTGCGAGATCCGCGCACCCGACTCGACGAGCGGAACGATGGTCACGCGAGAGGTTTGCGGATTGAGCTGCACGTTGAGCGGAGTGAGCTGGGGGATGATTGTGGGAGGCGCAGGGGCGGAGGCACCGTTCGTCGCCGGGGTAGAGCCCGGGAGACCGTTCGTAGTCGACGCAGTGCGAGAGTGAGCACTTTCCGATGCGGGCAGCGCTGCCCCATCTTGCACACTGGGTTTACGATCAAGACCTGGCGTGTTAATAACGCCCACGCTCGCAGCAGATGAGGAAATGTTGGCAAAAGGAGAGGCCATCGACGCTGCCGATTGTGAGCTTTGCCTGACAGGCATATGCGGCGCCGCCAAGTCCATACCGATACCCGCGTTCATCCCCTGAACCGGCGACGGTTGACCTGCGGCATCGGTGGATGACGCATGCCCGTGCTCGTACCAGGCCTCGTCGGTCCTGCCCCCGGCGCCGTCGACGTGGGGCGCGGATGAATAGGAATCGGGCCTCCTGGCGTAGGCGCTGCAGATCCAGGTCCGGGCCTACCAGGCGGAAGCGGTCCAGTATGCATGCGTGGGCTGGGGGTCGCGCCAGGTCCGCTTGCCGTGTGCGGTCGTGGGCTCGGCGCACCAAGGTTCGCGTACTGCTGCGGGCCCGGCTGACGATGGGACGTCGCAGTTGGGGGGCGGGGCGGGATGCCCGTAGGCGGCGGCATCATCTGGCTCTGGTGTGGTTGCGGGTGGCCCATGTTCGGCATGCCCGGGGGCTGGACACTCGATGCGCGGTGCGAGGTGCTCAATGCGGCGGAAGAGGGGCGCTGGTGTGGGTCGTACTGGCCATGTTGTGGAAGGCCAATCTGAACGGTCCCTGGAGAGGACATGTTTTGTGAGCGATATTTGTGCGGAAAGTCGGCGGTGGGGACACACCTGTCATCAAAGCAGGCTGCTGCTGCTCAAGAACCCGAACACGGCCTCGGCGCCGAAGTCGTAGTACAACACGCTGGGTGGGCTGACGCGGTCGCTGGGCACGGAGGTCGCGACCGAAGTGCGGTGGCCAGCTGCTGAATGTAAGGAGACTCCCAGTGGTCTGCAGCGGGGTCATCGATCGTCCCCGCAGGGTCAAACCAAAGCCCTCGGGCCGCATTGCACCTTGAAGGTCCCATTCATTCCACGCAGCATGAATGAAGCTGTGCATGCCGGGCTGCTCGCGCTCGGTAACTGGCCGCAGTGCACTAGAGGCAGTGACGCCAAATCCACAGCGGGGCCGCTCATTGTCCCCGGAGGGTCAAATGAGCCCCCTCAGCTGCTTCACTGGCATCCTCCCTCAGCGAGCATACAGCTCGAGAGAATGGTGCAGCGGGCGAGCCAATGCGAGGCGAGAGGGCACGGAGGACTGGCGTGGTGCGGCGTGGCATGGCGAGGGCAGGCAGTGCGCTGAAGACGCACATGCTCTGCACGCATGGTGATGGCGGGCGGGGCACAGGGCGGGACGGAATGGGCGAGCCATCGAGGTCGAGGGCTTCTATATGCGTGACGATCCCGGACATAACAGGTTTGATGGCACACTCAGCGCGCGCACTCTGCAGCTGGTCGTCGGTGTGCATTCGCGGGGGCGTTGCACACTACACGCGTCAGGTCCACGGCCGGTAGCACGACAGTGCTATTTGCAGTTTGAGTCGAACGTTCGCACCCGGTTTATCGCCTTCGTGTCTTGTTGCTCGTCTGCTTCGGCCAACGAGCCGTTGAGTTCGAGTTTCTGCAGGATGTGTGACGGCGGTTCCTCCTCCGTCTGGCGGATGCGCTTGTTGTTCTAGTGGGCGTGACGTCAGGCCGCGCGACAGTGGTATGCGCGAGAAAGGGACGCACCATGAAGAGGGCATGATAAGCCCGAGTGCAGAATCCAGATGGCCCGGACCTTGATGCGGTACTTCGGATGCCACTGCGAGACGACCAATCAGCTGCATTGTTCTGCACTTAGCAATGGTGTTGCTACTTACCCAGCGTATCGTCAAAGACTCAGACATTGTCGCGGGGGTTGAGGTATTCGATCGCACGCTCGCGGTCAATCTCGAACGCGTCTGCAGATACTGTCCGTGTCGAAGCCGGCCTGCAAGAAGTACTCGAGGTCACGACCGACCACTGTCCGAGAGCATGTGAGTCACACGGCGATGGGAGAGTAGGCTGGGACGTACGCTTGGACGGCTCAACATCGAAGGTCTGAGCATAGTTCTTGTTGAGGACGTGAGGGGTCACGTACGCCGAGCGTCCCCGGTGGGTCAAATGAACGCCAGCCTCGCCGCGTCGCACATAACGTATCTTGCTGAATCCGGTGACTTGTTGCGGTCAGCAGCGGGGTCGTCAATCATCTCCGGAGGCCCAAATGAATGCCAGCATCGCCGGCGGGGTCATTGATCGTCCCTGAAGGGTCAAATCAACGCCTTCGTCGCCGGGTCACACATGGGAAGTGTTGTGGCATTCCGAGAGTTCAAGGGGTCTGCGACGGGGTCCTCGCTGCTCCGATCATAGGTAAACTTGCTCATAGTCCTTCCTGTTGGCCAAGCAAGGTTGATTACTAGGGGTGTGAAGAGAGTAGAGCCGGGTTGATTCGACGGTGAACGGCTCGACTCGGAAACCTCTGCGAAAGAAAGGCAACCAGCGAAGAATTGGTGATGTCGGTATGCATGACTGACATGCCAGCGCAGCCGAGGGAAGAACAGAGCCTTGCGGTGGCAGGCAGCAGTGTGGTCAAGCGATAGTGGGAAGTTAAGAGAGTTGAAGACGTGGCGTCAGAGGTGAGCATTTTGGGCGTCTTTGGTCTCACCGTCTCAAGCGCGCGTGTCGGATAAGTTAGTACTCAACGTAGGATGCCAACTTCATGAGTTACGAAAGCCGTGTTAGAGGGGCAGAACACATGTATTAGACAACCGTGATATAAGTATGCCTGTCCGTGAACGAGTTGACATAGAAAGATTCACACAGGTTCATGACATTCTCGCTCGTCCATTCTGGAGGTTTCGCTGGCCCGAACTTCGGAATGAGATGAACGCTGCGCTGTAAGGTCTGCAGTGGCACAATTGCTGCCATGCGCTCTCCCGCCGGTGTGCGAGACTTACTTACTCGATAGTATTTGTGGTTCGGCTCTGGCCGCGGCTTGAAGCGGCTAAACCATTCGAGGTAGACGAAATGCGTTGGGGCCGAAGGATCGTTCTTGAATACAGATTCTTGGGCTTTCTTCGAAAGCGAGAAGATCACTCGCACCTGTCCGACGCGATACCCTAGACACGAGATGGGGACGTGAGGACCACAGCTCAAAGTCAGATCACAGAGAGAATACCTTTTACTCCCGAAATGCCACCCTCGCCGTGTTCGTTCACAAGAGCAGTGTCGAACCGACCTCCGTGCAATCGACCCTGGGTATCCCGGTAAGCTGGACGGGCGTGAAGGGCATCCTTGGTCTCTGGGGCATTCTGGCGGCGGCAGGCGTCTTGATTCCAGAACTTGAGCTTGTGCCAGACAGCGACTGAGCGAAATGGAAGATCGTACACCGATGCGAAGTCAGACACCTCACGGGGTGCCATGTTAGGGTGCTTCTGGCGGACGAGGAACTCCTTGAGTACCGCGGAAAAGCCGTGGGCACCATATCGTTCCTCAACTGTGGCGAAGGACAGGGACTTGTGGGTCGGAGAGCGGGTGAGGTGGTGCTGCCTTTTGTGATCTATACGGGCTGGAGTGGACGGCGCAACAGGACGACCGTTAACGCGCCATTGGACATACAGGCTGTGAGCGCGTATCTTCTCCAGGCGCACCACCGCAGTGGTCATCTGCGGATATTCATCCTTTCGATTGGACCGGCGCCATGGCTCCTTCGCCAAAGTTATGTGGAGGTGCTCAGATTGTGCAGTGTTCGTCCCGTCAGCCGTACCGAAGAGCTTGATCCCGGTGACGTAGTGTTGTAGGGAATGTAACTTCGGAAAGTTGAGATGTTCGCGGATGCCGAGTTCGCAGAAAATGCCCTTCTTGGCGTGAAACTCGGAGAGTGCGTCGTCCAGCTGGCGAAGAGTCGTAGAGTCATGGGCAGGAAGCTGTGCGAGATAGACAAAATCTAGCAGGGCGCGGATAGCCGCTACTAGGCGAGCTGGACTCTGTCCGCCTGGAAGAGGCAGATCGATGATCGCTCCGAGGAGAACACGACATATGTCTTCATGTTCTGTCCCAGATACACGCGCGAGGTGTGAGATGCCTTTTGAGAAGACGCGGATGTTGTGATTCGGCGGTAGAGCTGCAAACCGGGCATCAATATTGCGTGCACCGTACGCGGATTTCGTCCAGGCTATAACGTGTTTCACCATCCCCTGGTATAGTTGATGGAGAACGTCAGGTGGGAAAGACTTGTAGACATTTACGAAGGGAAGGCCCAGCCAGAAAGGGTCCGTTAGCGGCTTCACGCCAGCAGCCTGGCACGCTTCCACATGAGCAAGGGCATCTCCCGTCCGTTCGAGAGTGCCTAGGGCATGCAAGATGTGTTTAAGGTCCCGAGGGGTGCATGCGACTGGCTCGCCAAGTTGGTGGGGGTCTACAACACCAGCAGGACACTCCCCATTCTTCACGCCGGCAACACACACTATCTCGGGGTAGTCGCCTATGTACGCAGCAAAGATGGGATGACATCGGTATGCGATACCAGTACCTGACGACATCTTGACACCGTTCCGAGCATGCTTTCGAGTCGGTGAGAGCGCCTCACGCAGACAAGCATGGAAGAGGTTGGAAATGGCTCGCCGCCGAGTGTCGTCGCTCTTGATGTGACCTAGACGAGTGACGGGCAGGTATCCGATCAAGAGCTGGCCTTGTCGCGAAGATTTGCGGCGTATCTCCTTTGGTATATTGCCGATCGTCAGATACAGAGGATAGCATGACCGATTGCGGAACAAGGTCAGCTGGGTCTTATCGGAAGAGATGATGAGTGGGATGACCGTAGCTCCGGAGTTTTTCTTCTCAAGCTTTTTCTTTGGAGAAGACGTGCATGTCAGCACAGTTTCGTGTAGTCTATGTCAAATCCACTCACTTGGATGCGCCACCACCAGTTTGCAGTGTTCATGTCACCGTACCTGCGCACAGACTTGGTGTTGTCCGTGTAGTGCCTCTCCGGGGCGACTATCAGGTCACCCGCCCAGTCAGGGGAGCCGAACAGGGCCTCAATACACCTCATGGCATCGCGCAACCATAGGTCGTACTTCTCCCCATCAACTTCGAGCATGTGTCGCACAAATGGTGGTCGTTGAGGAAGGCCCTGGTCTACCATCTTGTTGAGCTGTTTACTGTTCTTGAACGACAGATCAAGCGCAGCGTGAACCTACAGGAGCATGTCAGAGTGTGGAACACGATGCCAAAAGGGAAGCAGAAACGTACACCATCTATGGCCAAGAATTCATTAAAAGCGGTTGCACTCGGGCCTCGTGTCTTCGCCCACTTAGCAATCTCCCACTCCATCTTTGAATGGAATGGTGCGTAAGGATTCGGCTCGGAGATACTGGCCAGATGTTCTTCGTATAGCGAAAATGGTGGCTGGCGAGTGTCAACAACGGTTCCGGGAGTGGTGAAGGCCTTCCCAGCGTGCCCAGGGAAAGGAACCACGAACGGTTCATGAATGAGAACATGCCCGTCGTCGACGCGGGCGTCAGCGAGGCCTTGCTCAGCATCGTCGCCATCGATCTGCATGGCCATGTTACCAGCATCCTCGCGGTCATCTAGTGGGAGGTCGAGGGGTCCCTGGGCGTGTTCAGGAGCAATGTCATATTCCCGCCCTGACACGTTAGATGAAGAGTCGGAACTCGTCTCGGACGACGAGTCTGATGGTGCTTCGTCAGATGGTGCGTCAGATGGCGGCCCAGAGTTCGATGGAGAAGAACGATCAGGTGGTATGTTATCTCTGAAAGGTTGAGCTGGAGCGTCACAGTGCGAGCTCCCGCCTTCTAAGAGTGGATCATCGCCAGGCCGTACATTGCCCATTGTAGCCCGTAGACGCTCACGGGCAAGGGTTGTGATATTGTCGATGCTACTGCTGCAGCGTGGATCCCTGGAGTGTGCGACATGTCGAGAAAGCGAGTCGTGGTTGAATCCTGGTGCCCCACATCCAAGGCACTTGTGTACTCTCCCTAGCTCGACGCCACCGTGACCGATGCTGCCACCTGCCAAGATGTAACCATGAGTCCTGAGAAAGACATGAAGATGTGACCGCCACGTACCAAGAAGGCGGCCATGCATTATGACATGCGACAGAGGGCCTACGTTGATGTCCCCTAATCGCTCGCCATTTCTCAGGAAAGATGTGTGCATCGATCTCAACCGCAGAGGCACTGTGTGCGCCACAGTCGGAGATATGCCCGCTCGCGTGATTAGCTGTTCTCGTAAATCTGACACGGTTGAGAGATCTGACACGACTGCTCAATGCTAGCATATTAGCGCGGCAGAGCGCACGAGTGGAAGTACATCAACCTAGCGGAATTGTCGGGCCCGACAGAGCTTCCACAAAAATGGTGTACAGCCTTGGTGAATTCTCGCGTGTGAGGCGGCGTGCTCGATCCAGTCGAATGTGCGAAAAGTGGTGTCGATGATAACGGGGCCGCGTGAGTAGACCCTGAATAATCTGGGTCACTGGGAGGAGATCAGATCGTGCCAGTGCCGCTGCGGACAGATTCGGTTCAGTGATAGGGCTCGCTGGACAGAATGAGAAGTGTTGCGCACCAATCGTTGCACACCAAAATACAATATAGCCGTAGAGTGCTGTGAGTCCAAGGGCCAGCATGCTGTCGGAAGATGCATGTAATCCTACTAGTGGCAGGCCTCGCAGGACAATGTACAGCTTCGGGATGGAGAAAACAAAGGATGGGATAGAGAATACCAAACATAGGCAGAGGATAAGTGAAGACAGGCGAACAACAATCGATGAAGGCCGAGTAGGTTGTAGTTTCATGAGCTGCGAACATGTTGGGTGGCAGAGCATGGAGTGACCAGGGCTGTGCCCATAGAGCATGCCAGTGCTCTTGCGATCGCGCATAGAGACTCGGATAGTCGGCTTGGTGGACTGGGGAAGCACTATTGACTTGAAGTCATTCAGTAAACGGTGCAAGGGCGGCTGCTCACCATCGAAGCCTATGGAACTCGCAAGATGAGCAAGCACAGTCAAGGGCCAGTACTATTGATGCGTACCTGAGTCTCGTCCGGCAGTGGTGCGCCTACCTTGGCCACCGATACCGACAAATCCCGGCCTCACTGGCAGGCCGACTCAACCCGCTATCTCTTGCGCAATTTTCCTCCTCCGTGCTCTTGACGTTGACCCCCTTCCTCCCTGCCGTCCCCTTCCCCGAAGAGATTTTCGTGCACTATCATGGCTCCGAGTCGCTCTTCAAAAACCCGTCGATCCAAGCCTGCCCCAGCAAAGTCGGGAGCTCAGCATGCCAACGAAGGCTCCCCGCTCGCGCCCGCAGCCTCCGAGAGTAGGTCACTAGATGTGTTGTACAGTTGCTTGCAAATGAACGGTACCGTAATAGGTGAACCGGCCCAGCACACGACAACTGCAGACCACCTCTCCTTGACCGATATTGAAAAGGAGCTGAAGGCTCTTCATCGCTCCGAACGCGAAGCCGAAGCACAAGTCCAGCAAGAGGAATGGAGCAATCCAAAAGGTTAGTTAGTGTCCTTCACTGATAGAAGCACAGTGACAGACCTTACACGCAGTGTCTGGCCCCCGTGCGGCCAAAACCAGGGCATACGCCGACAAAGGTGGGTCATTCCCAAAGGCTCGGCATAGATCATTGTGCTTGTAGCTGAGATTGGGACGCGGGGTGGTCAGCTTGGCTCAGAAACGTCAAGCGACAGGGGGGTACTCATCCTGAGACCGCTGGGGAACAGACCACCGCACCGTCACCGTCCGAGCAAAGAGCCCAGGAGCAGACTGTTGGTGCGTCCAAGTTATGCAGGGTAGAGGTCCGTCAGCAGACAGATGACTTGGCTTTCTAGGTACGAAGAACTTACCCAAGACTCGCACCGCTGCCATGCCCGCAACCAATGCAGCTAGTAGACCAAAGCGTCAAGTAAACAAAGCTCGCACCTCCCGCATTAGCATTCAAGGTGGGAACTGCTGGCGCGCTCTTTGATGATCTCACTCAGTGATCGCACTAATACTCCGCGGTGTTTGTCTATAGAGGCCGACGACCTTGATAGTGACCGCGAGCCTGACCTGCATTCAGCCGTTGTCGGAGAACGTGTCCAGGCTATTGTATCCGGAGGCGAAGATCAGGACTCTGCAAGTCTCTATGAGATCTCTGATAGTGCCTCTGATGCCGAAGAACTGTCCGATGCTGAACGAGAGGGTGAAGAGGACTTTGGCATTGAGAAAGTCCTGGTACGTGGTACTGCGACTACACGCAAGGGGAAGAACATTGCTACACAGTTGCAGCAAGGCGTAAGCATCTGGTCACTCCCACGCCTATTGTACTCATTGACGCCGGGTGTGACGCCTATGCTTAGACCGCCGTAGTAGTGACCACTGGCCGCCGCCAGCCTCCTCCTGCTCCAGAAGAATCTGATCCTAGCGACAACAGTGAGTATGCATATCCCTCTGACCTTGAGCAAGACATCTCCGACTCGTCGGCCTCCGCGCAAGCCTCTGATGGTGCCCAGACTGAGTCTGATGCCGAGTGGAAGGTCAGTAGTAATGGTTGCCTTTGAGACGTACCCACTCAAACACATCTTCTGCCAGGAGTACATCGCACGGCGTGCACGCCGCAAAATGGCGAAGAAAATGGCTCAGTCCAAGTCGTCCCAAGCTGAAAACAACATGACGGCTAACGACCATACCAGTGCCGAGCGTGCAGGCCCGGGCATAGCGCAGACCGTGTCCAAGGTATGGGTACTTGTGGTACCGAGTGCCTCTTATAGTCATCACTTCTGTCTTGCTCAGCAGGTGGCAACCGTCCAAGACACTCACAACGTGAAGATCGTTCAGGTAGTACACTATTTCTCGCCACTTCGTATGGCCTTCACTAACTACACTCATGATCGTAGCTTCCCCCTCAGTCAGCGTCTAAGGGCCCTTCAAAGCTGGCGATCCATTTAGGACATGTGGGACGTGCAGGCATAGTGTGGCCCAAGAAGAAGTTGGCTCGGCGAGCGGTACGTAGTCAACATAGCGACAGTACCTAATGCTCAGTGACAATATCATTCCAGCCGAGCACTGATGAGGAAGGCCGCGGCCCCGGCAGCAATGGGTCGTCAGAAGGCTTTGACCCGACGCCAAAGCGCAAGGTGAAGTACCGCCGGGTGACCAAGGCGGCCAAAGAGATCGGGAAGATGGTACGTCCTATCACATCTCGCAAACGCGCACATTGGTCATGCATCTCGCACATCCCCGCAACTCGCTAGACGGGAGACACCGACACTGTCAAGGTGACCGGCAACCTGGGCAACAAGGTATGCAGATCTGTCTAGCCGCGGGGATGCTCATGTAGTGTTCGTGGCAGTTCGATGGCGAGGCAAGCAAGACTCTGGACGTCCAACTGGTCAAATACCAAGCTGGTGCTGCCGACGCCGCCCAGCCGAAATCAGACGTGGACAAGGGTGGTCGGCGCTGGCCACCCGAGACGCACTTGACCTACGTGACAGGTAGCAGCACAAGGATTGTAGGGCTTAATAGCCAGCAATCCCCGCACGTCCACAAGCTCCTATCGGCGGCCATTGAGTCTCCGCTGCCACGGGTGCTGATGACTGTCAATGCGTTCCCGTCCAAAGCTGAACGGCCTCCAATGTTCCTTGACATCCTTGTCGAACAAGCAACGGAGCTTCACCTCAACGAGATCGTGCTGTGCTTGCTTGACGATAGCATCTACGTGCAGCACCTGATGCAGATCGTCTGTGCTTTGCCCATCTTTCCACAAGTGCCTGACTGACTAGAGCCTCTGACAGCCGGTTGATAGGATGTGCACACTCCGCGGCCCTCTGTTCATTGCCGCGCGCGACAAGTTATGGGAAGCGTATGGCCTGAAGGCCATCGAGCACAACCAAGTCATGCTCAAGAAGGCTGTTACGAACCTTCTGATGGATAGTGTCTTCATTTTCCCCGGCCGCCTCGAGGTGAAGTATTCTGCTTGATCTTCCATCCTCTATCTTCTGATTTTTGGATTTCGCCTAGAACGGGAGATACGTGGACGTCAAGCACGACTTACCATTCTGCGCTGGACCCCTCATTGAGGTAGTCAATCACCTGTTCCTCAGACCGAAGGCAGTGTCGTCGCTGGACAAGCCTGAGAAGGTTTACAAGTCGAGCTATACGTCCGGAGACAGAGCGCGTGAGCTCGAGATCCCAGCTGTCATGACAGCTTTCGTCGCCACCATCGTACGGACATATGATTTGATTGCGTCAACTGACCACTAACTGACACCTAGGCTGGGGCGGCGATCCGCGAGGGTCTTGATGGTCAGCGCGAAACCCACGGCTTCAGCGCGATCACGCAGGAGAAGTATTACCATGGCCACTTGGCAACTCTGAACGCGCTGAGTCCGCTGGGCCGTCACCTCATTTTGGGGTACCTCTATAAAGAGGGGATGTAGGTCCCATGTCACTCTCGCTCTCAGACACATTCTTACCTCGTTTGCTAGGGCATTCTCTAGCCGCGACGATGCCGAAGGGGCGTTATCAAGCAGCCTTGTTGATCCTGTGACAGCGGGCATGAGCATCAAGTTGTAGTATGTCTGATATGTGTGCTCGTGTGTTAGTTTCTTGGCTGTACTCACTGTCCATCACCCCAAAACGGTCTCTCCTCGTCATTGTCGTATTGTCGTGTACGAAGAGCTATGTACGGCCTAGATACCTGTCTAGTACAGCAAAATGTGATGAAATGTCACCAATGCAGTGATGTCAGTTTAAAGGGATTGGATTATGGTCCATAGTGGACACATAATTGGCTTAATTTGGTCCACTAATGGACCCAAGCTATATCCCTTTCCAGTTGATCTTTGGATTAGCTGCCCTCTAAATCCTAATCCAATCCAATTCTAATCCTACCGCTAATCCCTTCTGGGAGAAGGGATCTAGGAAAAAGAGTGCAACAACTGGGAATTGAACCTGGGACCTTCTGTACAATGCTTATGTAAGGCTGAAAGCGGAATCTGGCACCACAGACCAATGTGCCATGGGGTCCTTACTTCTCAATAAGCTTAATGATACTAGTCACATTCTTCTACTTCAGGACTTAGACTTATTCAGAGTATGCTTACCATGCCTGTGACACCCCTGCAATCAGTGTGCACACTGTATGGCCCTGTGTTAGCATAGGTGATAGTGAAGACTACTGTAGTATGCAGTGTGTACCATACAGTGCTCTTAGTGGTGTAGGGATGCTGGCTAATGCACTCCATGAGGGTACAGACATGCCTAAGTCCTGAAGTAGAAGAATGTGACTAGTATCATTAAGCTTATTGAGAAGTAAGGACCCCATGGCACAGTGGTCTGTGGTGCCAGATTCCGCTTTCAGCCTTACATAAGCATTGTGCAGAAGGTCCCAGGTTCAATTCCCAGTTGTTGCACTCTTTTTCCTAGATCCCTTCTCCCAGAAGGGATTAGCGGTAGGATTAGAATTGGATTGGATTAGGATTTACAGGGCAGCTAATCCAAAGATCAACTGGAAAGGGATATAGCTTGGGTCCATTAGTGGACCAAATTAAGCCAATTATTTGTCCACTATGGACCATAATCCAATCCCTTTAAACTGACAAAGACGACCAATGTGACCTCAATTCTTATCAATTTATATTAAAAGCATCGTGTTCAGTTCGTGCAAGCTAGCCTAGAACAGTGGGTTACACAAATTTCATAGCTTCTCATGTCATCCTCGTATAAATTTAGATGGATTGAGGCGAGCCAAATGGGGGGGTAAGGTCAATGTGTCCCCAACCAATCGATGTAAATTGACGTGAATTGACTGATTTTTACATGGGGTGGGTTTCCTGATGAAGAAGCATGAAATCACGGATGAGCTACGACGTGCTATGTACCTGCTTTTCTGTCTCTGAGCCGGTGCTCCACTCTCGCCCCTTCCAGTCCTCGTTGAATGTTTGCTCGACTGCCAATCGCGCGTCATCAATCCACGATTCCAGCCACCCGTTGTCGGAGAAGTACTGGAGCTTGTATCGAGGGTCGAGGACTGGGAACACAGTAAGGTAAGGTATGTATATTATTGAATCAACGAAGACTTACTCATGGCGATGCGGTATGCGGCTGATTCATCGCTCTTATCATAATAGTGGTTGATGGTGCGCTTGGCGCATCCGACGGCCACGCGAATAGCTGGATCAAGCTGGAGGTTGGTAGTGTCCGTGGCGAGGTGCTCGTCGATGAGATCCATCGACGGGATCACATCGTAAGTGTGGGCGCATCCCGGCCTTCACGCGAAAAATACTCTGTCGCGTCGCTGAAGAGCTGCGAGCCGCAACGTTTGTGGTGGGTATCCATGAGCCGCCGAGCACAGAATGTTCACGCAACAAACATACGCCCGGTGTGAAGGAAAAGCAGGGAGGACAGCACGAGAGCAGGTTGTAGGCGAGTGAGTGTGGGCGTGAGAGGGGCAGAGGTTAGCGGGGTCGTCCGGGACAAGTAAGTAACAGTGTGGACCCACAAAGTGACTGCGTGCTTACCTGAAGGATGTCACACAGCTGTCGCGCAATTTCCCACTCTCGCTCGTCCATCTCCCAGCGGCGCAGGTTGTTTGCCTGCGCCTCGGTCATCCGCTCGATGGCTTCACGATACTCGAGTGCAACATCGAGCATACGGAAGGTTGAATTCCACCTGGTACGTACATCGTGTGGTAGCTTCTTGAATTTGAGCTTAACGGCCTCGACGGCTCTCTCCCAGGCCGGCAAGAGCAGTGTTGGCGAGTTGTGGATCGACTTCGATATCTTCCTCAGCTACCCTCGCAACCCGGTGAGTGACATAACGGCTTGGATGGCTTTGGTTCTCACCTTTAGCAGCATCATTTTGACCGGGCGGACCTTCTCCCGGATGTCAGCTTTGCTCATCTCGTCGAGCTCGTCATTGGAGTCCCACATCCCCTCATCCTCTTCGATCTGCCCGTCAGGCTGCTCGACGTCGAAGTCCAGGTCCTCCATGAGACTCTGGAGTTCCTTATCCCAGTCATCCAGGGCTGGATCGTCGTCTTCTTCTTCGTTCAGGTGAGCGTCATCACCTTTCTTTTTCTTCTTGCTCTTCGCTTTTGGTGGCTCGAACTGACGCAACATCGCTTTTGCCACCAGGTTTATGATGTGACAGAAGCATCTCGACCGTGCGCGCCGGCCAGGGAACCCAGCAAGCATCGCCTCAAGCTCATCAATCATCACGTCGTTCGCCGAGGCATTGTCGCATGTCACCCCGAGTACCTAAGACAGTCGGTAAGCTCTCTCGCAAATTTTGCGGATCGTGAACTGACCTTGGTATCTAGACCCAGGTCCTCAAGCATCTTTGCAAACGCATCAGCGAGGTTCAAGCCACTGTGCGAGACAGGGACCTCCAGGACATCGAGCACAAGGCTCATGGGTACCCCGTCATGCTCAAAGTGCACGGTAAACGCGACCATCGCCTTTTGATTGGGCGATGTCCAAGCATCTGTAGCGAAGTTCAAGTCGCCATCATAGTCCTGCACACCGTGATGGTGAGCATCTCCCTTCATTTTGCCCGCGTCAATCATCGACTGACCTTTAACATCTGGGCAACACGTCCCCTCGTGCGTTCAAAGACCTTCCGGACGTCACGCCCTACTGTCGTTGGTGATGGTATCTTGTACTCCGGCCGTCCTGTCTTCATCAGGGAGATAAACCCGCGGTCCTTCACGATGTTGAATGGCCGCATGCTCTCCGAGACCCAGCGTACTATCTCAGCCCTTTGGGATTATCAGTTATGTGCACGACGGGTGAGTTTCCGTCCTACCTGGTCTCTGATTGGGTATGCTGACGTGTTGAGAAGGTCACAGTCTTCTTCCCTACATTCCCGAACGCGACCTTGATATCTTGTGTCCGCCGGTACGTGCTAACAGCTCCCCGGGCGTCCAATGCTGATTCCTTGGTATCGGCGGCATCCAGCGCCTCCTTCCCCCAACAACTCTTAACGTGCTTCCTCAAATTCCCAGTTGACTTCGTATCGCCCGTGTCCAGATACCTCCGAATGACATGCTTACATCCAGCATTTGCACACCGGAAGACGTGCACGCGGCGACCCTTCACATACTCGATCGAAACATTCGGCTTGAAGAATGCATATACGGGCGCAGTCCAGCGCTTTTGCATACGTTCTGTCATTCCAAGTGAGTACCTGCTTCTATGAACCAAAAAAATGTTTGGCTGACTGAGCTCTTGCTCTGCAGTCTGCTCAGCAGCATCATCGACCCAGCCATCTCCTCCGTCGTCGTCACTGCTAGTACCGTCTTCTTCGCTAGGTATAGAGGCCACAATCTCGATCACCTCATCCTCGTCAACGTCTTCAACAGTCACGGAGCCGTTCCTCGTCGATCTCGCTGCCGCCGCGCTGCCTTGCATGCTCGCTCTCACTGCACTGCCGCCTTGCGTGCTCATTGCCGCGCCGCCTCGTGTGCTCGCTGTCACCGCACCACCTCGCATGCTCGCTCTCGCCGCACCACCTCGCATGCTCGCTCTCGCCGCACCACCTCGCATGCTCGCTCTCGCAGTGCCGCCTCGCATGCTCGCTCTCGCCGCGCTGCCTTGCGTGCTTTCTGTCGCCGTGCCACCGTGTGTGCTCGTTGCCGCACCGCCTTGCGTGCTCGTCGCCGCACCACCTTGCGTGCTCGTCGCCGCACCGCCTTGCGTGCTCGTCGCTGCACCGCCTTGCGTGGTCGCTCTCGCCGCGCCGCCTCGTGTGGTCGCTGCGCCGCCTCGTATGATCACTGTTGCTGTGCCGCTGCCTCGTATGATCGCTGTTGCTGCGCCGCCGCCTCGCATGCTTGTCGCGGCGCTGCCTTGCGTACTCGCCATTGCTGTGCTGCTGTGTGCTGTCGCTGCACCACCACCCATTGCAGCACTGCCTCGCGCTATCACCGCACTGTCTGATGTGCCCGTGGTGCCGACTATGTCGGGACCTCTCAGGCTCGTCGAGTTCAAGTTGGAGACAGGGGCTTCAGGGCTCTTAGTCCGCCCCCGTTTCATGTACGTTGCACGGTGCGATGGCGAAGCAGCCTTTCGCTTTGGTGGCTTCCCGCTCATGGGGGGTAGTAGTCTAGTTGAGGGAGGGACTTGTGTGTAAGCAGGAGAATTGTCTCGGAGGTCGTTGTGCTTATCTCAACAGGGAAATTAGTATTATATTAGCCTTGCCCTGAATGAACTACATAGTTGGTAATGGCTGTGTCAGCCCCAGATCGAGATTGGAGCAGGTGGTGAGTCCCCGAAGCCCAGCCGAGAGCCACGAGGGTTGCCTATTGCGGGTACCAATGACGGGTATGTGGGTCCCTGTTGGGCCACCCGTACCCGTACCCGGTGGTACCCGTACCCGTGACCCGCGCGGGTTACCCGTACCCGTGCAATGCACTAGCTTCAACGCAAACTGTTGAAGGAGTGATAGGTGGCGGTGAAGGGGTGAACGAACCTAGAGGGATAGCTGCTAGAGGGAGAGTCCCGTTAGGCACACGGGAGAGAGCAGGAAGGAACGATGCATTAGAGGGCGTCCAAGCCCAGTATATATACATGAGGGGAGACCATCAGGTGATCGTACAGTAAGCGTATCACATGGTGGTCGAGTCATGATCAGTCAGCGTCGTAATCTACGTGAGTAAGCGTTAGTAAGACGGGAACCGGAACTCCTGGTTACCGGTAATATCACATGCCAAAGGAGCGGAGGTCCGAAGGGACCGGAAGTCCGACTAAGTCCGGAAGTCCGAAGTGAGTCCGTAATCTAATCTACTGAGATCAGGACGAGAATAACGAGTCTGCAGATAAGTAAGAGCGAAAAGGAAAGTAGCGTACAGTAGGTACGTAGCTTGCAGAACAAAGTAGTCCAATCAGGCAAGCTGATTAGATACGCCTGAAAGGTAGAAGTTAACAGCCTTCCACGTGTATAGTGCACTGCAAGTCCTTATGCCGCGCTGCAACCCGTCTGAGTCCTTAGATTATCGGTGAAAGAGTGATGGGAGTGGCTGTAAGGCAGTGACGAACCTTGAGGATGCTGCTGAGGGAGGAGCCGTTAGGCAACGGGAGAGACAGGAAGGAAGATCCATTAGGGGCGTCCAACCCAGTATATTACATGTGGGGACCATCAGGGATAGTACAGAAGCGTATCACTGATGGTCGGTCATGAGTCTTACCGTAAGTACGTGAGTAGCGTTAGTAAACGGGAACCGAACTCCGGGTACCGGTGATACACATGCCAAGGAGCGGAGGCCGAAGGGACGGAGGTCCGACTAAGTCCGGAAGTCCGAAGTGAGTCCGTAATCTAATCTACTGAGATCAGGACGAGAGATAACGAGTCCTGCAGATAAGATAAGAGCGAAAAAGGAAAGTAGGCGTACAATACGGTACGTAGCGTTGCAGAACACAAGTAGTCCATATCAGGCAAGCCTGATTAGATAACGCCTGATTTGGTAGAAGTTCAACACAAACCCGGCTTCCAACTCAAAGGTAGGTATCAGCTGCGTCAAAAACTATTTGTGATGAACTGATGTGCGGCTTTTAGGCTGACACTGCAGATTCAGATACTTACAGACACCAATGACTAACAATGTCACGATATCGTATGGCGGCTGCAGTCAGCTCAGCCTCCTCGGGATGAATATCAATGGTTGTAGCCGATGGCTCTCGAACGACTCGCCAGCGCGGACAAAGAAGGCTCCGAGTTACCCGTATGTTGTCAGGCTCTGGCACTACCGCTCTCGATGTTGTGCAGGGAAGGTCCGAGTGAGTTTCAGAATTACACTCTTTGTTTTGCGTTGGTTGCAGCTCACGCGTCTGTCCCGTCTGTCCCAGCTCCACATCCCACCGTGTAGAGCATCGGAAGTGCCTCCGAGTCGCGTTCCCGTGACTTTGGTACTCGAGCGTCCTTTTGGCCTCGTGAGCGTCCGTGTTCTGGGCTCTAGCAAGTAGTCCATTGTACCGCACTCCACATTGATGGGCCGAGAACCGGGTATGTGCCTCCTCTTCATACATGCAGCATCGCCACTCTGGTGCGGAGTAGTACTAGTGACAGGCTTCATCGCGGCATGTCCAGTCGCAAGCATGAGGCAGAAGATTGGCAGCTACATGATCCATAATAACGAACGCTCTGCCTACGCGCGCGGTCCACGCTCCGCCGAGGACTTCCCATCAGTAAGGTGTAACGCTCACGGCGGCCGATGCTATGAGATAATGGAAGAATTTGTACTACCACATTCTGTCCATGGAGGCCAAGTGTGCTACTGCTCCTTCGTGGAATACCTCGGCTAGTTGCAGAACGTGATTGCCAGGTCGACCTGTGACAGCGGACAAGGTTCCAACTGGTATTTGGGCCGGGCACATGGAGTAGGACACTCACATTGTCGCCACTACAGCAGACGGACCCAGGTTGATGCGGGGGGAGGCGCCGCCCATGCAGTGGGTTGACATGACCAGGAGCAATCAAATTGCTGCTTCGGGGGCCATACGAGGCCGCCGTGTATCGCGAATGTCCATATCCATGGTATTTAAGGGTCATTACTTTTTGCAAAGGAACTCTTGCCAAGCCATGCCGGAGGAGTTGAATCTCAAAGCAAGTAACTTGAACCCGGATGTCCCCCGAGTCCCCGGAGCGAGCGATCATCGGGAATCGGCTCAGCATACACGTCACCGATCGCCCACGAAGCCTGAAGATCTTTCATCGCAATCATAATTGCATGCATTTCGGACCTCGTTGATCCAATTGGTGTATAGTACCATTGAAAATTACATGCTCCGTTTCACTGCTCGCATATTGGTTTGTACATGACATTAGTACTGCCGTCGGACTAGTCGCAGAAGGTAATGGCAAGGTTCACCTACAAAAAGAGTACATCTTGTCAGTAACAGTCAAAACATGTATCTCAAACGAAGACGTACGTTGTCGGCACCACACCCGACAATGGCCCAGTTGTCGCCGGATTGCCTGTAGGCCATCGGGCAGCTAGCACTGGTGCCTGTATGACGTATGAGCTCGCGTCGAAGCGGGGATGATTTTGCGGAGGCTCACAATCGGTGCCGACACCGTCGCATCCATCATAATAGCCGAAACCACTTGTAACGGAAAACTCATGGCTGCAACAGGAACGGAGTCAACAGGGGTAGGCCGTAGGCGGCCCAGACGGATGACAGCTTACGGAGGGATGAGAGATATGTCGGCAGCGCTACCACCATTCTCAAGAGTGGCCTCAACCAGAGTACAGTCTTCGCCATTCTGGCCGCAGCCACCTATGCGCAGGTTCATGTAAGGACGGGGGTGCATCAGCTACGAGCGACAGACCGGTTTGCAGATAGCTAGAGTGCATGGGTCAATATCTATATGATCATACAAAAGCAAATGAAACGGCTCACGCAATCAATCCGAGAGCAGCTCCGTTGCTGGTCCATGCACCGCCGGTCGAGAGAAGCTGGCCGGTTTGCGAGTACAACGTAGGCTGGCAACAACTTGTTAGAAAATCAATTGTTGCGATTTCGTATCCGTGCTTACGGTTCCGTAACCACACCTGTACCATCGCGTTAGTGAACGCATAGGGAACCGAGTGATGCACTTACTTGTTGGTGAATGTGACTGTGTGTGTTTCAGCATTGGCCTGGAGTGCAACGGCCGCGACGAGGAAGCCGATAGTGAGCTTGAAGAGCATGACAACGATCGAGGAGGGTCGAGTTGGGACGGCTTGAGTACGAGGCTTCGCTGGGCTGCTAGTGAAGCTTGTTATGATGTGCGGCACTGTGCAGCTTTTATACCTTGTACTGCCGCCGCCTTTCCTGCTGGCAATGTCAGGAACCATCCCAGCGCAATCAGGAATGGCACTGGGGAAGAGTAATATTTGGAACTGTCCTAGGGATGGTGTCGCGGTCGTGTCTCGCCATTCTACCGTTTGACAGCGTGAAAGCCCTTCCTTGATCAACCTCCCGGCTGTGCAGGGCCCGGGCGCAGTGTCTCGCTTGGAATTTTCTGTATGGTCGGATGACTCTTCTCGAGGAGTGTCCTACTATTTGGATTGTCGGCGCTGTCCCTGGGGGAAGACAGTGTGAGCATTTACAGAGAGCAAGCGCCTGGAATGGAAATCCTGAAGGGTCGCATTTGACACACCACTGAGTGTACACCCTCAGTAACTAACGACAGATGTAGAGAGCGGGATATATCAGATATAGATGTTGACGCACCAATGCGTGCGGAACGAGGTCTTCAGTGCCGTTTGCCTCCGGTGGATGATTGCTGAATATCTTGTCGTAGATCCAAATCGTGACATCTCGCGCTTTGCGCGGCGTCGAAGGCTACGAATATGCCATCATCGAACCAAGTTGTAGCAGGTCCTGAGTACAGTGAGGTGCCTTTCTCTATAGGCGCATGTATTTCGATATGGGAGACATACCTGACTTAAGCCTGTTCCAGGGCTCTATGTCATCAATGTTAGATCTGTTCCAATCCGTCATGTTGAAGCTGCCGCGCTAGTGACGCAGAGCGATGAGTCGAGCCCGGGCAGTATCCGACTACCACATCATGAGGCCGATTGGATACAAACTATCAGCATACCTCTGATCATGTTTCTCGCGACATGCACGGCGGCCGCTGACTGACACACAATACAGCGCAGAAAGCCTGCAGAAAGCAGTCCTACGTGTGGCTGGACTCGGGTCCGGCCCCTCCGGCCCCCGGGTCATCATTGTGAGATCGCAATCTGAGATCCCACCGCACATTGATGGTGTTCGCACGATGCGGATGTATGTTTTTGCGTCCCCCATCTGCCCACGGGCCACTGTCTTGTACAGCTATCGGTGTCGGCGCCATGCTAACCTTGAGTCTACAGTCAAGTGAGTGCATTGTCGGTTTCTCTATCACTGCCTCACACTAACTCGTTCGTCATTGCTTACCATCGGACGCTAGCAAAGGATCAGCTATACATCGCGGCACCGCGACTCGACGCACGGTCGACAGCAGTGCTGCACCAGGCTGCACTGTTGCCGTCTGCATGACGGCGGCCATCAGGTAGTTCATCCAGAGCTCCACGGGGTGCGGTTAATTCATCAATACCTCGCACACACTCCGGTCTGCTGGCGTCGCAGTGCCTTCCGGTTCTCGTGGTGTTGCATCGGATGGAAGTAAACCCGATGTCAGTATTGAGTGAGTACGTACTTTTATTTCACTCTGCATGTGCTCCTGTGACACCCGCATGACTATGGATGTGGACAGCCTGAGATATTCTACAAGGTGGACTCCGGTGGAGTATGCTCCATGCCCCTCGGCCCGGTGGCCTCGAAACCTTCTGGTCAACCCGTCTATGATGCCGTCATGCTGGGCGGTGGGCTCTGCGCTTTTCTCCAACATTCTAACCATCACCTCCGACAGCCGGAACCCAGTATTGCCGTAGGTGGCGTCTTACCTCAGACCGAACACAAGAAAAGACACTACCATCTCATTTATCTACTCGTATATCCATTGTGCTTTTATCCGAGGTCGATGAATACAGATGCATGTGCTCTACTGATATTCACTATCAACCACGTTCGAGAATATTCGTTCAATGTGGCGAGAATAGTTAGTTGCATAACGTGATGGCTAGGTCGACCTGTACGTCTCACATTAGCTGAGACTTTTGGGGTGTAGATGTCATGATATACTTGCATCGTTGACGGAGCAACAAACCTGGCCATTCAGAGGTCCCGGATTCCCGGATGCCGAGCAATCGGTATCAGGACCTTCATGCATGCATGGTAAGGAGACCCCTGGACCAGATGCTCATGACAACAGCACACTTACATTCTTGACCTGGGCCGTCGATAATATTGAAAAGGCAGACCTCGACTGCCACCTCGGAGCTGGTGCCGCTTGATCCGCTCTCCTAGTCATTTCCCACCTACTGAAAAACAACGTAAGCTTACCTGCTGATCGTCGCACAGGAATCACCGTCAGACAAGTTGGCATTGACCGTGGTACAGCCCTCGCCGTTGTTCCCACATGAGCCGGTCTGCAGGTAGCTTGGTCCATAGAGGCTCTGACCTAAGCATCGTTATGTGCGGTATATTTTATTTTACGGCTTACGCGAGGAGCCCAGTTGTCGCGCCGTTGAAAGTGACAGAGCCCCCGGTGGATAGCAGCTGGCCGCCCGCTGACCAAAGATTGGGCTATGACGTTGTCTACGTCAGCTCGACCGCTCTCATATACAAACGACTAACATACTCACAGTACCAAAGCCACATCTAGGAACAGCATGAGAACTCAAGGATGCCATGGGATAGTCCGATTCAGTGCTCACTCGTTAGTGAAGGAAACCGCATGCTGCTCTGCATGCACAGACTCAAGAGCGACGATGCCAGCCATGACGATAGCAGCTGTAAGAGCGTTGCCCAACATCCCGAGTCAGAAGGAGGAAAGAGTAGGCAGCGCTACTACATGTCCTCTAGCTTCATATATGTCACGTATAGGGCCGAACCGACTCGGAGCTGTCATGAGTAGATCGCGCGGCTGTTGACAAATACGTATCGTATTGCAGGTGGCTGCCACCTGCCTCTACCACAAGGGGCTGGCCGCGCATCCTGTGCTCATTACGAGTAGGACTAGAAGGCTCACATCGCAGCGTACCGAGGTAGCTTCATTTATCACATCATTACGCCCCGAGTATGAAGCCGGTGCTTCTCATCTATGCCGGGTTGTAACGTGGAGTCGTCTCTGGTCTGATGAATATAGAGCTCTAGGTTTCCGATAGTGTTACTAAAGCGAGAAAGAGATGTCAGAGCTCAGACCCGCAAGTAAAGCTCACATGTCGCGCCGTCGAAGTCGACTGCTCTGGAGACGGTTGAGTACAACTTGTCACCAGCCACGAGAAAGGACGTATTCATGAGGGATGGCTATTAGAATATGCTATCCAAGCTCTATGAACTTCACGGTCCGGATCTTACCATACTATTATCCCATACCGGCATCTGAAAGCTGATATTGAATACCATCAATCTCGAGTGAAGAGGAGAATATCTGACAGGCTGAAATATATTGACGGCATGGCTTTCCGCTCGCACCCCTGCACATGTGAGAGCGAGGGACATATGCGAACGCTACAGTCTCGGAAATTGTGCCCAGAGCGCTGATGTACGCGCGGAACGGCCGTGAATCGAATTAGGCTCCGTTAATCATCTTGCTCTGTATTGATTCGTCAATCCTTTCGTGTTGCGGTGGTACGCGCTAGCCGCAGTGGGGTCCCTAAGCAGCACTGGCGTTAGCACCAACACCACCACCTACGCCCGCTGCAGTCGCCAGTCTGTGAGGCTCGGGAACGCGTGCACAGGGTGGTCTGACCTATATCCATGGAATAGAAGGCGTAGCTTACACTGAAGATGGATTCCATACTGACCGGAGTATGTAGACTGATGGTGCGTGAATCAGTCTCTTTCAGATGAGCGCCAGCTAGTACCACACTAGCCATCGATGCTCCTGGATGCATCTCAATAAGCCCCAAGCTAGTTAATCTGATCCAGCGCAAGGGAAGCGTAAAAAGGCCGAATATATCCGTAGCGAGTATTTCTGCCACTTGTGCACCCCTAGCCTGCCAAGGGCCGACGCCTGTCAACGCGTCTTGTAATGTCCCGTAGTACAAAACTACTCACCTAGAAAACCCCAGTTTATCGGCTTCGGAAATACAGGGAGGGTGATTAATCAACGAACGGTCTTAGTTCCAAGGTCCGAACCGGCACTCCTCAGTGGCTGTCAGTGGCCCGTCGTCACGCGTCACGACCCGGGATGCCAGTGGTGAAACACCCGGGCCGGGATCGACGCGTCTCAAGTATTCACCCAGTAGGATCCTAGTAATCCACAGGTGCTGAAGGGGTTTGCCTGCGGGTATGCAAGAATGGCAATGAGCCTGAGCGTAAGTAACACGGCGGCACCGTGAGTCGTGACCGTTCAGAATCAGAAGAAAATACAGCTTGAACCGTGGGAACTATTTCATGTTGAGAGGGTGCACGTGTTGCCACGAGCTAGCCCACTAATTCAACCGTTACCCAATATAAGTACGTGACGTCGACCAAACCTCCGATAGCCCCATATCGGCCAGCGTTCCGCGCCGCAATCGGAATTGTCTGTTCTTCAAGCTCGTCAATACTCACTTAATTGAGTCGCGTAGTGCGCCGACCCGGACTTCCGGAGGCGGCGGCGCGTCTGTCTCGACATCACAGGCGGTACGGTCGGTCTCACACTTAACTTCGAGGAATCGAAGCACGCTGCATCGATTCTTCCCATTTCGCCGTAATTGCGTACTGAAGAATACAAGTCCCGCGGTAAAGAAATCATCTAGAATGGTTGTGTCACAAACGTCACAATTGTGGCAGCAGACTCTTATGCAGCGGCTCTCTGCAGGACATCGCGATCATGGTCACACTGGTCTTCAGGCTGTGCGCTCCGAGTTGGCTGATTCACGCGCGTTCAGGGTTCCGCATGCGCCATTTTCAACCTTGGATACGCTCCGGTGAGTTTGACATAGTATGTGCACAGCGATGACGATTGATCTATCAAGATAGACCATCGCCTATTTTGAGTGTTAGAGCGGTGCACACCGACGGCCTCAGGCTGTCTCGAGGGTCCACATTCACTCCAAAGTCTCACTAACATGACCCCCTGTTTTGGAGCGGTGCTGGGAGTAGCGCTGCTCAACCCAGTGGTCGAACAATGTAGCGTTCAATGTCATCATCCGTCTCGCTGGCTGGAGCTCTGAGGGTGGAAAGCTTGTCTCCTCGGACCCCGATGCTATCTCCGTCAAGAGTGCTCGAGAGCGGCGCGCCGTTTCCTAAAGTGTCTAGTATGCTAGCGGCCCACTGGCACTCCGAAGCTTGTGATCGAGAAGAGAGCTGCAAGTTTCGGTGACCAACAAGCCTGATGGACAAGATGATTCTCTCCGCATTCAGTAACATCGGGTGTCAGCGCAAAAGCGATATCCGTCAAACTACTGGCGTAACTTGCTACAACTGTAAGGGCGCTCGATGCTTGCACTAGTGCTCAAGGGCCACGGTTTGCCAGTGGGCCGTTTCGGAGCTGCAGAGGATTTCTACCATGCCTATCTGGCAACATGCAAAATAATGGTGCGCAGTTATCTGCAGTCATGACAAATATCAAAGGCATATGATGATATTCTGCTAGACCTTCGCTTGGAAATGACGACTCGAGCGATGCGGTATACAACGAAGCCAGTGAATTGTGCAGTTGGATTCGCCAAACTCTATCCTCACAAGAAATGATGAGTATCCTTCTCGTGTCAAGAAGCACGACCCCGAAACACGTTCGCTGTGCGGCGCGCATCCAAAGTCGATGACAGCTCCTGTGCGACTGCTGCTGCGAAGGGCCGAGTATTGTGGGGCGCGGTAGAGCATGTGCGCTGCAGCAGACTACCAGCGGGTCGCTCGTGCGTTCAAGGTATAAAGGCCTCGCGATCCCGCCTGGTGTTGGCAGGCTCGACAACAAGTACACAGCAGACCCAAGAAGCATTTCAAAGCCTACCTCACCCACCCGACAAGCAATATGTTCTCCAAGCTCGTCATTGCATTCGTCGCGGCGGCCTACGCTACTGTGCAGGCCAACGCAGAGTCGCACACCGTCACATTCACCAACCAGTACGTATCTCTTACTCCCTTCTACGACTGTTCAGACGCTGATGCTGGACTGTAGCTGTGGCAAGGGAACTGTGAGCGCGAGATATTGCCTCTGCAGACTCCGTCGCTGACCGTTATCCACGCAGCCCACTCTGAAGTCGCAGAACGGCCAGACTCTTTCCACCGGGGGCGCGTACACTAGCGACGGCGCCGCACTTGGCCTTATTGCGTAAATCCAGTCATTTTCTTCGCTGAACACCATCACTGACTCTTCTCCAGTTACCTCCAAACTGGTCTGTCGCTCCTTGCGAGGCCAGCATATATTTACTGACATAAACCAGGCCAATGCGGTAACAACGGCGAAGGATGCACGCTCGTCGAGGTGACCCTCGAGAACGGCAAGAGCGCCGCTGACATTTCGCTCATTCCGCCGTAAGTAGCCCCAAAGGGCGGAAGTATCCCTGTTCAGTGCTCAATACTGCCTCTCCCCGAACAGACACGCGTTCTCT
Source organism: Fomitopsis schrenkii (assembly GCA_000344655.2). Taxonomy (NCBI): domain Eukaryota; kingdom Fungi; phylum Basidiomycota; class Agaricomycetes; order Polyporales; family Fomitopsidaceae; genus Fomitopsis; species Fomitopsis schrenkii. The sequence goes on from KE504143.1 coordinate 233,997, forward strand.
GTTGCGAGCGGATTCAACTTCAACGCCTGCGACAACGCTGGCACTGACTGTGAGTGCAGCACATGCTGTAATACGCTCGCGGTATTGATGGAGTTTGTAGGCACGGACGCCAACTGCCCGAAGGCATACCGCCACCCGAACGATAACTTCGCCGTCGTTGGCTGCGGCGCCGACAACGTAAGCTGCGCCTGTGATATATGACCCTCCTAGCTCGCGCTGACACTTAGTTGCGAAGGTCAACATCGACATCAAGTTCTGCGACTAGGCTTTCGCCGTGCCGTTGGGACACCGATGAGACACCATCTGTACATGTAGTATGCCGCGCGATAGTTCTCGTAATCTCATGTTATAAGTTTGAATAAACTGGAGCAATGTGTTCAACTTGAACCCGGAATCTGAACAACCCATGCACCTGCTAACCACTGGCAACCTACCCGACGGCGCCACAATCGAATAAAACTCTCGCAATACTTAGTCGGCAGTAGCGAGCGGTTTATTTCAGATGTACGACACACATCATCAAGCAGTATTCCATCAGTTGTCTGGGTAGTCGAGAAGACGTCGCAAATCCAGTCTGTACAATTTTGACCGTTCAATACATCAAGTTATTTCAAACTGCCTGTCATGTATATCTTACAACACTGCATACTATCCACCGGAACTTCATCGATCACCTCAACATTCACAACCCAATTTATTTCGCCACCGTGAAGTCGCAAAAGGCGACAGTCTAGTCGCAGAATGTGATGGCAAGATTGACCTGTACCATAGTTCAGAACACTGGCATCGAGGTTGATCTAGGCAAAGGCAACACTTACGTTGTCAGCGGTACAACCAACCTGCACCCCAGTCTGGTCTGACTGGTAGAACGCGTCAGGACATCCGTCGTATGTGCCTGGTCACGTCACGTTGAGTACATGTTGCAGTCAGAGGAGCATGCTCACAATCAGCACCGGAACCGTCGCATCCATCGTAGTAGCCGAAGCCGCTGGTGACGCTGAATTCGTGACTGCAAGAGCTTGAGCGCAGAGACTCGAAGTAATGCAGCGCGATGCCTACGGCGGAATGAGACTGATGTCTGCGCTGCTGGCTCCATTGATGAGAGATGCCTCAACCAGAGTGCATCCCTCACCGTCGTTCCCGCAATTACCGGTCTGCAGATAGCTAGAGGTATGGATTGACTCAGCACTGCCTACGCCAAACAAGGTGTGAAATGGTAGTAAAGGGCCTCACGAGATGAGTCCCTGAGCTTCGCCCTCGAACTCAACGGTGTCTCCCGTCGAATAGAGGGCGCCATTCGGGCCCCACAAGTAAGGCTTCATGGGCCAACATCAGCCGGTATACCGATGGTCTAGTGGTGTGTAGAATGCGTACAGTACCGTAACCACAGCTATCAGACAGATTTCAGTACGCACGTAGACAGCGGAGGGACGTTTTGCCTACTTGTTGGTGAAAGAGACGATATGGGTCTCAGCATTTACGTGCATGAACACGGTGGCAGCGACAAAGAGTGCAGTAGAAATCTTGCTGAACATCGCTGAAGTAACTCAAGGGATGAGCTCAGTGTAGCAGGGGGTTTGTACAGCGGTGCACAGAGAACTTGGACTGGTCAGTAGATATCGCAAACGTTTTAAACCGCACTACTCAGGTATAGGTCGGCCTCGTCCTACGGAACGAGGGCACGGATTCCGAATGTTCGCTACTAATAATATCATGTCCCTGTGAAACAAGAGGTTGTTGTCAGCGCCTGAGCAACAGTATTCAGCCAGCTCTCGCAAAGTAAACTACTCACGACCTACGTCTAGCCGTCTCAGGATGCCGGTAACGGGGAACCTGACCGGGTTGTTGCCGTTTGCGGGAAGAGATGCATAGACTGATATCCTCAATGGTCAAGACTGGCATTTTGCGACTATGTTCTATGTTTTTAGTCCTGGATCACCATGATTCGTTACCACATTCAGTGCGATCCGGGCCATGAGATGGACAGGTGTCTGGCAACGGACCAAGCCTAGGGCAGAGGAGACTTGCCAATCACTATACAGGCCTTGAATGAATGATATGTCAATCCGGATGTACCTATCAGAGGATCAGATTTTTGTGAAGAATGAGCTAGGCATTGCAGCTGTCAATAAGTGACATACTCCAGTACGAACCCTTCGACTGGAGTGCCGGGCGCTTACACAACAACTGTACCGTTCTCACGTATACGGTGATCTTCGCTCGCGTTCGCTAAGAAGGTAAGGCCTGAACACGACGGAAAGGGTGGGTGATTGTCGTGAATGCATGGCGATACCGGGCCATGGGGACGCCTTGCTTCGTAGAAGCGAGCACCATGCCACACCGCTGCTTAGGCCCGATCAGGCGTATAAGGACTGTGTCAGAATGGCATACAGGGGAGGCGTTTGCAACGGAACATAGTGCTGCTCCTGTGACCATCAATCAGTGTTCAGACAGCGGCGGCGGTAGAAGTAGAGTTGTAAGAAGCTACCTCGACCATGATGGCCCATCTCTCAATCAATGATAGTCCGACGTCGCAGATGTTTTACATAACACATACGAAGCTGGACACCTAGACGGTCCCTACGACTCTTGGTCGACCATCCATTAGACTGATAAGAATAGAGCATCGCACAAAGATCGAAGATTATAAGGGCCGTCTCTGAAACGGTACTTGCCCGAAAGTCTTCTTGAAGGCACAATCATGCTACTGCTAGAGGCCATAACGTCATTGCCATGCAATTCGTACCTTACAGAAGCTGATAGCGACAGCCCTTCGCCACATGTTGCACCGGGTGCTCTCTGGGTTCACCTGTGATGGGATTCCGTCAATGATTACTCAAGGGCTGCAGCAAGGCTCACGTTGTCAGCCGACCCGCTTGTAGGCCCGGTCTGATCTGGCCCATACACCACCAGGGGACAGCGTTTGTAGGTACCTGCTTACAAAGTGAACGGGGTTTTCGGGACTATGCTGTTGGCGTGCAATCAGCGCTGGCACCATCGCGTGCAGCGTAGTACCTAAAGCCACCAGTCACAGTCAATTCATGGCTGCCGAGAAAGTGAGCATAAACTTTGAAGGCCCAATGGGAAATCAACGTACAGGGAATCCATAATGTCGGCGCTGCTGAAACGGTTTATGAGTGATGCCTTGATCAAGGTACATCCTTCGCCCTTGTAACTTGTTCCCGTAGCTGCCGGGTAGGGAATGCGTTGTCGCACCATGGTACGACCGTCCCGCTTAGGAAGGCTTTGTCCACGGCGAGCCTAGGCTGACTTCCATTCCAGTCTAGCCACAATGCCGGGGATTGCTCAATAATAAACCTCCGGAACAAACACGCCTACAGTACCACCCGATAGAAGCGTGCCGAACAGGCCACCAGTGACCACCGCATCCGTGAATGAACGTCAGCGACGAGCGCAGGTAACCCCACTTGCGCAGTACGTTTGGCAGATAACTTACTCCTTCCGACACGGCTCCGACAAAGCGGACGTCTGACATAACGACCGGACGCACAGCGTGAACAAGCTCAGATACTCAGTGTATTCTTCCATTGCGCGCCGCCCACTTCCCTGAGGACCCTCTCCACCTCGGAGTATTCAAGGTTCAGGGCGACGCGCCGGTCGTCCTCGGGCCGGCGCGCTACCGTGGCGCCTTCCTCGCAGAGCAGCGCGTGAGACGCCACGAGCGAGTCTAGGACGACACGCAGCTCGCTCGGCGCGGGCCTGCGTACAGGGTCGTCCACACCAGCCAACAGGTCCACGTACACACAATGCTGGCGTAGAAGCTGAGTACAGCATCAGTAGCCGCCCACAGCACAAGAGTAAAAGTCGGAGACGTACGTCGCTCCACTTGATTTCCTCGACGCCCTCGCGCTTTATACACTTGAGGAGCGCAGCGAGCATGAGGCGCTCGTGAAAGCTGAGCTCGCGGAGATACGCCGCGGTTGGGCTATTCTGCATGCTCTTGATGACCTCCTTCACGTCGTCCGTCCGCGCCGTCTTCGCCCGCGGCTGCACGAGCTCCACCGCGCGCCGGCAGATGTCGAGTACGCGCCGCGCGTCGCCGCTGATCGAGGAGACCTTCATCGCCGCGAACTTGACGCCGTCGGGCGCGATGACGTCCGGCGTGCCCGCCGGGAGCCCGTCTTGGGCGCTCTGGAGGCGCGCGCGGACGATCTTCTCCAGCTGCGGGGTCGTGTAGGGCTGGAAGTTGATGCGTGTCATGCCTGAGCCGTAAAGTGTGAGCTTTCCTGCATGTTGGGGTAGGGCTGAGTGAGACGTACCGAGCCGACTTCGCACTCTGCCGGTCATCACACGCTCAGGCAGATCCATAGTATTGGCCACCGCGAGTACGACGAGCTTCGATCCGACCAACGTCGGCCAATTGAAGAAGTTATACACAACATCTTGCTTATTCGTCATGAGCTGGTCAAGCTCGTCCATGAGCACCACGCTGCGTTCAAGTCAGATGGAGACTGATGGTTAGTACATGCCGCTTACCATGCGTGACTACCCGGCCCAGCACGCTCTCCCGCGCTGAAGTGTTTCTGAAGCGACTTGAGCGCCTCACGCGAGCTGATCTTCATGTGGCCCTCCCGCGAGACATCGTGCCCGCATACGGCTTCCCACAACAGACCATACGCGGCAGCAGGCTCGGGTATCCGCAGTCCGTTGATCTCAACATAAGTGAATGGGTTTGCTTCCTGCACTGAGTTAGCCCAACATAATAGGGAACTACACCACGGCTCACACTCTGCTCTGCCATGCGCTTGAGCTCCCTAACGACAGCGTGGACAGTCGCCGTCTTGCCTGTACCAGGCACGCCGGAGATGTCTACGGGTATCATCAGAAGCCGCGATGACCAGGACGAGATACAACATACAGATGCATCCTCCGCTCCCCTCTTCTAGAAGCTCCTCTACTGAGTGCAGAATGCGCCCGTATTCTTCATCGCGACACGGAAGCGCCTCCGGGCGAGCTGCTACGTGCAGCACGTGCATCGCACGTAGCCACGGGTCCTTGCTCGCCGTCGGGCCCAGCTGTGTTTCCAGCTCAAAGCTGATGCCGGTGTCCATCGGCGGCGGAGGCCGGACCGCGAGGGCGGTTCGCTTCCGCTTGCGTAGTGCTGCCTTCGAGTGTGGGGTTGGCTGCGCGATTGATTCCCTCGAGGTACGAGTCCTGCGAGGGGTGCGTGGAGTACGGGGTGTGCGCGGAGTGCGAGGTGTCGCCCCGCCGCGTCTCCGCTTGCGCGGGGTCCTCGGGACGACGTCTTCGTTTGCTTCGTCCTCATCCACTCCTGACTCCTCCTCGCTTCTTTCCACGTCCTTCAGGAGTACCTCGAAGGAGCTGTCTGACTCGCCGCCTTCTGAGGCCTCTTCGGGCGCAGCTCTCCTCGTTCTTCTCCGCGACGGCGTCTGACGCGTTCTCTTCCGAGGACTTGTCGTCTCATTCTCATCGTCCTTGTCCTCATCGTCATTAACGACGACATTCCAAGCTTCTATGTCGCCCCGCCGCAGACCGTCCCTGGGCAGGGCTTGCCTCCGGAAGCCGTCCCAATCGAATGCGTAGAACAGACCCTTCCGAGGGAAGACTGCGAATGCGCAGTAGAACGATGTATCCGGGACTTCATTTGCGTATGTAAAGCTCGGCCTCCGGCTGGGTCGGGACGGTTCGGCGCGTTGGGAGGAAACGAAACACGGGGATTCAATGATGTTTGGTGGGATGACTGTATTCGAGGATAATGTGTAGAATATCTCATTCTGCGCGAGAGGTCCGAGGATAGACGGCAGAACGTATGCAGATGGGTTAGTGTGATGTATAGACAAGGTGGATGTACGCACCTCCTTGTAATCTCTACGTGCACGGATGCTTGGAAGCTCGTTCGGCCTGATGAACCAATGCACCATGACCCGACATCCGTGCTTGTCAGGGCGGCCTTCTCCTTCCACGGTCACGACAGCCACAATGATGGCAATGCTAGGCACTTTCGACTGAGTTTGCACCAGAACCGTGTCCCCAACTTTGAATGTTTCACTCGCGTCGTTGGTTGTAGCACGCTCTCTGTTCTTGCCCTTGCTCGCGTTGCCGTACGTCCTGAGCGCCCTCTTCATCCGTGTGAATGTGGAGTAGTAACGTGTATTCAAGTGCGCGACGTCGCGGTCGAGTTCTTCCCACTCTTGCTCTAGTACATCTGCCTGATTTGTCTGGCGTTCGAAGACGGGCTCCCCGAACGGTGCGTGGACGATGTCGGATGAATGGAGCGGGGCCTCAGATAGTAGTGGCTGCCCGCGAGTAGATCTTCGTAAAGGCGTATTATGAGCCATGTGTTCGAAAAAGCGCAGCGAGCTAAGCGGCCCCAACTTTTAGATGAGAGGTATGGGTTAGGTAGCCCACGGACTGGGGATAGAGCGCGAAGCAGTCTCCCTCAGGCAGAGCGAAGAGACGAGGTCGTAGCGCGAAGCCGAGCGAGCTGAGAGAAGCGCCCATACAACCTCTCAACGCAACCACGTGATTTTGAGATTACATACGTGGCCGCTTCCCCGTAGATGGCGGAAAGCCTAAAGGTAAACTTTACCGCTGGGCCCGCCTTATGTAGCTAAGCTACAATATACATACAGGTGACTAATTCCAAAACAGGCTCGGCAGAGGGTAACTCGTTGCGGCAGGTGGGATAAGCCACCGGCACGGAGTATTACTCAGCAACAGGGTTATCTGCAGTCCGGACGTGTTTCGCGTAGCGATATGGAAACCGCTTGTCACGGTGATGTCACCAGGTGTCCATGTCAGCCACGACTGTACACTGCCAGTACAGCCTTCTTCACTCCGTACTGGCTATAACAGAACCTACAACACCATGTAGCCGTGAACACATCCGACAGTCTCTCGTCGCGGTGCCGACAAGCTCCCAAGGATTTATAGGCAGCGTAACTCTCTGGCACCCAGCACCCATATGGCTACCACGATTCAGCTCATCCTTGACCACCGAACGTTCTATGCCGGAAGCCCAGTAAGTGGCGCCGTCGCGTTGGACTTCCGTCTAATACAAAAGGAAGGAGTGGAAAGCGTGCATATCAGGATGACAGGGCATTATCACTCGTAAGTGACTGCTATTCGAGCGTTCATGTATACAGCACCTTAGTATCAAATAGAGAACAAAGAAATGGTGACAACTCGATAGTCAGCCATGGTTTTACCTTCATGGAGTATCTGAAGCCTGTCTGGACGCGGGGAGAAGTGTACCCACCTCCTGACTCCGACATACTCACCTTGCCTTGGGAGATCCCACTCCTGCAAGATATGCCCCCCACCTTCTCTGCCTACGTCCGAAACTGCCACGTGTCGGTCAAGTATTCCCTTCATGTCATCGGGAGCCGTCCTGGATTGTTCAAGCTCAACAAAGAAATCAAACGAAATCTCATCATATTTCCTAACGCGTCCGCCAGTGTTCCTGTGCAGACCCAGCTGAACTACGGCTGGGACGGGCCATGGAGGGCGGTGGCTGCGCGAGATCGACTATCCAAATTTATCTTTTGGGGAAGGGACATCGACACGGACATCACCATACACGTGAGTACTGGCACGTACCATGCCTCGTAGAGGGTTGCTCACAGGGGCGACATGATATGTTCAGTTCATAGTTCCCGACATCGACACAGTGCCGGTCTACACCCTCATCCCCTTTACTATCACTGTGACGACCCTTAGCCACCCACTTCCGCAGGAGTATGACGGTAAGCTCTGGCCGAACCTGCCCTGCCTCGAGGAGGCTTTTGCGTTCAATCTCCGCGAAAAGATTGTCTTCAAAACCGCCCGCTTCACGCACCACGTATCCCAGGACCTGCGGCAGCAGATGGGCGGGGCGGAGTTCGACGAGAAGGACAGGGAGTGGATTCCCAGCAAGGACGGTTCAGGACGGTGGAAGCGGGAGATGACACTCAAGTCGAATCTGCGATTACAATGCCCGCCGACGTTCGTGTGGAAGCAGAGAGGCACAGTTCGCCTCGCTGTGTCGGTATGCTGTCCCCCTCTTATTCGCGCCGGGCAATTCCACTCACCCGCCGCCTTCATCGCAGTATGATCTCTGTGTTAAGGTCAGATTCGGATCAAGACGGTTGGTATCTTTCAAGATGCCCATCACCATTGCTCGCAACGTCGCGGCTCGGTGACTGAGCTCACAAGCTGGGTGAGGGGTGTCGCGGGGAGACAGTCAACAAGCGGCCCTGAGGAATTTAGCGCATACACGCTGGTCGTGTTCGCACATTGCATGCCAATCCACACACAGGCGTCAATTGCTTCTTGGGTATGACGGACAGTATCGTCTTCTGTCGACGCCACCAGGAGTATCACACCAGTTAACGTTCTAGTGGTGATGAAGAAGAGGTTGGGTTATGTACAATAGCATACTATTGCGCCCCGGGAGTTGACATCTGTTATGTGGGTCGGGCGCTGCTAGAAAGACAGAAAACAATATCATGCATACGTTATGATATGAAGGACTAGGGAAGCACAGCTAAAGAAGATGATATCATGGTATTCCGAGACAACTCTGCGCGACGAGCAAAAACAATATTCCAATGCATGATACCACAGTCAGTCTATCCACTATGCTCCGGGGACGAAGGGGCCGAGGCCGGCGGCCTGCACTTTTGACGGGTCTTCGCGATGGAGTGCGCCGACCAGATTGATGAGCTCCCCCCGAATGTCCTCGTCGACCTGCTCAGGCCCGCTCGGGTCTAGCACAAATGCGAAGACGGCAAGCAGGCGGTCCATGTACGGATGGAGCACGGCCGGGTTCGTCTTGAACAAGTGCAAGATGGCGGTGAACACGGGCCGGTTCTCGAGGTAATCGTGCTTCAGCGGGAGGGAATCAATGAACACGGGGAGCACCTGGTCGAGCGGCACAGCGGCGGTACTCCGGATGATCATGCGGCTGACAGCACCGACCGCGTTGTCGCGCGTGTTGAATCGCGAGGCAGGCGCGTCGGTGGTGACGACGAAGAGTGGTCGGAGGGACGCGAGCACGTTGAGGTAGTGCTGCGAGAGGTCTATTTGAGAGTGCTCGATCAGCAGGCCGATCGCGTAGGCTGCGTTGCATTGCACTTCAGGCTCATCGTCAGAGAGGGCACGGAAGAAGAGCTCGAGGAGAGGCTCTGTGTGCGGGGTGACAGCGCCCTTCATACCGAGAATGATCTCGGACAGGGTGCCGATGGCGGATGAGCGGTCGCTCAACGATCGGTTCTTTTTCTGGATGCGGGATACCTGAGTGATGAGCACGCCAACGTCAACTGTAGAGACTCACGTAGTACTTGGTAATGAGAGGGAAGAACGCTGAGAAGCCTGTCGCAAAGTCGCTGCCAAGAGCAAACGCGAGCCCGGCGACGAGGTCTCCGGCGGAGGAGATGAGCATAGAATCGTATTCTGCCTGGTCTTCTGGCGCCTCCTCCTCTTCATCCTGATCTGGGTCTTGCTGGCAGATCGCCTTCTGGTCGAGAATCTGGTTTGCGATGGTGCCAACCGCCTCCAGACCTGCGTACGGCATGAGTCCCACTGACCACCGATGCTGAGTAGGTCTACTTACGCCCATCGAGGAAGCCTGGGCCGATCTTCTTGATCGTCTCTGCCAAGCCAACGCACAGGCCTGATACCACCTTCCTGCATTGCAGAGCTATTCAGTACGATGCCCGCCTGCAACGATAAATACGACGCGCACTTGTTATCCTCCGACTCAAACATCTCGAACAGAGGTGGCCAGATGTGGTTGATGAGCTGGACGACCTGCGTGTTGAGGGGAGCGGTCTGCACGGAGGTCAGCTTCACTGCACGCCGACGACTCAATCAACTACTCACCGCGTGCGTGCCCGGCGTCCAATCTTGTGGATCGCTCAGGTCGTACAGCGTCCTGACGATCTCGAGAAGAGACTCCACGGCAGACTTCCTGATCCCATCGTAGTAGTGTGGTAGCAGGCCAACGAGCTCGATTGTGCACTGCTCGACATAGGGCAAGAAGTGGCGACGGGTCGTGGCGAAGAGCGTGCCCATCGTGTCCGCAGCGATCTCCTTCTCGATGCAGATGGTGCTGTTCACGTCGAGGAGCTTGTCGAGGTCGATGTCCTCCTCAATCTCGATGTTCCCATTCTCGCTGTCGACGACGGTGATCGCATTGGCGGGCGAGGTGCCGGTGGCGAAGTTGGCGAGGGTCTCAGAGTTGGACGCTGCGGGGGCTTCAGTATGCCATCACGATATGACTGCTGTAGCACATACCTGACACGGTGCCGGACTCCTCTCCGTGCTCAGCCTGCTGGCAGCTCGCAATGAGAGCAGGGACGATCTGATGCAGGTACTGCGCGATATCGTCCTCGAAGACACGCGAGACGATGCCGAAGAACAGGAAGCTGCACTCGCGGAGGCGCGCGCTGCCAATCTGGATACCGTCAAATGCGACATCCATCATGTCCTTGAAGTACACCTGGAAGTGCTGCTTGCCGACGGCCTCCGCGAACGTGCCGATGGCGTCCATGGTGATCCCGCGGAGCTCCTGCTCTTCACCCTCGCCGCGGAGGACGAGGAAGTGCTTGAGGCGATCCATGACGTTCGGGAAGTACGGGAGGAACTTGTCACCGGACGCGTGCGCGGCGCTCCCGATCGCACCGATGACGACGGACTTGACAGAGGGCGGCGCGGTGTCGAGAAGGCCAACCATCTGCTGCATGATCATGTCGAGGTACGTCCCGATCGTCTCGTGCAAGACCTCGAGCAGTGCGTCGAGCGCGGTACATGCGTTGCGCTGCGTGACCGGGTCGTTCACAAGCTGCATGATCGTCGGCACGAGTACGGCGTGCTTCGACGCGCACTCCTCGTCGAGCCACTCGCATAGGCAACTGACTGCGACGCAGCTCGCCTTGCGCACCTGCGCGTCCGAGTCGTGCAGGCCAGCCTCGATCATGGGCCATACCTGAGGCATGAGCGGTGTCATATACTCGCTGCAGCCCTCGACGGCTACGCCGAGCGCGAGCATCGCGCCGCGGCGGAGGGCCGGGTCGGGCGACGAGAAATACTGCTGGATAAGAGTGCGCAGGGGAGGGAAAACTTGAGTGGGAGGTAGGTTAGTTGCGAGGCAGTCGACAATGCGGAGAGCGGACTGAAAAAGGGTTAATTCGTAGATACAGTGATGAGTTATAAGATGGCACGTACACGGGACGGAGCATCCTCGTCCGCGTCCTCTGGCTCCGGCTCCGTTGCGATGGGCATGAGCCCCTCCAGGATGGCAGGTGCGAGGTTGTTCGCCTGCACCTTCGATTTTTTGCTACGGTGAAAATCAGATAACGGTGGGATGAGACCAAAGTAGGGGACGTACTACTGCACGGTCCAGTTGAGCGCGTTAAGAGCAAGGACACGTAGATCGCCCTCGTAGTTCCTGTTTGCGCCACAGTGCAAGAGGAACTGCACGAGCTGCGGGATGTGCTGGCCAAGTAGAGGAGTCTCGAGGATCAACAAGGTCTCAAACACATCGAAGAGTTGTCGTGCGCCCTGCTCGTTCCCGGTCTCTACGCATTGACCAATGGTTGTGATCATAGACGGCAGCATCCCCTGGAACGCGTTCTGCATAACTGGTAAGCATTTCGACACCGATGGGAACCGAAGGGTGGTGCTGACGTACGATATCACTCTTATCCTCTTGATCGATGTATTGAGCGACTACGCCAAGAGCGCTGTGAGGCTGTTAGCACCGTGATCATGCTCAAGCAGGCGTGTATGACTCTCACCGAACAGTGGTGATCCGGACCTCGAGGCTCTCCGGATCGTTAAGCAGAGCGGCGAAGAGGGCGAAGAGCTCCTTCATATGGTTCTCGAAGCCTTCGACGATGTTCTCGAGAACGGTGTAGAGGATGTAGATGCCGACTTCGCGATGGGCGGCCGTCGGGGATGTGCATGTTTGTTGGAGGAAGGGAAGGAGGGTTTGCCACTGGCCGGTAGGAATTTCGATGGATGCAATAGCGGCAATGACGCGCGCTGTGGAATGCCGGACGAGGTTGCTGGAGGAGGCAGGGTAAGTCGTGAACAGATCAATGGGTTCATAACTCACCTGGGGTCGGCGAGAACGAGTTCGGGGAGCTTAGCCTTGATTTGCTCGCGGTCAGGTTGGGAGACTGAGATCCAGAGTTCTCCGCTTGCAGATGCAATGCGCTTGCGCAGTTCTACCGCAGCGAGTTGGCGAACCTAGTTTCTCGGGGTAAGTGGAGTTTTGCAGAGATGGCGTGAGGTAACTTACAGCCTGGTCGGGCGAGCTCGCGATGATGCTAGCAAGGGCGGGAATGCAAGCCGGATTTTTGTAGTACTCGCGATTGAGCTGAGCGGTGGCCTAAACGCGTGCGATTGACGAGTGAGCGTAAGTTGGCTACGCGAGACGCGATCCACTTACGGCCTTCAACTGGACTGTATCGTTTGCGGTCGACTGAACGAGGAGACTATGAAGTCCCTGCACGAAGTTGGGCTACGAAATACTTCAGTACCATCGTCGCAAATAAGACGGAAGACCTACATCCATCGCGAGAGGACGAGGAAAGGATGGAGGGATGTGGCGGAGGTCAAAGGGCAGCGTACCAAAATTTTGGCTGAGTTTGGATTTCTTGGTCGAGTTCCACGTGCGATCGATCAATGACCCGCGTCGGGATTTCGGGTCCGCACCGGCGGCGCGCAAATTCTGCGTTGCATCTTATCCTACTCTTCAGCCTCATTACATACTTACACCCTATAGAGCATCTGCCGATGGAACGCATGGCAACTCGACAATACCGTGACGAACACATGAGTACGATCGCATGGGGAAGATCAGGACTCGCGAGCATCTCTACGCGCAGCTAGAGTACGCGCGTCCGACGAAGGGCTTCAGGTCAGCACCCTGCAGCCATGTACCATTTCTCCTCACTCGTTATATCGTCATGACATGGGTGCTCCATGATTTCGTTTGTCGTGCCATCGATATGCACTCAAGGGCATGGGGTCGATTCATTTGCAACGTGCCCGGTGCCAGGCGCACCATCAACTTAATCTACCGCTTGAACACAGGACGTACGGGGCGATGTCTACTAACATCGTTCTTTAATGACCTGGAGCCACTTGGTATTGATTGGGCTGTCACGGAAGTACAGGCACCCAGGCAACACCCAGGCTCGCTGAAGAGCGTGACCTCATCCGCAATGTCAAGAAGATATTGTAGTTGGCTGTTCTCGTCCCATCTTCATCATTCCACCGGATGGGAAAACATGATGCCTCGCTCGATGAGACTCGATCCTGCTGTGGCGACCTCAATGGCGAGTCTATCCTAGTGATCCAGCGTAAATATTGAATATTTGCTGACCAGTCACTATATCCCGGCCACGTATTGTGTGCAGATATAATCGAACATCGCCTCGCCTCATCATCACGACGTTTGACGCATGCTAAACTGACTCTTGATTGCATTCAGCGGCGGGAGGTGAATGGACTGGCTGCCGAAAGCAGTCAGGAACAAAGCTCTTGGACAACAAGGACAAATAGTTCGGATAGGCGCTCGCCTAATATTCTGGCTTTCGAGCGGCCAGTACTCGCGCAAACGAAGGCTTAGTGCATCAAGGAGGTACGCGAGGCTATTGCGCGTACTAAAGGACATCAGTGCTATGTACCCCATGGGCCCGCCCTATCAGGTGTCCTACTCGGCGTAATAGGAGCGCGCACCGGGTTGAGAAGATAGAGTACCGAGACTACACATCCAGTGTGAAATGCCCTCGAAGGGTGACATCGAAGCTGTCTCGGTTCAACGGTGGTATCCCACCCTTCTGAGAGACACGGGGCTGGGCTAAGGTTGATTCCTGATAGTACCTGACACGACTCTCGAGTTTCCGCCCTTCAAGTTGTGAGATTTCGCGATCGCGAGGCTTGCTCGGTCGGGCACCCTTCAAAGGTACACATCAACTGTGCCTCCAAGCACTCTGAGGCTATTGCTCGGAAAAGGGTAAAGCTGATGTTGCTTTCGCTTTCTAGTGTTCCGAAACTATGTGACGTTCCACATCAGATCGTGCTATGTTTTATTCCTCCCCTGGCCCCGTCCAAAACTGGCACGGCGAGGTCGGGCCACACGGTGTCTCATGGTGTGTTCTCTTTCTGGTATCAACTGCTGTGAGCAGCTATGCCTGATGCGGAGCTTACGAGGTTTGCAAAGCAAATAGGGCTACGGACCGTGCGAGCCATTCGTCACGATCTGAAACACTGCGAGAACTTCAAGTTCTACTGGCAGGAACAGTAGCGGATGCTTCCAGAGATGATCATGTGATATCGAAGTCTTCCCAAGTTCTCAAAAACTATCCTAAGGAGTACACGAGTTGATGACTCCGATGCAGCTCGCAGCGCGGCACGAGCTTCTGCACCGAAGTGGGTGCCCTCATGTCCTGCTTCCTGTTCGGAGAAGCACCTCCCGCGCATGCACGATCCCCCGTGTGATCAAGGAGCCGATCTCAACGGCTTTGGAATTTCGAACACGCACGAGTACTCATGGTCGCCCTTTAGCCTACCATGGGAGGCATACAGTACCTGAAGATCTTCCACCCGCCTTCATAGGAGAGAGCAACCTTGTCAATGTCGCAATGCTCAACTTATCATTCAGCTCTTGCAAGTAAGTACAGTATTGCAAACCGAGTTTCGACCACGCTCATATATGAGTAAGTAAATCCCGATTTCGATGCGATGCCGAACGATACTCCTCCCCAACCTATCCCCAACCCCGCTCGGTTGCAATCCAGACATAAGTTCCCATCTTTGGCCCGATCAACATCGGCAGACGTTTGCCCCCGATGCCAAGGCACCCTGTATCTCATTCATGACATGCTGACTACACTGTTGGTACGGCTCGCGCTCAAGCAGACGGGGAAGACGTTTCGGACGCGCTGGCAGGGCCGCCTGCCCAATATAAAAGCGGTGTCCTATACCCCACTACGAGCCCAGGTACAGCTTCACTTCGATTATCTGGTTCTTCAGCTCCGAGCCTCTACGTTCATGATGGCTTACAACCCGTGGGTGTTCCTCAATGCGTGCATCGCAGGCCTCATCTTCGTATCTGTACGATGCCAAGAAGTGCACTACGTGACATTCACGAACAAGTGCGTTGGTTATATGCTACTGCGACTCACCTAGTATCTAACGGTTGTATTCACTTAACAGGTGTGATTATGGCACTGTTCGTGGAATTTCTCCGAGTCTATCGAGCATAGATCTTAGCTCATCCAGTCTCTAGCCTGTCCTCGGCGGCCTGGATGGCCAGTTTTATCCTAGTGCAGATTCCTATGAATTCACAGGCGCAGCATGGGGTCTCATCTCGTGTGTATCGCATCTTTCATACACCAGCGCTGTGTGCAATTACGACTGACACGGAAACATGTCGCAGCTACCTCCAGTACAGTGAGTATTGACATTTACCAGCATCGCCGCCGACGTACTAATGATATACCCTCAGCTGACGAAGATGGTATGTGAGCACCCACATGTACAGGCAATCAAGTAACCTCTAGGATGGTCACTTCACGCAGGTGACGATGTATGCGGTGAGAATGGTGAAGGATGTACCATGATCGAAGCCAGTCTCAGTAATCAGGGGAGTAGCGCCGACATCACCCTGATATATCCGTACGTTCCAGATCGTACTCTATCCTTGAGATATAGCACTCTCTAATGAGACTTCTTATCCCCGGCAGCCATGTTTTCTCGGTGACATCCGGATTTGGCTACTACGGCGGGTGTGATGGTGCTGGAGCCGATTGTAAGCAAAGAGAGGGGTACTGAGGAAAGGCATTCTAAAGGTCGCTTCACAGGCACAAGTGCGACCTGCCCTTTAGCTAAACACAACTCCAGCCAGAGCGCGCTCCAAGTGTCATGCACGGCTCCGAATGTAAGTACACGTTCATGACACACGTGCTCTACTTCCTGATTCCCACTTGGCAGGTGAGCCTCGCCATCACATTCTGTGATTAGAGGGGCTGTTGGGAACGACGTAGCGATTGAAAATATTGGAGTCGGAAGGGTGCGTATGCATTTGCACGAGACCCGTCAAACGGTGCTCGTGGTTGGCTAAAAATATGGGGTCTATTGCTGAACGAAATAAGCTGTACTACTATTGCTCTTCCAACATCCTTATCCGTCACAGTGAATAAAGTGGTTGTCAATGAGTTACTCGCTCAGGCCTTTTCTGTATCGGTGATAATGCGCGTGAATGGCCTTCGGAGCCGTACCTTCCGACGAGATCGCAATCTTGGCGTGGACTACTTCTGCATATAGGCAAGGAATACACCTTTGTGGACAGCTTCGAAGGCACGCCTTCAGCATGCAGCCAAGCTTCCGAATGAGCTCTCCGTGAATCTTAACCTTATCAAACCCTATGCCCCCACAGATATTCTCCTCCGAGACACAGCTTGTACTTCGACACTTGTCCTCAGCGGACGTGCTCGTATCCTGTGCAAACACGAATCCCTCGCCGCACGCATAGACATGGATATCCACGACTCAGGCGCTGCTGTCTGGGGCAATGCGAAGCCCGGCAGGGACGTCGATATCGATACGGTATGTATCGACGTGGATGAGACACTTTCAGACGAATGTATGCCTGCAACGTTGTATGACCTTTCATTCTGTTCTGATGCTGTTCAGTCCGTGCTTCCGACGCCGATACAAAGGTGCGATCGTCGGACGGCACCCTCTTCAAAGTACACCAGAGAACTGTGAACAAGTACTCGGACGGCCTCGTTGAAGAACGCGTGCCGAATGCTCGAGGCGAGCTCGAGCTAGAGGAGGACAGCGAGACACTATGTCTCCTGTTCCAATTCATGTACAAGAAAAAACCTGACATTGCGTCCTTGGCATTCAGCACCCTTCGCAAACTATCTGAGGCGGCTGAGACCTACCAGGTCGACCCTCACAGCGACACATGTGACTATCATATGAGGTCAGACAGTTGTCCTATGTCTCAGCGCCGTTGATGCTGAACCATGGCTCGATAGGCTGCATTGTCGAGAGCACCCGTTGGATGTTCTTGCATACGCATTGAAGCGTAACCTCACCGACGTCGTGGACGAAGCAGCGCCGAGGACGGTAGGGCTTGATATCGAGACTGCATTCCAGGCCCTTGGGAAGGTCACGTTCGTGCCGTGGGTGAGACAACATTGGAAGCTGCAAAGTCAATTTAGGAACTGACGGAAGCACACGCATCAGATCTTCTACCGTGAGCAGTGGATTGATATCATGCGCACTGTGAACGATCCTCCGGAGATCTTGCACAAGGGAGGATCCCGCTCGTGCGAGCTCTGGCACGGGTTCTACATGAACGTCGTCCGAGACCTGCGAGGTTTCGGGCCGGGGGAAGTGCAGGATGGGAGCCGTGTCTTCAACAGGTATCGTGGGTCGTTGAAGAACTGCCATCATTGCAAAATCAGAGCGGACAATTGGATGGGGAAGTTCATGCTGACACCAGAAAAGATACCGAAGTTCAGCACTGTGCTGGCTGAGATGTCTTGAGGAACAGTGTTCGGTCGCTACTAGCACTAGCACAAGCACACACTCCCATTCCCCGAAGATGATGTCATGTATGTACTTGCAAATCGATATCATGATGAGCGCGAATGAAGTCCGATCGAGCAACGTTGATGTTCGATGCGGCGGCTTATGGCGAATAACTGACTCGCCGTAAGGGTCGCTAGTGGCGATGTGGCTGCCTATGGGATTTCTAGGACCTACGACACTGCACAATGCCCTGCTGAGATCTTGAGAGTCGAAGCTATACCGTCATATTCATGCTGTCCCGTTGTGCACGTGTGTTCTTGCGCCCGACAGTCCGACTTCAGTTCGCTTGACAGGCCGTATCCTAGCAGAGTGTGGTCTCGGCCCCAACCGAGAGGTTGAGGGACTTGGGTCGCGCCCCGCCACGGGCTACACCTCTACTCTGCCACCTCCGCTCTCGATCGCCGTCAGTGACGCGTTGCACCCGAGTCGCACCCATGACCCAGCGAAGCTGGTGCCGGCTGACGTCACCTTGGCGGGCGCACCATCTCCCGTGCGTATATAGCCCTCCGGGGTGCATGTCCTCCCTTGTGCTTCCCCTTCGCTGTATCCGAGTCCCCGTCTCCGCTCCCTCTTCCTGCTAGCCCGATAACAACACACGTCAAGTGTCCGCTGCCCTCGTGGTTGTGCGGGCACTGCCATCGCATTCTGCACAAGTCTGCTCCAGTTGCACGTTTCCACCTCCTTGAGGTGTGCCCGCCCCCTCATCGTGCCCTCCCCCTTCACGGGCGCGCATCTAGTGCACTATCGCATCGATGCGGACACTAGTGTCAATCGGCTGTCAGCTGGTTAATCAGTGGACGCGCCCGATGTGCAGCCCTGTAATCGTACTTACTGGACCAGTCATGGCACTCATCGCGGTTGAGAGGCACGTTCCCGCGATCGCCCTCGCGTCAATGCACCACTGGCCACCCAATCAACAATAGCACTCCTTCGTAGGACTGTGTTCTATGTTCTCTATTTCAATATCAATGATAATACATCTGCATTGCGGATGGACACTTACAAGTTGCTTGGAACTTGTGTACATGCGGGCCGCACTGCGTTCGCACCGACGCGCCCTGGATATTGTCACCTGACCGCGTTCTGAATGCCCACGCGACTCGCGAGGTGCTCAGTACTTGGTGCTCACCGTGACTGCCATCCCAGTGGCAGCCCTTGCATTTGTATGAGCGTACACCCGAGCGCAGCGAGTTCCTAACTTACTCATATCTACATATCTAGTATATGGGTTTGCAGACCGTGTCTTTCAGTGTGCACGCATGTTCTCGCCGTCTTCATCCATGTATTCAGGCGTGTATGTTGTATACACGGTCCCATCCACCTTCGTCCGGGCAGACATCATCCGCTTGCTCTCGAATGTCCACCTCTCTGTTCACTGGCGACTCTGCTGCGCGGCGGCCTCGACGTGCTGCACGCGCGGTACGCGTGAGGTGCGTTCGGGCGAGCCATGCACCGAGGCTGGTGTGCGGGTCGTCGACGCGTAGCGAGCTCGCCTCGCAGCCATGCAACGAAGTACTGCGGTGTCAGAGCCCACTGCGCGAGAACGTGGTGCACTCACCGTCGTTCGCCCGAGGCGCTGCGCGGCGCTATGCGGGCCTGCGCTGTCGAAGCGAGTCGCGCCGAGGCAGCACGACTCGGCCGGTTGGCAGCGAATGCGGTCCTTTGGCGAGCTCGCAGAATGATGTGCCTGCGATTTGAGTGTTGGGCATCGCACAAGTCGCTAGCGCGGAGCTGTAAGCGTGAGTAGTAGTCACAGCCCGCGCATCCGCAGCGAAGCAAACGGACGTACGACGTACCGCTGCTACGACAGTCAGGGTGCGCGATGTGTTGCGGCCGCGGTCGAGATGAGTCTCCCGCGGCGAGGAATGACAATGTCAGTGCGGCCGAGCGACACGCGTAAAGGGCGGCGTACCTCCAGTGTGGTGCGTCGCGAAGAACATCGCATTGCGAGCCGTCCCGCGCACGGAAATGCTTCGGAGCGACAGCGAGATGTTCGGATGTGAGCTGCGCATCAGATGGCACCCTTGAGATAGTGTTCGCATGCGTGAGTGAGCGTCGGCGTTGAGAGAAGGAAGGATGTGTGTGGGTACACACAGAGAGCAACTGAGGCTGCGATGTGCAGCCGATCGACACAAACTCGAATCCGTGGCCGTCGGCGCTCACGAGAGCCATGCCAACCAGCGTTCTTCCCTCCATCCGCACGCTAAGGCCCTAAAATGGGCGAAGGCGGGTCTCTTCGCATGCCTGGCGGCTTCGACAACATCGACGACCGTGCCTTCAGCACAGTCGAGCACAAGCTCCAGTGGTCGCTCGTTGGCCTCGAGCGCAGCGGCGGTCTCACAGGGTGGGCAGCGAGGCTCGTGCTCTCTGCTGGCGATTGGATCGACAAAGAGCTTGAAGAACGACGGCAAGCCATTGGAGGAATAGACAACTTGTGGTTCCTCATGAATGACGCTGCGGACTTCAATCCCGTGAGTACTCTACCGCACGACGTGTGCCCAGTCGCATGACCAAACATATCAGGTTTGTGCCTCGACATATACCTTCAAGGGAAAGCTCACGTTCGAGCAGCTATCCGCGGTGCGCGCACTCTTATTGATCCCTGGCCATGTCTCATGTCACTGCAGGCTGCCGGGCGCCAGACTGACAAGTTTCCGAAGTATAAACAACGGATTACCTCCGTCTGCAGGAGATTCCATGGGGCGTATTTTGAAGACGACCCCGAGTTTGACCTCAAGAATCATGTACGCGTTGTGAGCCTGCCAGAGCCGGCTAGAAGACCTGAGCTATGCGAGTTGGTGCGTGGTCATTGTTGTCCTCGCCGAACGTGGTCTTCACCGAGATACTCAGATGGGCGACTTTATCGCACAAGACTGGGACCTCAGACGCCCCTTGTGGGAGATGGTGCTCATCGAAAACTTCAGAGACGAATACGGTGCTGAGAGCGCGATGATCACGCGGGGGTGGGTTGTTTCCGTGCAACCTGGTACTTCGACTGATAGTCCGCAGCCATCACGCTCTTGCCGATGGCCAGGGTAACTCTCTAAATCTGTTGTACTTCCCCTGTTAACGACGTCTGCAGGTTTCGTCATCAGCCAGCTGTACATCACCTCGTACCATGACGAGCTTGTGCGGAAGATGGGTTCAACTACAGGCCATCTCAATGCAGCAAAGAAAGGCAAGGTTCTTCCCTCGAAGCTGCACCGTGCACTCCGCCCTCTCGACCCGTTGGCCGACAATCCCTACACCGCACCGCTCGTCACACTCCTCGTGGCTTGCATGTTCTGGTGGACGTACGCCGTGGCGACGGTCGTTGCGCTCTATTGGAGCGTGTACCAAGCGGTCCACCAGGTCGCGCTCTTCGCGCTCACCTGCTGGCGCGTCGACATGCTCACGGGTGCACAGCGCGGGCCGCGTGTGAAGGAGCGCGAGTTCGCGAGCTCGCGCGTGTTCAGCATCAAGGACGTCAAGCTGTGCCAGCAGGCGTTCTCGGGCACGAAACCGGGCAGCGCGGTCGCAGGTGTCCCGAAGGAGCAGCGAGAGAGTGCGCGGGCGAAGGCGGGGCACGTCACCTTGAACGACGTTGTATGCGCGGTGATGGCGGACGTCCTCGGGAAGGAGACTGCGTCCAGGCCGCTGAATGGGCCCTGGGAGCGGATAAAGCGCACGCTGAAGACCGTGCTGCCGTCGCCTATTGGGTTCTTCATGTGAGGGCCTTCCTACTGCGCGTCATGCAGCTAACTATCCCGTAGCCCGATGAGCGTGCGCGCGCCCGGAGACTGGTCGATGCGGAACCTCTCGACGGGCTCGATCGTGTATCTCAATCCGGCGACAAACCTTTCCGATGACGTCACTGTGCAAGAGATGCACGCGCACATCCACGCGTGCCGCAGAGAGCTGTCGATCTTGAAGCACAGCCTGCTCCCGAGGCTGGCTTTCGAGCTGGTGCAGTGGGTAGGGCAGATCCCCGCGCTACTGGACATCTCGCTCCTCGCGAAGGACGCTCGCGCGGTGCTCAACGAGTGGGTCATGCGGCCTGTGTACAATATGGCACTGCAGTCATGTAAGCTATATGTCGATCCTCCTCGCCCGACATGCTGACACCCGCACAGTCCCCATTGTTCTGACAAAGTATGAATAGCGGGCTCCCTGCGTAGGCACGGCATTGACGAGATGGGTTTTGCAGTGTACCCGGACCCGCGGACAGTACAATCACACTCGAAGGCACGGAAGTGTTGAAGTGGACGGCGCTCCCGCCCCAAGCAGGCAAAGGTCAGCGCACTCGATCGCCAAAAGAGACGTCTCTGACCACCATGTAGGCACGATCGGGGTGGGGATCATCTCTTATGCGGGGGGAATCTCCATCGCCGTCGCGGCCGACAAGGTGCCGTCAAGCATGGGTGTCACCGCACGGATCTGCACGGGTTTCGAAGAGCGCTTCGAGCTGTACGTGCAGAAGGCACGGGAAGTCTTGGACCATCTGGATTGAATGGATCTTGAGAGGCGTCGTAATTGAACGCTCTCTATCGGTAAATCGGAAGACCAAGCTCACTGTTTGGTCAGGAATATACACGAGTATTCTTGGTATACTACGTAGCACAATAATCCCCCGGGCCGGGTGAGCTCACTGAGACAAGTCGCCGTGACGGACGCCAGGAGGCTAGCAGAGCGATAGTAGTACAATGTTTAATTCAGAAATTGACCCCATATTTTTGGCACAACCACAAGCACCCTTTGTCGGGTCTCGTGCGAGTGCATGTGGTAGCTTCCTTCCGATTCCATGATCTTTTTCATCTCTGCAACATCGCTAACAACTAATCACAGAACGTAACGGCGAGGCTCACCTGCCAAGCACGACTCAGGAAGTAGCACACGTGGGTCATGAATGTGTACTTACATTCGGAGCTGCGCATGACACTGCGAGCCCAACCTGGCTCGAGTTGCGTATGGCCGGCGCGCAGTCCTCGCTTGTGCCTGCAATGCAACCTTTAGTAAGCCTTTCCGGAGTACCCCCGAGTCTTCGCTTACAATCGGCTCCAGCACCATCACACCCGCCGTAGTACCCAAATCCAGATGTCACCGAGAAGACATGGCTACCGGGAATGAAATGTATCGTCAGGGAGGAGGATCTACGGAGTGCGATCTAGAACGTACGGAGGAATGAGAGTGATGTCGGCGTTACTCCCCTGATTGGTGAGGCTGGCTTCGACCATGGTACATCCTTCGCCATTCTCACCGCATACATCGTTACCTGCGTGAAGTGACCGTCCTAGAGGTTACTCGATTGCCTACATATGTAGGCGCTCGCATACCGTCTTCGTCAGCTGAGGGTATATCATGAATAAGTCGGCGGCGATGCTGATAGATTTTGATACTCACTGTACTGGAGGTAGCTGCGAGACGATAGTATCCTATGTCAGTCATGATTGCGCACAGCGATGGTGTGTGAAAGATGCGATACAGACGAGATGAGGCCCAATGCTGGGCCTGAGAATTCATACGAACCTCCGCCAGTGTAAAATTGGCCATACGGGCCGCCGAGGACAGGCTGAAGACTGGATGAGCTAAGATCGATGCTCGATCGACTCGGAGCAATTCTACGCACCGTACCCTTGTCGCAGCTGTTACGTGCGTACAATTGTTAGATAAGTCAGTTGCAGTAGCAAAGAGCTAACGCACTTGTTCGTAAATGACACGTAGTGGACTTCTTGTGCTTGTACAGACACGAAGCTGAAGCCTGCAATGCACGCATTGAGGAACAGCCACGAGTTGTAAACCATCATTAACTAAAGACTCAGAGCTGAAGAACCAGGTAGTCGAGGTGAAGCTGTACCTGGGCTCGTAGTGGGGTATAGGACACCATTTATATATCGGGCAGGCGGCCCTGCCAGCGCGTCCGAAACGTCTTTCCAGTCTGCTTGAGCGCGAGCCGTACCAACAGTGTAGTCAGCATGTCACGAATGGGATACAGGGTGCCTTTAGCATCGGGGGCAAACGTCTGCCGATGTTGATCGGGCCAAAGATGGGAACTTGTCTGGATTGCAACTGAGTGGGGTTGGGGTGTATCGTTCGGCATCGCATCGAAATCGGGATTTACTTACTCATGTATGAGCATGCCAATGGTCGAAACTCGTTTTGTAATACTGTACTTACTTGCAAGAGCTGCATGATAAGTGGAGCATTGCGACGTTGATAAGTTTGCTCCCTCCTATGAAGGGGGTGGAAGATCTTCAGATATTGTATGCCTCCCATGGTAGGGCTAAAGAGCGACCATGAGTATTCGTGTTCGAAATCTGAAAGCCATCTAGACCGGCTCCTTGATCACACGTGGGATCATGCATGCGCGAGAGGTGCACCTCCGAACAGAAAGCAGGACATGAGGGTACCCAGTTCGGTGCAGACGCTCGTGCCGCGCTGCGAGTAACCAAGTCGTGTACTCCTTCCGATGGTTCTTGAGAAGACTTCGATATCACATGATCATCTCTGGAAGCATCCGCTGCTTTTCCTGCCAGTAGCACTTATTCTCGCAGTGTTTCAGGATCATGGCGAACGGCTGGCGCAGTGCGTAATCCTATCTGGTTTGCAAACTCATAAGTTCCGCATCAGCCATACCAATTGAGAACAAACCATGAGACTTCAACTGGCCGAGTCGTGCTGCCTCGGCGCGACTCGCTTCGACAGCGCAGGCCCGCATAGCGCCTCGGGCGAACGACGGTGAGTGCACCACGTTCTCGCGCAGTGGGCTCTGACACCGCAGTACTTCGTTGCATGGCTGCGAGGCGAGCTCGCTACGCGTCGACGACCCGCACACCAGCCTCGGTGCATGGCTCGCCCGAACGCACCTCACGCGTACCGCGCGTGCAGCACGTCGAGGCCGCCGCGCAGCAGAGTCGCCAGTGAACAGAGAGGTGGACATTCGAGAGCAAGCGGATGATGTCTGCCCGGACGAAGGTGGATGGGACCGTGTATACAACATACACGCCTGAATACATGGATGAAGACGGCGAGAACATGCGTGCACACTGAAAGACACGGTCTGCAAACCCATATACTAGATATGTAGATATGAGTAAGTTAGGAACTCGCTGCGCTCGGGTGTACGCTCATACAATTGCAAGGGCTGCCACTGGGATGGCAGTCACGGCGAGCACCAAGTACTGAGCACCTCGCGAGTCGCGTGGGCATTCAGAACGCGGTCAGGTGACAATATCCAGGGCGCGTCGGTGCGAACGCAGTGCGGCCCGCATGTACACAAGTTCCAAGCAACTTGTAAGTGTCCATCCGCAATGCAGATGTATTATCATTGATATTGAAATAGAGAACATAGAACACAGTCCTACGAAGGAGTGCTATTGTTGATTGGGTGGCCAGTGGTGCATTGACGCGAGGGCGATCGCGGGAACGTGCCTCTCAACCGCGATGAGTGCCATGACTGGTCCAGTAAGTACGATTACAGGGCTGCACATCGGGCGCGTCCACTGATTAACCAGCTGACAGCCGATTGACACTAGTGTCCGCATCGATGCGATAGTGCACTAGATGCGCGCCCGTGAAGGGGGAGGGCACGATGAGGGGGCGGGCACACCTCAGGGTGGAAACGTGCAACTGGAGCAGACTTGTGCAGAATGCGATGGCAGTGACCGCACAACCACGAGGGCAGCGGACACTTCACGTGTGTTGTTATCGGGCTAGCAGGAAGAGGGAGCGGAGACGGGGACTCGGATACAGCGAAGGGGAAGCACAAGGGAGGACATGCACCCCGGAGGGCTATATACGCACGGGAGATGGTGCGCCCGCCAAGGTGACGTCAGCCGGCACCAGCTTCGCTGGGTCATGGGTGCGACTCGGGTGCAACGCGTCACTGACGGCGATCGAGAGCGGAGGTGGCAGAGTAGAGGTGTAGCCCGTGGCGGGGCGCGACCCAAGTCCCTCAACCTCTCGGTTGGGGCCGAGACCACACTCTGCTAGGATACGGCCTGTCAAGCGAACTGAACTCGGACTGTCGGGCGCAAGAACACACGTGCACAACGGGACAGCATGAATATGACGGTATAGCTTCGACTCTCAAGATCTCAGCAGGGCATTGTGCAGTGTCGTAGGTCCTAGAAATCCCATAGGCAGCCACATCGCCACTAGCGACCCTTACGGCGAGTCAGTTATTCGCCATAAGCCGCCGCATCGAACATCAACGTTGCTCGATCGGACTTCATTCGCGCTCATCATGATATCGATTTGCAAGTACATACATGACATCATCTTCGGGGAATGGGAGTGTGTGCTTGTGCTAGTGCTAGTAGCGACCGAACACTGTTCCTCAAGACATCTCAGCCAGCACAGTGCTGAACTTCGGTATCTTTTCTGGTGTCAGCATGAACTTCCCCATCCAATTGTCCGCTCTGATTTTGCAATGGTGGCAGTTCTTCAACGACCCACGATACCTGTTGAAGACACGGCTCCCATCCTGCACTTCACCCGGCCCGAAACCTCGCAGGTCTCGGACGACGTTCATGTAGAACCCGTGCCAGAGCTCGCACGAGCGGGATCCTCCCTTGTGCAAGATCTCTGGAGGATCGTTCACAGTGCGCATGATATCAATCCACTGCCAGTGCTCACGGTAGAAGATCTGATGTGTGTGCTTCCGTCAGTTCCTAAATTGACTTTGCAGCTTCCAATGTTGTCTCACCCACGGCACGAACGTGACCTTCCCAAGGGCCTGGAATGCAGTCTCGATATCAAGCCCTACCGTCCTCGGCGCTGCTTCGTCCACGACGTCGGTGAGGTTACGCTTCAATGCGTACGCAAGAACATCCAACGGGTGCTCTCGACAATGCAGCCTATCGAGCCATGGTTCAGCATCAACCGCGCTGAGACATAGGACAACTGTCTGACCTCATATGATAGTCACATGTGTCGCTGAGAGGGTCGACCCGGTAGGTCTCAGCCGCCTCAGATAGTTTGCGAAGGGCGCTGAATGCCAAGGACGCAATGTCAGGTTTCCTCTTGTACATGAATTGGAACAGGAGACACAGTGTCTCGCTGTCCTCCTCTAGCTCGAGCTCGCCTCGAGCATTCGGCACGCGTTCTTCAACGAGGCCGTCCGAGTACTTGTTCACAGTTCTCTGGTGTACTTTGAAGAGGGTGCCGTCCGACGATCGCACCTTTGTATCGGCGTCGGAAGCATGGACTGAAGTGTGTCAGTACTGGCCGAGAGGTCATACGAGGTGGCAGGCGTACATTCTTGTGAAAGTGCTTCATCGGACGCCGAATCGATACAAGTAGCAGCTGTCTCGTTCTGGATATCATTGGCGGCTTTCGCATTCGCCCATACAGCAGACCCAGAGTCTTCCATATCCATGTAGTCGGAGGTCAATGTACGTAGTGAGGGAATTCGGGTTTGCACGAGACGCGAGCGAGTTCGCAGGGGTCAACCGCAAACTGCGAGCTGCGTCTTGGAGGATAGCTGTAAGGTCGTAGGGTTTGATAAGATTGGATTCTCGTTCGGAAGCCTGGCAGCATGCTGAAGGCGTGCCCTAGGAAGCCGACCACAAAGGTGATGGTCTCGTAGCTTCCTTGCCCATATTCAGACATAATTCATACCAGGATCGCGGTGGCGTTGGACCAATTCGGAAGTTAGGGCTCCGAACGCTGTTCGCGTGTGTTTCCACCGATACAGAAAGTCCCTAAATGAGCAGCTCGCCGTGACCAAAAATATTCATTGTGACAGATGCCGGGACGCTGGCAGAGCAATAGCAGGACAGTGTAATAGACCCCATATGTGCCAACGGTGATCGCCGTTTGTCGGGTCTCGTGAAGGTGCATACGCACCAAGGTAGCATGCTTCCGACCCGGAGCCTTAATCCCTGCAACTTGATTGCCAACAACTAGTAATCACAGAACGTAATGCGGGGTTCATTTGCAAAGCAAGGGTAGGAACCATCGCACGTGGATCATGAACATGCACTTACATTCCGAGCAGACCATGACACTTGAAGCCCGCTCTGGCCCCATTCGGAGTCGTCTTTGGCCAGCGGGCAGTTCGCAGTCCGCAATGCACATTCGTGCCTATGATGCATCCAAGTATCTTGATGCCTTTCCGGAGTTCTTTGCTTACAATCAGCTCCAGAATCATCACACCCGCCATAGTACACATATCGGGATGTCACCGAGAACACATGGCTGCAGGGGATAAGAAGTCTCGTCAGTGAGTGTTATACCCATTGTTGGGTCGCCTTGATCTGGTGGCACACGCGGAGACTCTCCACTACGCTGGGCGCTTGATTTGGATCATCCTCACCTTTCCTCGCACGCCCGGCGCCTTTACCTAACGGTATGATGAAGTGAAGACGGCGAATGCTGCAAGCCCGGCGGTGGATGCAGCATCCTTTCCTCCCCCTTAATCTTCCGGTGCTATCGCACCCTCGCTTTATTTGCGCTGCAACAACGGCAGGAATCGCATCCCACAGTTCTCGGGATGCCCTGTCACTCGGATACTAGGAACACTGTGATGGCTTTCAAGTTCTACTATCTAGGGCCGGGAAGCTTCTCACCACGCTGGTTTGCAGGCAGGCGCGCATTTGCCTCGCTCAATGGCCGCGTAGCTTTAGCTTCGCATTATTTTGTGCATGGAGACTATATGATGTTTGTGCCTCTCCAAATACTTTGGGCGACGGTGTGGACGAGCACACATGTACTACATGAGCTGGCTCTCCTGGAGGTATTCATGCGGAGCACGGGTAGCCTTAAATCTGCATGGATCGACGTGTCAGACCCTTTGCGGACCTGGGTCGGACACCCTTATACGACCGCCCTCCCCTCCCCCCTCCCAACAAGGTCGTGTTTAGGGTCTGCCTATGGGGGACCAGGTCACGGTCGGACCATGGGTCTGACCCAGCGGACCCCGTCAAATGGTCCGAAAGTCAGGAACCGGGTGTGCCAACACTGGTTGTACCTTAAGGACAAGCCTAGGGTACCACCCGGGCCTAGAACGTACTACGCAGCCTGAGTGCTCTACGCCGCCGCGCGCTACAGACCGAGTCGGACAGCTGATGGCGCACGCCATTTGGAGCGATGCCTGCTGGTTTCTGTGAGTATGCGCAGTAGCGGCGCGTACCTCGCAGATGATCTGCACTACTCTTCGTTCGCCTGAGTATAGGCCGCCACAATGAGTGTCCGAGGAGCCAGGACAAACATGCGCTTATCCAGACGGTTGTTTGTCCTTGTTGTCCAAGAGCTTCGTTCCTGTCTGTCTTCGGCAGCGCTCAGCCCACCAAGAAATTAAGGCCAATAAACAGCACAACCCAGCAACACAAAATATGCGCAACACATATGGGTAACCGCCGATCCATCAGGTTGCATCAGTAGCCTATAATACTTTTAGGACTAAGTAGTACTGTAGCTACTTGGAGCGCCGGGGCGCGCCGCGCCGCGTTTACATAATATTTGGCCTCAGCCTGAAGTTGGCTAGATTTTCGTCACCCGTTCATTTCTGTTCAATCTCCGATCTCCGATCAACGCGTCGTGCCCCCGGTGTAGATTTTCGTCCCCCGTTCATTTCTGGCATAACACCAGTGGGCTACTGGATTGGTTAATCTGGAAACCCAAAATGAAAGCATACTATCCTTTCTATACATCATAGGCGATCATGTCTCTGCGAGATATGAAAGATGCGCGGTCAGTTTCTCTTCGACCGTGACGCATGTCCTCTGCCGTATCATGTCTGACATTCGTCACAGTGGGCGAGCTACTTGCACCAGTGCATGCTGGCGTCGCATTGGCGGTTTGTGGCGATCCGACCATCGGTCACGATCGACTAGTGGCTGGAATGCGGCAGTCGCGGCCGCTTTCGCTACGCATGCCGTTGCAAACCACTTTGCGGCTGACACCATGCCCGCCAGCCTCACACACGACAGATATAAACCCGGGCTCCCCCCCGGGGCTGCACTTCTCACCTGCTCCTCTCGTCATCGCTCCTGTCATGGCAAAGTCGAACCTCTCTCTCGCCGGTCTATTCGACAACTGGCGTTCCGACGTCAAGGCCGCCGTGCTCGAGTTCATAGGGACGGTGTTCTTCCTCTCGCTGGCCTTCGGTGGGATACAGGCCGCCGAGGCGGAGATGCTCGGTAGTCCCAGCCCGCCATCCATCCTGCTGCACGACCTGTACATCTCGTTCGCCATCGGTTTCAGCCTCCTCGTCGCTGTATGGATCTTCTACCGGGCGAGCGGCGGCGTGTTCAACCCGAACATCAGCCTGGCGCTATTATTGCACGGCATCATTGGGCCTCTGCGCTTCGTCCTCTACTGTATCGCTCAGCTCGTGGGGGGTATCGCGGCTGCAGCGATCGTGCTCGGTCTGACTCCCGGCCCGTTGTTGTCCAAGTGAGTATTCCCCCGTGACGCGTAGATCCTCTTCACTGGTTTTGGGCACAGCACGATGCTGGCCGAGCATACAAACCTCGCTCAGGGCGTATTCATCGAGATGTTCATCACGACGGCGCTTGTGTTGTCCGTGCTCATGCTTGCAGCAGAAAAACATGCTGCTACCCCAGTTGCACCGGTATGCTCGATTCCTAATTCCTACTCCATTAAAATCAACGATTGATGATTTCTGCAGGTCGGCATCGGTTTGACTTGCTTCGTCGGCCATCTGTGAGTGTGGCTGCACCTACGTTGTGGATATGTGAGCCTGACGGTAGATGCCTACTAGCTGGGGCGTTTACTACACAGGCGCTGGGATGAATGTAGCGCGTTCGTTTGGACCGGCCGTCGTCACTGGCTTCCCTTACAGCACTCATTGGGTGGTAAGTATTCGACACTCGCGCATCTCCGCATTGGTGGCTGATATTGGATGCGTAAGTACTGGGTGGGCGATGGCCTTGGCTCTCTCCTCGCGGCAGCACTCTACATGTTATTCAAGTTGTAAGTACACTCCTGGCTCGTCGCTCATCGAGCGGACGCATCTGATTGCATTGACATAGAAACAAGTACTGGCTCTTGAACCCTGGCCAAGACATGATGTATGCCGCGCACACCGCTCAGCACGGATGGTATGAGAGCGCATCTACGATGAGGAACCGCTCCTCGACGGGGCAAGCAGGCGCGAATGGGGTGCACAAGCCTTCCATTGCCGAGGCGACTGGGGTTCCCGAAGGGCCTGCGATACGCCGCTGCGTCTCCGACCTTGTATGACTTATTGGCTTCGTTGCCTCGGCCTCAGCCGTCTCTACTTCTGTTCATATATGCTCAGTCCTATTCTAAAGTATATGTATCGCATGTGTTCAGCCTGCACCCCGGTCCCTTGGCCCTTCGGTCTCAATCTCCCTCACGTCTCTCCATGATAAGCTGCGTTTTCCCCTAACAAGGCCCCTCCCTCAATACCTTGGAGGGAAAAGCCAATTATTACATGTACCCCGAGCCACGGCGTTGAGAGCTTCAGCTTGATGATGGACCAACTTGAGTTCATACGAACGATCTGCACGTCGAAACCTGACTTGTAGACGACACAGGTCGTCCTCTGTAACCTCGAGCGCCGTAGGTCATCCGCTGGCACTGAAGACCGCTGCCTTAGGGGCATTATGTGACGTTATCTAAATTTCAAGCTGCAGGCGCGTGCATGTGTAGGAATTGTGTAGGCATGTTGTCGACGCGCCGAGGGACCGCCGGCGATCGTCATTACGCTTACCATTTACTAGACGGACAATGTAATCCAATTGGCAGCCATGGGAGACTATCGCTCGTTGTTCAGGCATTTGTTCCGCGCGAACCCATCGATCTTCACTAGCAATCATAAAATGGATCAACTGTAGCCACTGGCAGTGCCTGGCTGAAGCTGGCTTGGCGCTGTGTTGCGGACGAGTACACGTACATACTACTCGGTGTTTGTCTAAGTGGGGGATCGATCGATGACATTTCAATCTGCCGGTTGCCCGTTTTTAGCCACCGACTCGGTTGATTGATGTGGGCAGCTCCAGAATGTCTGAGTCGCCGAATTCACATTTTCCTGCCCGACAAAAGCCGCACAACGAGCTGTCAGAGTACTATCTGCAGCGTCGCCGAGCATGAAGAATCAGCGATTCAATGAGACTCGTTCGCGTGCCGGGGGGCGACGCTGAATATATCACTTACTAACAACTGACCTCATCTTCGGCTCAATTTCTTCTCTCTCAGTACGAGTTGCTCCATTGAGTTGATCTATGTTCCGCAGCTAGCTTGAAATGCGGAGAAGGCGAAAGGAAATCTCAGTGCCCATCCTGAAAGTAAGTCTGCGACTGAAATGAATGTTCGTGTATGCCCCTTTTCTGAATATGCGTGGCATTTAGAATCATCTCGGAAAGTGATAAAGTTTAATCTAGTACGATCTCGAGGAAGCACTAGCATTGGCACTGAGTGCATGGAGCATTGTGTTCCATTCGCGACTGCCGTAGCTAAGTACCAAGCTCTACGTAACTGCAGTAACAAAACCGCATTACGTAAGACCATTAACTCAACTAACGTTCACCGGCGCCGGGCGCATCCCGAGCGCATCCTCAAAGCTTCTTCTTTCCGCATGACAAAGAAACCGACATCAGCTTCAACTTGTGCCCTAACACACGGCTCGCGGCAGCAAGAAACAAGGTCAGAAACATTATACTTGCGGATTCATATTCTCAATGGAGTGTGAACGTCAGACTACGTCACTTAGTCCGCTTCGGGCAACGACGACCTACGAGCGCAGCTTTTTTCATTTCCAGTATCCTTCACCTCTTGACGAAAGGCGTCACATAACTTGATCACTGAAGCTCACTCGTTGGACTCGCATCCAATCTGTGTGGGGTACAACTCCACTCTGTGTCCTACTCGCGCCCGCGACCTGCTAGTCAACGTCCAGAAACATCACAGGGGCGAATAGCGTGCCAGTACGTCTCCCGATAGGTTGGCTTCCCAATAGCAGGCCCAATACACCCCACCGGGCTTGCTGACAGGCACGATTGTTACTCAGCGGACTGGTCCAACCCGCGCCCGCATACTACAGACCGATTCGTCCCGCATGCCTCCAAGCAATCTTGTATGCCGCATATTCAACAGTCATCAACGCGGTGACTCATGCTCATTCGCGCACTCAGAGTGTACAGTCCTTTGTTCCTCCACCGATAAACAGAGTGATACATTTCACATCGGGGCCGTTCGTCGACCAGTCGGTTCGCGCCGAACTCGACGAACTGCAGAAGGCGGACGTCGGACGCAAGTGAGTACCATTTTCAACTTGGGCGTACAGGTCGACCTCATACCGAGGGATATCGAGATGTGGTCACCGAGATAGACGTCCCCTAGATCCACCTCCAGTCGTTCGTCTCAGACTCTTTGAGACAATCAACGAGGGCACGCCTCACCAAGCAGAGCGTGAGATGTACGATGTCAAGTGAGTTTGTTTTCAGCGGGCACCGCATATACTAGCTCATGGTGAGCGAAGGAGCGAAGGAATTGCGTATGGCTTCATGTGCTTCGTTGACTTGTTCCCATGGCCGCCTCCTGCAACTGAGCAGGCAAGCAGCTCAGAAGAGCAGCCAGGACGACCTACGTCTCCACCAGCCATTAGTCACCAAATGGAATCAGGCTCAGGCACTCTGCCTTCCTTCGCATCCATCATCACTGGACTCATAGATCATGAGCTTGACCTTCCATCCATCGAGAGACGCGCAGCGGATCCGTCTGGATCCAGAGCTGGTGCATCTGGCGCTTGGCCCGCCCGCCCGAATCCGGGGGTGTATACCCCCGCTCTCGGCCCACCACCACATCCCTCCATTGGGATACCCTCTATTCAGTGGCAGCCTGAGCCGAGACTGCCCCGAAATCACATAGCCGCAATTGTGGACGGGACCCCCATGCCCGAGTTGTCGAAATGCACTAACGCCTTTGTGGGGTCTACATTCGTTCAGGGTGCGAGTTTTCACTACGAGGGCTTGCCTTCCCTCCTATTTGTTTTCCCGGTAAGTGCATCCATCACCAGCAGAGTGGGTGGTCAGTACTCACCGTTGCCTTACCCGCTTTGAAGGATCTCGCCTGCAACAAGGAGGGGACATTCTTGCTGCGATACCGGGTAACAAACATCTTCAGTACTGCCGTCGGGATCAATAGGAAGCCTATCCTCGCAGAGTGTTGGGGTGGTCCTGTCATCATCTATTCGACCAAAACCTTCCCCGGTTTGGCGGAGTCTACCGAGCTCACTAAGGTATGTGAGTGTCCGAGATTACATCTGTCACGCTGAAGTCTGTTGTCAGTACTTATCGCGTCTCGGAGTTCCCGTCAACATCAGGCAAAGCGAGCGCAAGAAAAGGACGCGACGTCGAGGAAGCCCTCTGGAAGGCGAGCCCGGTCCTTCAGAGCGCTACAAGGAATGATCCCCGCCGCTCTCAGAGAGTATCTCGTCCCGATGGGCAGTGCTCACGCGAGAGTGATCCATCACAGGCCTGATCGCCCATTTCACCATGTATGATACCAGTCCCTCTTTCGGCTGTATATGTCCGGCTTGTGCTTATGCTGCCGTCATGCACTGCACTATGCTAACAAGCAGAATTCTCTTGGGCACTGTGGTCTATTGCCACCACATACCTTGCTGCATACGTACGTGTACTATCCTTCTCGCAATGGATGTTGCTACCTTGTTGAATATGTCAATATCAAGTTACACTAGCACAATCTGGCATCATCGCCGTCACGATGTTTCAGATGCCAGTGCAGCGTGCTTATCAAATTCGACAACCTCTTTCGAGTTCATGTTCATCCACGTCTCACTCACCGTTGTGGATTAAGTCTACTGCATCGGTGTCAAAGGGAGTCGTACAGTATGATCTCTTTCTATTTTATGCATAGGAGCTCGAGCGTGTGTACTATATACATACTTGGAGCCGTCGCAGGATCGAAACCACTTATTAGAACGCCGGCTTCGTCGGGCCGGTGCTGAGCGCAGAGCACGAGGCTGCGTTCGTGCGTGTTTGGTGCATGTCGTCTTCATACTCTTCGAAGCGCGACCTTCCGTCTCTTCGCGTCCACCTACGGATGAATCACTGGGCCTCGCTATATCCTCGTACGTGAACGGAGATTCTTGTGGGCCGCGGTATGTCCGACTTGAGACTGTCGCACCACTCCAGCCGCCGTTCCCTGCGCGAGCGGCTCGCCACCCGCGAACGATCGCCCGTGATCAGTACCATCCCGCCTGCGCCAGAAGTTGAGGCCGAATCGTCTTTTACGCAAGAGAATCTCGAGGAGCAACACCAGGACGTCGAATTTAGCGGTGCCAGCGACGATATAGTTATGCGCCAGCCTGATCTCTGGTTCTCGGACGGCTCGATTGTGTTGCGGGCAGAGAACAGGATGTTTCGCGTACACGTCTCGCAGCTTTCAAGGCACTCGGGGGTGTTCTCCGACATGCTATCTATGCCACAACCGACCTCTCCGAGCGACGATGGACCCGGGCAGGTGGATAGGATAGAGGGATGCCCGGTACTGCTCTTGCACGACAAGGCAGAGGATGTGATGCACCTGTTACGTGCACTCTACGATGGACCGTGAGTCTCGCGCTCGTAACGCCTCTGCAGCACGTACATCCGGCGCTTCATTGCACAAGACATCGGCTAATGCGTGTACAGAACCTTTAGCGACAACGGCCGCGAGGACTTCAATGCCGTCTCGGGCATCCTGAGGCTCGCGAACAAGTACGAGATTGACAAGTTACGATGTCAAGCACTCGATCATCTTAGTATTGCATGGACGACGACACTGAAGAATTGGGATGCGCGCGAAGACCTAGCGCGGATGTATGAGCTTGAGAGTGGCATGCAGCAGGGCTTCCGGTATCCATCTCCCATCGTGCGTACAATTCCTTCGCTCCATTCCCCAACGTCATCTACTGTCTCTGTCAACCTGGTATGCTCACTGGCGCCGCATTTTCATGTTCTCGACGTGGTTTTGTCCATCATCGACTTTCTCATCCTGTCTGACTAGCCTCTTCATGTAGGCTGTCATCAATCTTGCGCGCGAAGTCGACGCGCCTGAGCTACTACCCTCTGCCTTCTACGACCTCTCGCGATATCCATATTCGCAGATCTTCGGGGCTAGTGCCGGCGATGATGAGCAAGATCCACTTGCAGCAGGTGCATCCCGTGGTGGCACACTCTCACACTCCGACATACAGAATTTCACACTAGGGAAGGAAGCAGCCTCGCACGCGGTGACCTGGCTGATCCAGAGCATGGCACATGGGACGCACCGCGAGTCGCGGCACCTCAGCGCGGAGGGTGCGCCAGCGTTCTCGTACGGGTACTCGCATGCGGAGACGCACAAGCGGCGGCGCTCCGCAGGGCTCGTGTGCACGTCCGTGAGCGCGTGCCGGAAGGATTTCGCGGAGCTCGTCGAGCTCGCGACGCAGCATTACCTATTCGACCGCGAGCGCGGGTGCGCGGATCCACTCTACGTCGCGGAGGAGCTCGGCCAGCTGAAGGGCGCGGACTTCTCGGAGTGCAGGGCGTGCGCGCGGAGCTTGGAGACGTGGGCGGCGAGGGAGAGGGAGAAGATGTGGAAACTCATACCGGCGTGGTTCCGGCTCGCCTCGTGAGGAGTGGTTGGGAGTGTAGTGCTTTTAGTCATATCAGTCCATAGCTGACGCATTTTGTTCATCTTATTCGATTGTACACATGTTGCTCCTCTCGAGTGCCAGGAAGCCCTCGTGGGATTATGAAGGCCTTCGAAGATTGCACTATTCCGGCAACCAGCACCAGTACATGGGCGGATTTAAGTTTATTCTCTGGATGGCCAAATTACAACCATGTAGATCTCCGGTGCAGCCTCGAGCTTCACTGTAATGCATCGGTATTCGTACGGTGGCATGCGGTGTACCAGTGCACTATGTGGTCAATGTGTAAAGCCTCGTCCATAGTCACATCATTGTCCAGAGCTGATGATCTATGGTAACACACAGACATATTCGCAATGAAGCAGTTCTCATCATAGCTAGGGTGTAGTACGCAGGCCTCGGAGGGCGGTGCATCTCACATTCCCCATTTGTATCTATGTGTGCCCGTTCTGACTGTGTGACCGCCGAACCAGTTGCAGCAGATGATGTCGAGTCGATGTCGAGTATGGTGACGACGATTCAGATCTGGTGCGCACAGGTCAGGGCGTGTTGACAGCGTAGTCGAGGTGATGTTCACGCACCGTCGCGACGACGTCCACAACTAGTATGATTATGCTCGCAACGGCAGAGACGACGACCTCGATGCCGCCTACTATAGTGGAGACGAGAGCTCCCTATACGCCCAAGGCCACCGTCACTGGCAGCTCACCTGTCTTTCACACGAAGATTTTATACCCAGGTGGGTTATAGTGTTACAAAGTCGTGAAAAGTAGTTATCGAATGCAAAGGTCGTGGATACAGTAGGAAGGGTTGTCGGGGTGTTTCTATACGGGACGTGTTTATGAGCTCACGCAACTGATGTCGATAAGGGAAGATGGGGCGCCACCGTAAGTTGGCCACCTCTCTCGTACCCTCAAGCGTAGGCGTGGCACGTCTTGTGTGGCCACAAGCCTTCAGAGGATAGGCGTCATCTAACAATTCCTGGTAGAATATGCGGAAACTTGAGACATATACGAACTCTGTCAATTCTCGAGATACCTCACCAAGGACCAGGCCGTGGCCAGAAAGTAAGATTATTCTGAGGAGCGGGATTCTCAACATGCACCTTGCGTTGCCTTCGCGATATCTCAGCTCGAGTGATCTTCAACTCAAGCCTATCTGCATCCGTCTTGGGTGCGCAGTTAGAGTTGTGTGCCCAGTACAAGCCCAGTAGATGATCGTACAATGATCGTAAGCCCAGCGCACGAGCGCATCTGGAGGCGCGATCGCCGATGGCGCGTCCCGATTCGAGAGGCGCTGCCGCCGGCACCGACGATCTCTCATGAGATTGGCGCCCGACTTCTGTTCCGCCAAGCGGTCAATGGGCGCACTCCTCCAGACTCCTCCGCAGCTTGAACGAAGCAAACGACATCCCCGAGACCCTCCTCCTCGCGCCGATTGACCAGGGCGCGCACTGCTCTGCGACCGCTACCTCTAATTGCTCTCTTTGTTCCTCCTTTCTGTCACGCAACGCTCGTTCTTATTCATGGCATCCTTGCGTCTGCTGCCACGTCGTGCGCTGCCACGCCTTTCTGCACGACCTACGACTCCGTCGCTACGCTACGCGTCAACTACTTCATCCGCAACGTCTTCCAGGCTGTTTTCCCTTCGTTTTGGCATCTATGCAGCCGTGTTCGTCGTCTCTACTGGCCTATTCGTCGCTTACTATGTCGACTCGCGCGCTGCGATGCACCGTTATGTCATCATGCCGGTCTTGAGGACGCTCCTGGATGCTGAAGCGAGCCACAAACTCGCCCTGAGGGTTCTCGCCAGCGGTCTTGGTCCTCGCGATACGCAGAAGGACGATGAACGGCTGCGCACTAGTGTACGTCCTAGATCTCTTCCAGTTGCAATTTTGTTTCTCACTCGCCAGTGAGGCAGATATGGGGCGACGAACTCGGTAGTCCAGTTGGTATGGCGGCAGGCTTCGACAAGGATGGGGAAGCAACCGACGGTGTGTGGTCAGACTGGTTTTGCATCGCTCAGGTGCTCATAGCGGTCCGCTAGGCCTCTTCAACCTCGGGTTCAGCTGGGTTGAGATTGGTAGCGTAACTCCCAGACCACAGGTCAGTCTTTTAGCATGCGCCTGGAGCGAGAGGGCAGGTCTTGGGAGAGCCGCTCGTGTTATGGCGGCAGTTTGGCTCATCAGCGGTGGAGACTACTTGAATGTTCCGAGAAAGTATCGCGCGCACACCCCACCCTGTATCAGCAGCACGTTTCAGTGACTATATGCGGTGTTCAGCATCTCAGAACATCTTGTTAGACCCTCCTCTCACTTGTAGCCCGTATCCCGACGAATGGCTGACCCGTGTGCAGCCAGGCAATCCCAAACCGCGAGTCTTCCGGCTCCCTTCAAAAGAGGCCATCATCAACCGCTATGGCTTCCCTTCAGACGGTCACACTTCTGTCTTGGCACGTCTTCGGGCGCGTCTGCCAGTTTTCTACGACTCTGAGACGGCGCCGACCCACCATGCGTCACTACGCCCTGGTGCCCTGCTCGCCGTCAACCTTGGGAAAAACAAGGCTTCTCCTGCCGACTCCATAGACGACTTCGTGCAAGGGGTGCACGCCTTTGGGCCTTACGCTGATGTGCTAGTGATCAATGTGTCAAGTCCAAACACTCCTGGTCTCCGGTGAGTGTTCTCCATTGTGCGGGGTTGTCATTTTATGGCTTGGCGGGAAAATGCGCCATACGCGCGAAACGCCACTGGTGTCCAACAAGGCCATAACACACCGCAGATAACCATTCGTTGCGGTGTCGGGCCCACGCTGCAGTGGTAGGAGGTACACTATTGCTCGCGACAGATGCGCCCTCCCCTCCTGCGTCTAGATAACACGACAACCTACCATTCTGCAACCGTTCCTGCCCTCTCCGTATTTTCAAAACCCTAGGGCGTCCTGCATGCTTCTGTGCCTGACTGATTGCTTCCTCCAGATCCCTCCAGACGCGTGCGCACCTCGAACGTCTGCTTCATGGGGTTACCCGTGCCCGTGAGGAGCTCCGGGTTCCTTCCGAGGCTCCCGGTGCCACACCTTCTGCGCTACCACTAAAGCCAAAACTGGTTCTGAAGATCGCGCCGGATCTGGACGAATCTGAATTGGCGGCCATCGCTGTGGTCGTGCGCTCGAGCGGGGTGGACGGCGTGATCGTGAGCAACACGACCGTGCGTCGTCCGAAGGACCTGAGCGACCGTACGTACTTTTTTCGCGCCCCATGTGCTCTGACACTCAACGAAACATTCGTGATTTCTTGACTGCTATGGCGCATACGTGAACGTGATCGACTTGAACGTTCACTCGCCCGCGGACGCTCTTCTCCCGCGATGTGACGATCACGACCGCGTGGCGATGCAGCGAACAAGCTCGAGACCGGTGGGCTGTCCGGGCCACCCCTGAAACTATACACACTGAACACGCTTCGCACCCTACGCGCGCTCCTTCCGGAGTCTATCCCCCTCATCGGGTGCGGCGGTATCTCCTCCGGCGCGGATGCGCTAGAGTACGCGCGGGCAGGCGCGGCAGCGGTGCAGGTCTACACGCGCTTCGCGTACGAGGGTGTCGGGGCATGCCGACGCATCAAAGATGAGATCGCCGCGGCGCTCGCGAAGGAAAACACGACGTGGTCGGAGGTCGTGCGCAAGGCGGTGGCCGAGAAGGCCCTGCGGGACAGCGTGGTCGACGGCGCGAGCACCACGGACGTAGGAGCGGGCATGGGCGTGGAACAGCTGATGCGGGAGGCGGAGGAGTTGATGCGCTTGGCAGACGAACTAGGGAAGCGCATGGAGTCGGAAGGAGCATCGGCACAGAGCCCGGCGACGCAGACAGTGGGCATGGAGGATGCCTCGAAGGCGGTGCCATCGTCGGTGTCGTAGTGTCAGCGATGACGGTGACCATGTGTGCGGGATCCGCGTGAGGTATGTCTTTCCCGTTCTGGTCTGGCGTTCATGGCGGTCTCATCAGGTCTCATCATCCTTCTCACCATCGGTGCCTAGATTCCTTCAGGAGCCGTAGGTAGGTATGTGAGCCCAAAAATAGCACACACCTAGTCTGCATCATTGACGAAGGCTGCGGCTATTAGGGCGAGGAACAGAGAGATAGCCCTGGTTGAGCAATATTGTTCCTTGCTGTCCTGTCCAAATATTGGTTCAGCCAATAAACAGCCGCAAGTTTTCAATGCTCCAAGTTTCCAATGCTCCCGCCGGCGACTTCATGTCGTCACGCGACTCCTGCCGCTTGTACAGTGTGGTACCTGATTTCTCGAGCGACAACTCAGCATGACGAATGACCACCATCATTCAGAGTGATCTTGCACCATCACCTATGTCGCAACTCGGAGCTTCCAGAGATAAGAACCCGTACATCGCCAGGGGCAGGTCTGGCACCAAAGAGGGCCGAAACGGCGTCGGCGAGTTTGACGCGGAGCCGGGAGCGGGTGCACTTGAAAGCGTGCAATGGCGTTGGCGGGATGGTCTTGCCGGCCCGGGATCCAGATGTGTTCAGCCCGATCGGCTGGTGCATACGCCAGATGTGCTGGGCGATCACTATGTACGTTCGTGCTGATGGCCGGATTTCCCCTGAGCACACTGGCCGGGCAAGTGAAAGTATTGCTGTCGAAATTGTGCGCACATTATTCGTTCAAGCGGAACTGATTAATTGCGCAGAAAATGTGGGGAGGGGCCGCCGTATCGCGGGCTCAATTGCTGATGCGGAGCTCGTGTAGGCGGTCGCTGACCTGGTCGCGTGCGCCCAATGCGAAAGCAGGTCATTGAGCGGACGCTTCCACCCGGCGCAAGCTTATCGCCAGTGCCAAGAATTGGTGGCAGCCCCGGTTCATCCCACTGGAGATCAGTTCAATCCATCGCACCCCATCGAAGCATGAGGGCAGTGACATATCGGCGACGCGCCCACATGCTATCCCCAACTATCCATTCTGGAGATGTTCCTAGGCCACGCGAGGCGCAAATGAACTAGTGCTCCGTGACGCCATTCAAGCTACGCCCGGCTGTGCGTGCATATAATATGCCTCTGCTGCAAGGAGTCCCCCCGAGACCGCCTTTTCGCGTCCCAAGCCTTGAGCCATCGCTCCGCACTGACCCAACCCTCAGCTGCGTCTAGCTTGCTCACTATGGCTCGTCAAGATCTCGAGCTCGCGTCGCCCATCGAGGCGCGCGACGCGGCCGACATCGTCGACCAACTCCCGCACTACAGTCACTCCCAGGACGCCCTCGACGAGAAGCTTGCCCACAAGGAGTCCTCGGCTGCTACCCAGTCCGTCGAGGTCGACGAGCTTGACGACGCCATCTACGACAAGAGCGGCGGGGAGAAGGTCCTCGAGACCGCGGCGGATTTCTCTCGGGCACTCGTCAGTAGCGAGGACGACCCCAAGCTCCCTATCCACACGTTCCGGATGTGGTTCACTGGAATTGGCCTCGCTGTCTTTGGCGCTGTTCTTGGCATGCTTTTCGTGAGTACAGAGCACCTGCAGTCGTCCGCCGAGCGCTGATGTGTCTCTGTAGCAATTCCGCCCGCAGGTTATCGACGTATCGGCGTTGTTCTTACAGCTGCTCGCCTACATGCTGGGACGCCTCATCGAGGCCGTCATACCCGGCCCTGGCTCTCGCTTCCACAAGGGCAACTGGTTTTGGAATTTCCTCAACCCTGGCCCTTTTAGTGCGTTTGAGAGCTTG
Source organism: Fomitopsis schrenkii (assembly GCA_000344655.2). Taxonomy (NCBI): domain Eukaryota; kingdom Fungi; phylum Basidiomycota; class Agaricomycetes; order Polyporales; family Fomitopsidaceae; genus Fomitopsis; species Fomitopsis schrenkii. The sequence continues at coordinate 275,904 of KE504143.1, forward strand.
CTTCTATCAATGCCCCCTGTTCTGATAGAACATCTATCACTACAGACCTGAAGGAGCACGTCTCGGCGCAAATCATGGCGAATACTGCCGCCACTGCCGCTCAAGCTTGTTTCGTGTTTGCGTCTGACGACCTCTTCTACGGTATCCACGTGAACGTACGTGCCTCGTACTACTTCAGGCTGCATAACGTTAAAATATGGATATAGCCCGGGAACGCTATCTTCACCCTCTTAGCTTCCCAGCTCATTGGCTATGGGTTCGCCGGCTTGTTCCGTGAGTGATAGGGATAACCCGTGCACAATGAATTCAACATGCTGACACTAATCCACCAGGCGCCTTCCTGGTGTACCCTACGGTCATGCTCTACCCACAGTCTCTCATTTACGTCAACTTGTTCGACGTGCTCCATCGTTCTAAGGGCGAGATGCTCCAGGGCAAGCGTCTCAAGTTCTTCTGGATTGTGACCGGCGCCGTCTTCGTCTACGAGTGGTTCCCCGAGTGGATCGCTCCCCTCCTTGGCTCCTTCAACATTGTCTGCCTATGCGCGCGTCACTCAGACTGGGTCTCATATATCTTTGGCGGTGCCGAAGGTAATGAGGGCATGGGCCTCATGGGCTTCGGCGTTGACTGGGCGAACATTGGCTCAAGTCCCTTCTACGCCCCGCTCTCGACGCAGATCTCCAATTACGTCGGCTGGTCGGTCAACTACTTCCTCCTCCCTGCCATCTTCGCCAGCAACGTTTGGCACTCGAAGAACTTCCCGTTCATCTCTCAGAACCTGTTCTACGAGAACGGCTCCATCTACGACCAGACGCTCATTCTCAACCCCGATTACTCGCTCAACAAGACCGCCTACGAGATCTACGGCCAGCCCTGGCAGAGCGGCTCTACCGTTATCTACAATCTCGGTATCAACATGTCCATTGGCGCGACATTCGTCCACATCGCGCTCTGGCACGGCACGGATATCTGGGGGGCGTTCATGGACTACGTCCACCGGCGCCCGGTCGACGACTACCACTTCAAGCGCATGCAGATCTACCGCGAGGTGCCGATGTGGTGGTACGGCGCCGTCAGCATTGCCGCGTTCGTCACCGCGATGGTGTGCGCGTACACGGAGAAGTCTGGCCTGCCGTGGTGGGCCCTCATTGTCGCGATGCTCATCGCCATCTTCTGCCTTCCGTTCTACGGCGCGATGTGGGCCGTCGCCGCATTCAAGCCTGTCATCTCGAACATGTTCCAGATGCTGGGCTCCGCGCTTATCCCCGGGTCGTCTCAGGCGAACATGTACTTCGAACTGTACTCAAGTCAGTCGCTCAAGCAGGCTGCCTCGATGCTGGGCGACCTAAAGCTCGGCCAGTACACCAAGTGTACGTCTCAATTGAATTCCGTTTTGCTAGTTTCTGACCGCGATCTAGTGCCTCCCCGGACTACGTTCTCAGTACAGATGGCGGGCACCGTCGTTGGCGCTCTTCTCAACTGTGCGTGCATTCGTCACCCGTGGGACGTATTTGTGCTAACGCTAGATGTATCAGACGTCATCATGCAGACAGTCGTTTCCAACGAGCGTGAGATCCTGGTACGTCCGCCCCACTCCTACACGAGCGTTCACCGACTGTCTGTTGTAGCTAAGCAACGAGGGTACTCGTGTATGGAGCGGACAACAGGTGCAGTCGTACAACGCGAACGCTATCCTCTGGGGTGCTCTCGGCAAAGAGATTTGTGAGTATCATATCCCATGCCATGTCCGAACATTCTGACCGCTCGACGGCAGACGGTCCGAAGGGACCATACTTTATCGTCCCGCTTGGCATTGTCATCGGGCTCGGGCTTCCCATCATCCCATGGCTTCTCTACAGGAAGTACCGGTGGCACTGGCTCACTCTCGTTAACACCGCCGTCCTTGCATGTGCGTATAATTTAGATTGCCCTCCGCTGCGCTGTTGCTCACGACAGGGCCTGCAGACAACATCGGCGATCTCGCTGGTGGCACGAACGGCTACATCAACACCTGGATGGCCATTGGCCTCACGTCGCACTTCTACATCCGGAAGTACCGTGCAGGCTGGTTCCGGAAGTACAACGTATGCACCGCGCTGAAATTCTCGAAGCGTTATATACTGACTTCCCCCGCCTCTATAGTACTTGTTTGGTGCTGCCGTCGACGGTGGTGCCCAGATCTTCGTGTTCATCTTCTCGTTCGCGCTTGCAGGCGCAGGCGGCGTCACCGTCAACTTCCCCAATTGGGCACTCAACCCCAAGGGCAACGCGGTGCGTTCGCATGCCGTGTATCAGTGTTGTACGGGAACTGACGGAATCTTTCACAGGATTACTGTAAGGTGACAGGCTCGGAATAGACGTACTGTGTTACCAGGTGTCGATCTGTACACGTATCATCCTTGGTTGTTGTAAACTATTATGTCGGTAATGACGGATCGATGGGCCTCATGACGTATATGTATTACTACTCTATCTACTGAAAAGCGCTCTTGTAAGGCGGAAGCTCCTGTTGGTCAGGAGGACAAATTAGCTTTGACCTGTCCGACCTGTGGAACGTACATAGCAGATGTCGACGTCGACGTCACTGTTTCGAGATTGAGATTGTAAGGCTCTCATCAAAAGGGGGCGCATTCGCAGGCTACCTAGTACCGATGTTAAGCTCTGCGCATGGGACTACGCGCATCCCGAGAAGACCAATGTATTCAGTCACGGCCCAGGGTCTAGTCAATGTGAGTACCTCAACAATGCATCATGCCGTTGCAGACGCCTTTCGGCCTTTCAGGGAAGACGATGAGATCGTGACGGTGAGATGATGTAATGAGGGCAACAAGTGGAAGATATGCCTCCGCTGCTTGGCTACAACACATTGACGTAAGATCTGGAAAGTGCGTACTAGACAATCATGGCCGGTGATTTAGGGGGACCGGTTGCCAATGTTCGCTGCCAATACAAAGCAGTTTCACTTGGAAACAGTGTTTATGCGACACTCACTTTGATATCACGTCTGTGGGCACCTACCTACGTTTTCCAAAAATAAATCCAACAAACTGGGTTCCTCGTCATTTGTAGAGAGAAAGAAAAGAATGATGAGAGTGGGATTCGAACCCACGCCCTTTCGGACCAGATTTCTACGCTTCGGAATAACCCGAGCGTCTATGTCCTTAGTCTGGCGCCTTAGACCGCTCGGCCATCTCACCTTGCAAAGCATGTTCTCAAAAATAATCTTAGTTGTTCTGGGCACAAACATTACAGCTCCTATTGTACGCTGTGGCCCTTTGTTCTTGACTGGACGCCGACGCTTGGACGCCGAGGAAGGAGGGAGAACAACGCAAAGCGGCGAGTTGACCAAGCAGACCCTTCCACACGGGCAGTTCCTTGGCTCCACGGGGCCACAATGGTTACCAGGCGACCGGCAACAGACTCATCGCGCTTGTCTGCATTGTTGCCATTGTCTTCATGTGGCGACTCGGGCTGCGGTCCCGCCCACATGGGCGAAGGATCATCGGGTATCTGCTTTATGCAAATGCGCCATCCTCTATATAAAGGTCCGTGCCCTCGCCACCTCATCCTCCTCATCCTCCCTCTCGGTTCTCTCTCGACGTCGCGTTGCACGCTCCCGAGCTGCGCTCGCCACTGTTTCTCCAGGCTTCACTCTTTCCAGCCCACCTTAGCGTCCGAGTCCGGCACTGACTTTCCCCTGCTGCTAGTCAAGCATCACACATTCTTTCCGTCCTTCAGTGACACATAACGTCTTCTATCATGGCCCGCATCTTCAACCCTGTTCTTATCGCCCTTGTGGCCATCGCCATCAACGTGCACGGCTTCCCGCTCGAGAAGCGCATTGCTCAGACCATCTCCGATTCCACCACGAAGTGGGAGGCTGCCTGTGTGCGTATCGCTCAACTCTGCGGTCTCCAACTACATCTGACTAGCCACACAGGATGCGGCCGGCGGTGGTTCTCAGTGCAACACGATCGCTGTCAACGCCTTTGGCAACCTTCTTGCCGCCGCTGACCCATGTGGACAGCAGAACGCTGCGGATCAGATGATTGACCTTGCGAAACAACTGAACAGCAACGCTGCCATGATCTCGGCCGCACAGATCTTCGCGCAGCAGCCCCGCAACACGGTGAGTCTCCACCTCTCGCCCCTCCTTCGCACGGATACTCATCACGCCTGGCCCCTACAGCCGACCTCGCAGGCAGTGCCCTACTGCCAGAGCGCACCCAAGAACGCCGAGCTCGATGGGCTCTTCCAGTGCCAGTTCGCGGGTGCAAACGAGAACACCTTCGTCGGTGGCCTGGCAGTCGGCTCAGCGGGTACCATTCCCTTCGGCCTGACCAGCGCAGTCTCTCCCGCCGGGTCCTGCCCTGCGCACCCTGATGGTCCCGTCCCTGATGGCGAGCAGCTTTCCGACCTCGTCAGCAGCCCCGGCACCCCTTCGTCCGGCAGCGGCAGCTCTGGCTCCGCCTCCGCCTCCGCCTCGGACGTCGCCTCGACCACCGCCGCTGCCACCTCTGCGGCGGCCACTAGCGCTGCAGCCCCGACTCAGTCTTCAGGTGCAACGGATTCCGGCTCGTGCGTCATTGCCACTGAGACAGCCTCGGACGCGAGCGCGACCGCTACGGCAACCGCCGTGTCGAGCACCGCTTCAGCGACCGCCACCGGTACCAACTCTAGCTCAAGCTCCAGCTTCCTTCAGTCGAACGGAGAGCAGGCGCAGCAACAGAACGCACAGTTCGCCACGCTCTCTGCGAGCTCCTCTTGCACCGGTGCGCCCACTACCTTCCTTTGATCCTCATCATCGCTGACCAGATCGCAGAGGGTTCTGTCGCGTGCGTCGGGGGCGAGTTCGCGCAGTGCGTCAACGGCGCGTTCACGCTCCAGAGCTGCGCATCCACCCTGAGCTGCTTCGCCCTCCCCCTCGTCAACAAGGCCGGGACGTCGGTCACCTGCACTACTGAGGCTGACGCTGCGGCGCGCATCGCCGCCACCGGCGTCTCCGGCGGTGTGACCGGCAGCGGCTCCACCGGGTCATCGTCCTCTGCGTCAGACGTCTCTACCTCCGACGCCGCCACCCCCACGGCGAACACCGCGGTTGCTATCGCTCCCGCTGCCTCGTCCTCAGCGTCGAGCAGCTCTAGCAGCAGCCTCCGGCTCTCCAATGGGCAGAAGGCCCAGCAGCAGAACGCCCAGTTCGCCGCCCTCACCGCCGAGGACTCCTGCACTGGTACGTCTCCCCGCCTTACTGACCCCCATCTCAAAGCTTGCTAATGCTTCACTGTCTGTTGCAGAGGGCTCCGAAGCCTGCGTAGGCGCGGACTTTGCGCAGTGCGTCGCCGGCAAGTGGGTGACGCAGAGCTGCGGCTCGACGCTGCAGTGCTTCGCGCTCCCGCTCGTGAACTCGGCGGGCACGTCGATCACGTGCACGACGCAGTCTGACGCCGCGGCGCGCATCGCGAACACGGGCGCGACGGGCGGCGTCACCGGCAGCGGCAACTGAGCTGCAAGCCTACCGAGCATTCCCCGCCGTGAGCGCGATGGGAATTTACTGGGTGTGAATATTACGATGATCTTTCCGCTGGATGTGTTGGATCTCATACAATGTATCGATAGCGCTCTCTCCTTCACGTTATGGTTTATCCCCCCTTTCCTCTTCATTGAACATGGGCACGACACGAGTAGCCGGTCAATTTGGAGTTAACATTAGCTTAGCAGTTTATGGCAATGGAGTGTTGCGAGACACGCTTCGTCCACTACTACCCCTTCGGTGTGCGCTCGTGTGGCCGTGTGAGAGAGTATGGTTCTCAGACTCGGAGGGTCCAAATGTACGGCTGACGCCGACGCTGGTGTGTCCTGTTCCTGCCCTGTGCTTCGCTGACCGCTAATCCATGTGCTTGGTGTTCACTTCGGCATCGCAGATGGATGCCGGCGGGGCGACGACTGTGCTATGGTCGCCGGACTCTGCACTCAGTGCAAGCTTCAGATCACAGCCTCACTCTCATTTCTGCTGCATTTGCACAGAAATTCGCTGCTGTGACTACTTTATTTCCTCCTGATATCTATGCATTGATTTCTGCAGGAGCAGGACGACGTCAACAAGTCGGGCATTACAATCAATTACAAGTCGATGGAAATAGGCGTTCATATCGGCGATCACAGTACCCGCCGAACGCATGGATGCTTGACGTTTCGTAGGGATTGCGGTTCTATGTGCGTGCACGAAGGCTTCTATCGATTGACAGTGACAGTGGACCGTCGCCAGGACACATGCGCGGATCGCGGCCACACAACTGTCAGCCTCGCGGGAAGCGCTTGTCTGACGTCCAACGTTAGAACGTCCACCGCTGGGCGGTTGCAATTCTGATCATCCCTTCGCTAGAGATGCTGGAGCTCGATTTTCGCGTAAGTAGGTACCCCCTTTGTGATCTGTTGGTCAACTCAAGGACGCTGGTAGCCCAATTCACTGAAACTCCGACATCTAGGGCCCGGGGAACCAGGGTGAAGGTCAGTATAGACCATGTTGGCTGGCCCATAAGAGAATTTCTGGGGAGAGTGCACTGACATTACATATTACCAGGAAATGCCGGCTGAATTCAGCTCAAGCTCTCTCTGCCCTTCAGGGAAGAGAGCGTACGATAGCGCATCGAGTGCCATAGGCTGTATCGAAACAACATATCGACGGCGCATTTGGCTACATGGGCGTCTTTCCATGGCCGACTGCGTAGCAGTTTGTCCTGGAGACGTCTTGGGCGACCCTTCCGATTCGCTCGGCTTTTGGTTGTAGCCCTCTCATAGCCAATATCAGCGCTCGAAACACGCACCAGCGTCCTGGAAAGTGCTTTCTTGCGCAGTGAACACCACTTTGACAGGAAGGTCACGTAAAAGCTGGAAGGGGTGGCTTTCGGGCATACAGGGACCCAACGATGCGCCTGGAATGTGACAGGTATGTTTCAATAGTGTGCGCTTCCTACTTTTATTTGTCTGCACGACGATATGTCGGTGAGTAATCATGCACCGACATACATGGTTACCTCACAAGCTCCTGGCAGCCCGGGCACCCTGCCAGCCTCAGTCTTCGCATTTCATAGTCCCGGCCTTTCAACAATCTTGTTTCCGCGGGGCATGCTCGCTTCCGACGACGCCCAGATGTGCATGAGTGTCGAAGGAGGAGGAAGATGAGGCACCCCGCCGGTTGAAACCTAGTTACCTCGCCGGTATAAAATTCAGGAGAGGACGGACGGTCGTCAGCATTCTCCACAGACTAGCTACCTCACCAGCACTGACATCGAAGATATGGCGTCAAAACAGGGAGGCGAGCATGATCGTGTGTTCCTCGTCGTCCATGCGTGATATGTATTTACAAGAGCCTTTTCCCCAGACTGGCGCATGAAGCTGAACAATACAATACAAGCAAACCGGGCATTGGGTGCAGTGAACTGGGAGGTGACCCCTGCCCCGGGCACTCAGCATCAGGGTCCCTGGACGGCCGTCGTTACCAGTCAGTCCTTTCTCCGTATGTCTATAACGACTCAGGACTGACTAGCTGGACGCCAACAGTTGGCGGCATCGAGTATGGTCGGGGCCGTGGCAGCAGTCAAGGCGCTGCGAAGGAAGCTGCCGCTCGCCAAGCCCACGAAGAAGTTGTTAAGAGGCTCCGTGGAAATTGAGGTGAGGGCATGAACATTCGTGCGTGCAATGTCGGCTTGATGTAGATCACCTTGCGGATTCTCTGCAGTGTCTCTCTACGCTGGCACTAGGTGTCGTCCAGGCCGCCTCGTGAGCCTGAATACAGAGCAGACGGTCTAGCAATACATCATGTGGTTTTGCTTGGCGTGGTGTGTAGTGAACCCGCAGCAAAATGGGCATTGTCAGCCGGCATCCGAGTTGAGTGGACAAGGCGGGGTGCTGTGAGTAAGCTTCGTAGTCCGAGTTTAACTGCATACGCAAGTCCCCCTAGCCTAGTGAGTTTCGAAGTCTCTCCACGAGGCTTACGTATTCGTGAGGCAACATTGACTAATGACCAGCGGCCCTGGCAGGCTGCCAACGGCTGCTGCGTTTGAGAGGCATGATAACAGATGCGTAGAGCCCGGCACGTCGGAGCGGACTCTGAGTATGGCCGTCGTGACCGGCTGCCAAAGCAAACCCTACGTGAATGGCGCGAGGAAGGTATAGCACCAATTACTCAATAGGTCTTCTCTGCGGTCTGCCTGGGGGATTAGACGGCTTCACAGAACCTTGCAAGAATGCACGGATGACCTGGGAAGCAATTGCCTAGAGTAAGTGCTTCCTCTTGCTGAGCTATCCCAACGGGAGGACTCACTGATAAAAAGCGCTAGGTGGCAAGATTGAGTATGAAAAGTCAAGAAAAAATCCCCAAGGAAGTAAAAGTGGGTGCGAGGTCTGTCCTTGTGAGGTAGACGCTGATGCATCTCGGAAATGCTGTAGATATCGGTGGCTGAACGGGTCGGATGTAATGGCATGAAAGCAGTGCTCGTGGATACACGCAAGCCAGCCAAGGGGCGTCGCGTTTGTGGTACCTATACGAGCCCGTCACGTACTCGCCGAAACAGAGGCACTCGGGATGATGATGACACCGACAGTCTGAACGTATCGGTGATGGATTAGATTGGCAATGTCCGACCATGGAGGGATACTTGGTATACAACTTGACTGAGGATCTAGTATGACGCAAGATAAGGTATAGATGACTGCCGATCATTAGGGCTGTGGGAATAGCATAGAGAGCAATGTGCAGATATAACTTATAGATGATGTGTACGTCCAAGCAGAGCGTTAAAAGTTGTACGCCGACGGCGTCGCGTGTGCGGGAGCTCCTGCCATCTCAGGCAGACCGGCTGTCGTCATCGGCGCAGACACGGGTAAGCCACTGGCATCTGCCACGCCGGGCACAGCGTTGGCAGTGAGATATACACCGTTCATTTGGCCCTGATACGTCGGCCCCGGGGGATTGTACATGACGTTCCGGTACGAGTGCGTAGACTGCGAATGCGAGGACCAAAACGCGTCGTACGTCAGCGTCGGGTTGGGAGGAGCCGACTGCTGTGCTGACATGGCAGCGTTGAACGAGTCTGAATGTCGGTGTTGTGCTTGGGGCGACTGTTGTGGCTGTGCCGACGGTTGCGAGTGTATCTGCACTGGAGCCTGCAATCCAGGCGCGTCTTGGTGTGGCGGTGACGTAAAAAAGGGAGTGGCTTGCGGCGGCGTGTGGTAGTGAAACTCGTACTGGTAGGGATGTGCGGGATAGAAATGGACCTGCGCGGGTGGGTAGACGGAGTCACCTCCGCAGTACGGCACGCCTGTGGGTTGGAAGTGCATGGGCACATTTCCATTCGGCATGGGGGGATATTTTGGGTCGGGTGCCAGCCCGTTTGCACTGAGGGGTTCGGGCGCGGAAGCACCAGGCTGTGGGCTAAACATCGAGGCTGCGGCTTGTTCAAGCGTTCCCGAATCTGGGCCGTTTTGTAAGCTCTGAGGTTGCGGTGGCTCAACGGTCGGGGTCGCATGTGCCTCGACCGATGGAATAGGCCATGCAGACATCGGCACAGCGGGCAACGGCGACAAAGGGACTACGACTGGTTGTCTGAAACCCAATTTCCATGCACAGTAGAGGGAAGACGCACCACTGCTCGCTGCAACACTCCCATTCTCAACTGTCAAACCAAGGACAACCTCTCTGCCTGAACTCCCGGTGATCTGCTCTCGCGAGTTGGCGTCTCGTTCATGATGATAGTCGTTCACTGGAAAGAGCATGTTTGGCGTATAACGCGCCGAGCTTGTCCCCGCCGTCCGATGCCCATTCTGCTTGGGGGTCGCAATAGGTCGGCTCTTGTGCGTGTGTCTGAAATACAGATTCTCGACTTCATTGAGTGTTTGCCGTTGCTACAAAAGCTCACGTCAATTTTACTAACACCCCCACTGCTGTGGGACGCTTACCCATCCGTGCTCTACCTTCAGCTTGGCGTATTGCAGTCGCAGCCTGAGTTGACCACAGAGCTAATTTTGACGGCGAGATGCCATGAGCACGAAGATGTGAACAGAAGTGGAGCAACAGCACAGACGTAGTTGGCTTTCGCTCGTTCCGGAGTGACCTTGCGACGTTTATGGTCCACAACGAAGACGCTAGCCTGCGGCGAGAGCGGGACCTCCGCCATTGAAGAAGGCTTGCCAGGTGCAGGTCCTGGTCTGTTATGCTTACAGGCTCTCGGTGCAGGCGCAATCTATAAGGACACCGGTGGCCGACTCGTCATATGGATAAAATGAGACTCCCATGTATCGGCTCAATGGTCTAGTCGTATGATTCGCGCTTCGGGAGTTGACCCTTCCTTGCTTACGTAATTAAATGCGCGAGGTCCCGGGTTCAATTCCCGGTTGAGCCCTTTCCTTTTTGTGCGTTGCTCAGGCAAGATCAACATTGAACAAGTCTCTGATCTACTTACCGTGCTGAGCGTTTGAGCTCGTAATTTGAAGGGCCCGTTCGGTGCACAAGACAAACGCGTCTCTGGCTGATCATGTGACAAAAGGCGACGGAGAGTGACGCCGGAGTGAGCGGGCGCTCATGAAGCCTTGCGTCCAACAAAACCAGCTCTTTGAATTGCTCTTTCACCCGCTTCGTAATCTCATCACAAATACACTCGGGCAACCTCAAGGCTTACTGAATATGGAGGACATACAGCAGCGAAAGGATACGCCGGTGAACACCCAACCAGTCGCCGAACCCACCGCATCACTGCCGTGCGCCATGTAAGTTTCGTCTCCGTACAGTGATCATGGACTTCTGTTCTCAAGGCTGACAGTTGTCGACGCCAGTTCTCAAGGTACACCTGCCCACGGTGCAATATACCTTACTGCTCCTTGACATGCTTTCGCTCCGAGGTACGTAGCCTGAATACGATAGTTGCGGGTTCCGTCTCATGGGGTGTAGTCACACACAAATTGCTCCGAGATGTTCTACCGCAAAGAACTCGAGACCGACATACGCGGAGACAAGTCAAAGTCAGCGGAGCAAAGACAGAAGACTTTGGAGCTGCTCAGGCAGTTCGAAGAGGACTCCATGAATGATGATATCTTCGGCTTGGATGACGAAGATGAAGAAGAGGACGGTGACGACTTGGAGAGGAGGCTAGGAGGTCTCGACCTAGGTACGCGATTCTCACCTCCTTGACTTTATGCAAAGCCTTTATCTAGGTAATGCCTTCTGAAAGGCGCGGCATCGTACGACGAACTGTGGGCCGCCCTCACTCCAGCCGAACGTGAAAAGTTCACCAAGGCGCTGCGCGACCCTGATAGCGAGCTCGCACAGCAGCTTCTTAACAGCGAGGAGATCGAGAAGGTGCGCCTCGCACCGTGGTGGGAAGCCCCAGAGGACGATGCGAGCGAGAAAGATCCCGGCACATCATCGCGGGTGCAGAAGGGATATGGCAAGAAGCCTGTCATGATGCAGGTCCCCGCATACATGACGCGAACACCGCCTACCCCTGGCAAGCTCCCCCTGCTATTGTATAATGCTTGCGCGATCATGTACGTGTGCTCCGTGCCGTTTGGGTTACCTGACGTCTCATGTCTGTATACAGGGTTGCGTATGCATATGTTACACGTTACCTCGCGACCTCTCCTCTGACGGCCCTCGAGCCTTCGGAGCAAGACGAGGCCCGCCGACTCATCTCGCAGCTTGTACCCTTTCTCACTGATCGTCTTTCGAAGACGGTCCATTCGTCACTCTCAGCTGCGGTCACTGATCTCCTGTCCCGGTTCCAACCGGTGCGTGTGCTGGTCGATGCTTGCGTGCTGCTTAGCTGACCGAACACCACAACAGGACGCCATGCCTCTGCCGCTCTTCTGCATCCTTCTGAGGGACGCTGCGGTACTTCTGCGACCATCCACTGTGGTCGAGCTCACTTCAACGGCGCCTGCCGAAGCTTCGTCCGACTCTCCATTTACCCCCGTCGACGACTTGTCATCCCACCCAAGTGCTCTCGCGCTCCTCGTCTTATCCGACCTGTCGGCGCTCTTCAGCGCTGACCTTCGGTCTGCCTCACCTCTCGGCATCGATGCCAAGACAAAACCCAACCACGTCACGCACAAGCTAGCATTCTACGCCGCATATATCCTGGGCGTGCCCCCCGTTCTACTACGCGCGCTCACTGTGGAGATCAGTGAGCGCTCGGAAAGTATCGCGCGGGAAGGTGGGCGTGACGGCGGCGTACTAGCAGTAACACGACGGACGGGTGCTGAGCCGCTCGCGCCCAGCGAAGAAGGTCGTCCTGTGAAGATTGTCGAGCTCTGACGTTGTCCCAGTACGCGGTCGCCGGATTGCAATATATCGACTTCTTGCGGCAGTTTGAAGGGTCTATTAGGTTCAAGCAATGTCGTGACGGCCGCTCATGCTTCAGGTAGCAAGTTCAGGCATCAGACGGTTTATGGAGATGACTGATGGTATGGGTGATATGCTCCAGTCCCTGACTTCTCTTGGTGGGTCGCTTATTGTCTTGCGATCGCAATATGCAACCCGATATTCTGTCGTGTGGATGCGCAGCACAATCGTAGCTGTGGGTTTGTTGGGTGTACTGCCAGCACCTTCCCCCTGCGGAAAATGAAAGAATTAGGTTTGACCGGAGGACTACAGAATGAATGGTCATGCGGCCTCTGGGCCCTCGATGTCGTACCTACATATCAGGAAGCTCACTAAATGAGTATTCCATTCCATTTACTGACGGCGGGCGCGCAATAATAGACAACCTCACCACATACGGGAGGCACTGCTGCGGTGTGCGTGCGTACGTGCGTAATCTCACTTAAAGCTGGTCCCTAGCATGGCTCTCCCATACCTAACACCGGGTGGTTGCATCTCGTACCGACACATCACATATACGGTGAGTAGGCGTGTTGACAGCATCATATCCTCTCTGACCCTCACCCTACTATCAGTAAGAACTCGGACGCCATGTTCCCTCTGATCCTCGGCGCTATCGCCTTCGGTGCTGGCACCGCCATAATCTCCAACGCCAACGTCGACGTCGACGTCGACGGTGACCAGATGGTAATCCGGGCGATCGAGATGCTGGATCTCAAGAGAAAACTTGACCTGGCCGAAGACGCGTTGAATCTCACACTCAATGAGCTGCATGCAACGCTCGTGTGGGTACGCGTGCTGCTGCTGATCATAGGGGTATGGTTCGCGTTGAGTATCTTCGCGTGGGTGGTCTGGGTCGGGACAGGGGATAAGGGGAAGCCATGCAAGCCCGACGTGTTCTTGTTGGGCCCCGGTGTGGAGGCGAGGGCCTTGAGCGCAGGGGAGTCAGGCCGCACCGTTCACATGGTATGTGGTCTGGAAGCATAGCGTGCAGGTTGGTAAAGACTGAGTGCTCCGCAGATTTGCACGCAGCCGGGCTTTCAAGTTGAAGCAGAGAAGCCATAGCTCCATTCTGAGATGACATTCTTGATGATACAACACTGTAGCCTCGGGAGCACCCATCTGCACCTGACTCCACTGAATTTATCCATGATCTGTCAACCCACCTTGACTCGTATATATATTGTGCTCTGACACGCACGAGCAAAGAATGTTTCCTTTCTTTCGTGAAAGAAAACGCGGTGCCCACCGCGACATTCAAGTTGATACTGACGCGCTGGTGGCGCAGACTTGATCCGCTGTTGTCGATCTGGATGGTATACGGACGCTTGTCGGCTTTTATGATATGCAGTGGAGACTAGGCATACGGTACTTGAGGCCTAGGATGTAAGCAGATATCGATAAGAGCTTCATTTTGGGCAAAAGCCATTGCATCCTGAGGTCAAAACGAAGAGCACAACTCTGAACGCTTCCTACCGACCCCCACGTGACGTCGTCGACTGACTGCTAGTAGCCCCAGGCTCCAGCCTCCTGCCAGTTGCAGCCATGGAGTCTGTTCCGTCCATCTCGCTTTACGCTAAACTCCGGGAGCTTGCCCTCGCCCATGCTCAACCAGACTCAGTGGAGCAAATCCTCTCCATTCGACACCCGAGCGCCATTCACGCGTGGGGTCACAACAACCTCGTCCAGCGCAACCCCGGACTGCAGGACCGCATGGACAACGCGGCGTTTGCTCGGCACCTTGCATCTACCGGTCGTTACATCACCAACGCCCCTCCGGGGGAAACGGTGCACGACGTCATCGTCGACGAGTGGAAGCGGGTGGCGGTAGTGAGGATGAGCTACTATCTGCAGGCGAAGAAGGTAGAGGGGAAGGAAGCCGAGGACAGTGAGGTGGTGGAGAACGACCTGATCTGGACGCTCAAGTTCACGCAGGAGGCGGAGCAGGAGACCAGCGGGCTAGATGGCGTGCGGATCATCGAGAGCGTGGAGTACATCGACGCAAGTGCGAGCGCGAGACTGGGCACGCTAGTGCGGGCGCAGATTGGCGGCGAGATTGGGGACGATGTGAGAGGCGGAATTGTGCTGAAGGAGTAGTCGGTACGTGGAGGTTTTCTTTGTATGAATGAACTTGAAAGCCGCCGCCGTGACTGGACTGAGAAGTGCTGGTGCTACGACTCATCACTACTAGTAAACTCATTGCTGTGGGCTAATTCCATACTGTAGGATCAGGATCTCATCGGTCGCACCGTCTACCCACATGTGCGACTCGTAGAGGCCTACGCGCGGCCGCGGCGGTGTACACTCATGTCACCCTTCAACTTGAAGTTGTGACCATGCTGACATATAAGATCGCCCTCACTCTGTAGCTGTCTCACGAGAAATAAATTGCATATCGTTATTAGGTCGCTCTTAGGCCGACGCGCGAGCACTCTTCTCTGCTTTAGCGGTACGTGACGACCACTTCCACGAGCTGTACAGTGTACAGTAGGCGCGGCCGAGTCTGAATATTGCCGTCGAGGGGGTCTGTCTCGCGATCTACTTCACAATGTATGCCGTACTGATCATCGGTCATGGAACGAAAGAGAGCGCACAACGATGCCAGTTCAGGAGGGATCACGACGTGCGGCCGAGTCGCGAAAGCGGACGTATATGTCCGACCTGAACTCTGTCATCCCTTCAAACAGAGACAACGAGCGGGAGAACATGATGTGGAGCGAAGGATACTCGATCTCTACCGTGATGCAGTTGCAAATGTGCGGAAACAGTGCGCATGCGACTGACGGCCTCCGAAGCGCACGGCGGCCGTACGGTGTATAGGCTTTGTTGTACCCCCAGTAGTAGCCATATCATTCGACGTCTTCGCCGCTATGATCATCGGATGCTGTAGGATCCGTTGCTGCAGGAGTGTTGCGATACAGGGGCGTTGTCAGGTCGCGATGGTAGAGATCCGGCAAACGAGGCGACCGCCAGGATTTCAGGGATCTGTAGATCCACTGGCATGCTCTGCGTGGCCAAAAGGAAGGCGTGTGAGCATCGAATGACGTAGGCTCTGTGCTTTCGTAGTTTACGGCGAGAATGACAACAAGACGTACATGGAAGTCATAGGTGGGCGTTGCCTCTCAAGAGCTTCGCAGTGTTGCACTACATCCTGCCCTTGCATCATCTCGAGTTACGGCAGTCGCATGTAAGCTTGAGCCCTTCGAGCCAGCTAGGAAGGTTGATTGCACAACGTGTTTCTTGCTCGGCACACTGCTAGGAACCTGCGACCAGTTCTTCGGGCAGAGTGGCCTCGCCACGAAACAGCATGTAGACAGGTTCGAACTCGACCTGTTGGACGACGAACGACGGCGCCGGGATACCCAGTGACCTAGTCCGAGTGCAGCGGGACAACCATCCAATACGTTCATCCGCGATATTTTTTGATTCCCTTTAACGTCCTCGAGGGCGTAGCCCTATGTAGACGAGACAAGAACGAGTGGAAGTAGGCTACTGGGGGTGGGTTGCAATCGTTGTCAGACTGTGTAGGTACCATCCGCGATCTTGGTAATCTGCCAGGGGCAGTACGGGAGTTGAATCTCGTATGCAGTTGCACCACTAACCGGCTGGCACTCGTGCGCACCTTCGCGGTACCGACGTCAATAGATCAGGGCGGACATACCTCAACCGAGGCGTGGAGTGTGCGAGGAAGGATGTTCGGCATAGGAAGGCGGGGTGAGTGGTAGGCAACATTCGCAGTTGGCCACACACCATTTAGAATGCCTCCCGGCCGCCTGCCTTCATGTTGTGTTTGCGTTCGTCAGTTCCTCGCTGAGCGTGTGCCTATCTTTTAAGGAGCATCGTAATAATAGCCTGGACAATCCGATGGTGCAATGGGTTCATGCCGCGCGTTCGAAGAACCCACATCCTTCTCTGCGAGTCCCGCGGCCTGACGCTCGTCCCTCGCATCCTATCTGAATTTGGTGCCTGGCGTGAGCCGATGATGCAGAGGCTCAATGACTTCCGGGCGCGGACGTTTGATATTCGACAAGCCGTCACTGCGCGGGTGCGCGCGAGTGCATGCGAAGGTGGTTGAACGGGAGAAGGCCGGGCGCTGTGACCTCGCTCCGCGAATGTGGAACTCAGAGTCAGAAGTTAGCCATGCAGGGCTGGGTCAGTGGATGAGAATAGCTCACCACGCATCCGCGAAGCTTCGGGCATAGTCCTGTCCAAAATGGGCTACCTTCCTCGACGATATGACCGTCCGTGAGCGTAGTTCGAACGAAGCACGCTTAAACTTACACGGTAGTAATCAACGGCTATTCAAACTTGTAACTGAGGCAGTGGCTACCTTATGGCGGACCACAAGGGCACAACCGCTTCGCTGTGCAATTATCCGTGCTCATCACAGGAGTCCCAACATATGTCAGTGGCTGGCATCCATTTTCATCAGTCCAGCATGGTCTCGGTCGTCGACTGTGCCGACACTCTCGAACAGTCGGCATTCATTCCAGCACCACAGTTCCAGTGCGGTACCCGGATGGTGCCTCGATGGCGTAAAGCGCTGCGGCGATATGTGACATGACAATTAGTAGACGAGGAGATAGCAGTAGAAGGTTTGTTGAGTACCTAGTAAGCTCGACCTGTTGATGTATGGTTGAGTGATGCGTGAAGAAGAATCGAGGGCGACATACAGCAGGTTTGTCGCAACTAGGTCGATAAGCCTGAGAGGTACTAGCGGTGTAGCTGAACGCGGCCGCGGGTGGCGGAAGCAAATGGCGGGGAAACGCTGAAGCGCTGAAGCTGTGAGCTGGAGACCGCGACGGTACTCGTATCACGTGACTGGGAAAACAGCAAAACGAGAGGCTGTGATTGGCTGATGGGGAACGAGGAACAGGCGAGTACCGTCGCGGTGGTGTGGCGTATGGGTGTGTCGACCGAAGGGTGGCAGCCGGGGTGGCGAGTGGGCAACCGGGGCGATCTTTCCGTTGGCACAGTGGGCACTACCATCTCAGTCACTATTTCCCGCGGTCCGCCTTTCCCCCTCCTCCTCTACCCATCTCACATATAACCCACCCTCGCCCCTCAACTTCCACTCGCCCTGAGCCATCGCCTCGTACCCCTCTAAAGCCGGCGCCCGCTATCTTCGACCTCCTATCTAGCAACCATGCGTTCTTACCGACTGCACGCCCGAGATGACGGCAACGATTGCGGCGCTGCCAACAACCCGCATACCTGGACGGGCCTCAGAATCGCCTCCATCTTCATCATCCTCGCAACCTCCCTTTTCGGTGCTCTCTTCCCCGTTCTCGCCCGTCGCCAGAGAGTCCTCAGGCTCCTCATTCCCGAGAGGGCCTTCAAGGTCGCAAAGTACTTCGGTAGCGGGGTCATCGTAAGTCTCCATCGATCCCTCTCTGCGTCGTCGCAGCCTCGCTCACCGTTACCCCTCTGCCCAGATTGCCACGGCTTTCGTCCACCTTCTGAGCCCTGGGTACGACGAGCTCTCCTCTCCCTGCTTGGCGCCTGGATGGCAAGATTACGTGAGTATCGCCGTTGCCTTCCATCCGACCCCCGCCGACTGACATGGATGCCCACAGCCCTACGCCATGGCGATCTGCCTCGGCAGCATCTTCATGATCTTCATCGTCGAGCTTATATCCTTCCGCTGCGGCACCGCCGTGCTCGCCAAAATCGGCCTCAAGCACGACCCGCATGGGCACGGCCTCGCTACCGGCTCGCACTTCGCGCACGGCCCGGAGGGGCGTGCCGGAGAGGAGTCCGCGAAAGCCGTCGACTACGACAGCGAAGAGGGCCCGTCCGACCTCGAGAAGCGTGGCGTGCAGGTGCACGAGCATGCCCTCATGTCCGACTCCGCGATTGCGCAGATCATCGGTGTCGCGATCCTTGAGTTCGGTGTGCTGCTGCACAGGTAGGCGTCCATATGTTCGCCGCGAGCCTGAACATCGTGCTGACAACTTTCCGTCACAGCGTGTTCGTCGGCCTCACCCTCGCCGTGGACGAGCAGTTCGTCATTCTCTTCATCGTCATCATCTTCCACCGTGCGTATATCCATCCCCCTTCTCTTGTGGTCATTTCTCACGAACGGGGCTTCCTCAGAGACGTTCGAGGGTCTCGGTGTCGGCTCGCGGCTGGCGTACATGGAGCTGCCGCCCAAGTACGCGTACGTGCCCGTCCTGGGCGCGATCCTCTTCGGCATCACAACGCCCATCGGGATCGCCGCCGGGCTCGGCGTGCGCACGACGTACAACCCAGACAGCGCTACCGCGAGCATCGTCTCCGGCGTGCTCGACTCGTTCAGCGCGGGCATCCTGATCTACACCGCCCTCGTTGAGGTAAGCACCTGTCTCCTTTCTTCCCTTCCAGCGCTGACCTGCGGCGCACCCACAGCTCGTGGCGCACGAGTTCGTTTTCAACAAGGAGATGATTGAGGGGAGCATCGGAGAGCTCGTCTTCGCGATCGGCTGCATGATGCTCGGCGCGGGCCTCATGGCCCTCCTCGGCCGGTGGGCATAGACTCTCTTCTTTTCGCCCGTGAACCGCTATTCTCTCGTCACGACCCACGCCTATCTTGGACTTCCACGACGCCAGGCTGTATCGCGCATCATGTATCGACCTGCCTCTGAGCGGAGCACCCTTCCCCGCGACCGCGAGATCTCTGCACCGCATTACCCGTGGGCACTGCTCGCTGCCAGTGTTACCTGTATCCTTGTCTTTGCTTTCGATCTCTGCTGCATGCATGTGGACTGTTTCTTTGCATAACGGTGGCTGATGTACACGCATCGTATCTTCTATCACTAGAGTCTTTCTGTGCATGTACCCAAGTAGCGACGTAACAGTGTAGGCTAGCTGCAAGTCATGAGAAGGGCTGTTCAGGTTGTGCTTGCTTTGCGTTCATGTAAGACTCGGGATATATCAGTCTCCTGCCCATCCACTCTGGCGAGGTAGGGGGCCCGTGTCGATGGTTCAATTCAATGCTTCATATCGCTATATCACGTTAGCCACTATCCCGCCACTATCCCATCACTCCACACCTCCCCCGCACCTCCCCGACCTACCCCAACCCCGCCAATTCAAACTTCCCAATCTTAATCCCCGCCGTAGGGAGGTAGAGGGGATTAAGGTTCAGAGAGATGATATGGCGCGTGATTTATGGACTTAGCATGAGGTGGCCGTTCGACACTGAGCATCGACCTATTCTAGCGACACGGGGCCCCCTACCTCCCGAAGGCGGATGGGCAGGAGACTGGGGATATATTAGCATGTTCATGAGCAAGAGCCGGGCGATCGCGGACAGAATGTACTACACACACTTGTAGTAGTCTCCGTTTACCTCCGTTGTACACACAGCGGCCCGTCGATGAATGATGCGCCACGAGCGCATCCGAACATCAGCTAGCGCCAGCCTGAGATCCTCCTCCTCAGAGATTCGGAGGCTTGTCATACGGCTCCGGCGCCTGTGTTCAATACCTCTGTCCGAGCTGTAAACAGCGCGTGTTTCTCGAGCTTCGTTGGAGACGTCGTACTAGCAATTCGAAGACTGTGTTTCGTAAATGTCAAGAACGATAACGGCGGGTGTTATTGAGCGCCCTCGCTCCGAGTGACGAGTCGCAGTTGCCAGCGATGCATACGCGGTCGTATGGCTCTGGAGCACTGTCACGATGAACGTGGATGGGTTCGACTCCGTAGCTCCAGTACATCCGACATGGAATACCCAGTAGTGACCCCACTATTAGCATGGCCGTCTCGCAGCTTGCATGACAGAGCGTATCATGATGATGCCAGCTCGAACAGCGGTGCGTATCACTGCACATGGTACGCTCAGGTCTTGGCTATCATCAGTACTGACGGACGGACAAATGACAGGCTACACCTCGGCGGCAATGGTGACTGGAGACAAGTAATGTCACCCTTCGAGGTACGTTCAGGCCTAGCAGGGTGCCTCCGGCCTGACTCTTTGTACCACGCCTCAGGTATGTAAGCTAGGACGCTTGACGGAACCTTCACATATCTCGGTACTTAACTATGGCTCGTTACTGATGGCCTATGCTTCCAGCGCGAGGCCTCCGAAATCCATATCAGCTTCATTTCTGTAGTTGCATCCCCCGAACAATCCTACGTTCTTCGTGAGCCAGAGGTGCAGTACAGACATGTGATTACCGCGACTGACAGGATCTTAACATTTGGAGGATGATGAAGATGGGGCTGACTTGGATGAGACAGCGCCACTCGGAAAGGAGGAGGAGGAGGAGGAGGAGGAGGAGGAGGATGGTGACGAAGAAGAAGACGAGGAGAAAGAGGAAGACGAGAAGGAAGACGAGGAGAGCACGGTAGCAGCAAAGGCGGAAGGTGATGCTGAGAGCTCCAAGCTCCCTTCACTACTCAGTCGCCTCGAAGCAGCTGGTGCCGCTGAGTGGACGAGCGTCCCAGCAGTAGCGACCAAGCGTGAGGGAAGCACTACCCCTCCTGGGTCCCCTGCAGCTGCGAAGGCGCCTTTCGCTCCTCCAGTGTCCAAGGCTAGCGTTGCTCCACCACTCCTTTCAGTGACTGGCGCTGCCCTTGGTGCGCCTCGAGGGACCACTCGTCCTATCCGTAGCTCGCCGCTCGCCAGCAAGCCCATTACTGGAGACGGAGCCGATTCTGGATCCGACAGCGGCCCGTCACCTCCCAGAACACCACCCTCCAATGCAAAGGGAAAGCAGCGCGCAGACCTAGGTCTGCAGGAGTCCCGGCCGAAGACACCTCCTTCGTTGTCGGCCATCAAAACGGCGCAGGCTCCTGCAGTGATACCCTTCTCCCTTGCACCTTCAGCGAAATCCGCAGAGCCTTTGTCTTCAAAGCCTATGCATACCTTGGGTCCGGAACACCTGGAAGCGCAAAGTCAGCTGCGCCAGGAGATCAGGGTATGTCCCCGTTTCGACGTATACGGTTCGAGGCTCATTCGATAACGAAGGCTGTCCACGAGAGACTGCAGCAGCTGGAAGGCTATATGGAGGAGGCGAAGAAAAAGCTCTCGCACATGAAGTCAGGTAAAGCAGCGATTAGGTGAGTAACTCATTCAATAGCCCTTCGTCCTCTGTCACTGTTGCTGACGTTCATACAGGCCGCCTTCCTTAGCGCTCATCAACGGCACTTGCAACCACCTCGAAGAGGCTATCGAACAGAATGAAGATGCCATTGAGGAGCTGAGCGAGCGCACTGCTCATCTGAGCCTAGAGTTCGCGCCGCGCAGGTCCAAGTGGGACCAGAGAACCACAGAGGACGACGCAAAGCAACGCGCGGAGGCAACGCCCAACTTTGCAGTGTCGACCGCGGCAGCACTGAATGCTGAGATGTCGGCCAACAAGCTGAAGCGAGCCCTGCTCGCGGCACGCAAGGAGCCGATGCTGAACACCGAGGCGGCCAAGAGGATGCCTGCCGCGCAAGACTACGTGTTTGCCACGTCTACGCACTGCCGCCGCACGCCATTTCTGCACGTGCGACGGTTCTCCTCCGGCACCTTCAAGTTGCGGTAGGCTGTCCATAGACTCTAGCATACCTATTGTACTGTTCGTGTTTCGCCAAGACCACGGGGGCGGAGCGGCGTTTCTCACTGCTTGACTGCCTATGCGGAGCAATGGTCACGGGGTAGAGCCGAAAAAGCATCCGCAACCATTCTAATTCTCATTGCGGCTAGTCTGATATAACGGATCATTGATGGCCCACTGATTGACGTTGGATCGACGTATGTTCATCCATCTCTCTGTATCCGTGCCTTGCTGAAGACTATACGCAAAAGACTTCCAGGCGACTCAGAGTTATCTCATCCAACACACGCATGGCCTTGAGTCAATGTTGGCCGCGAACGGGCCAGCCTAGCCAGTGACTGAAGCTGTATCTCGACGCCCACGAGCAGTGAGTCTACATTATTGTATTATCCTGCCGAACACTGCGCCCACCTGGCATGCAAGTTTCTGAACCCGACAGCGCAGCCTTTACGCAACCCTGCTTCCATTCACCGGAGGACTGATGTCGCCGTATTTTCCACGCAGAAGTAGTGTTGTCGTGGTCAGAGGGTCACACTTTATTGCATTCTCTGGTGAGGCAGGGCGAGATACAAGGGAATTGAACGCCCTGCTCGAGGATAAAAGGGGCCTTGAGGACGATGGATCCTCAGCGCAAGGACAACTCCCTTTCGTATCCATTGAAAGCAACCTTTCAGAGTCTTACAAGCCATGTCTATCATTGCCATCCTCACGACCATCATCTCCGGTGCAGAGCTCGCCGTGAAGGCTGGTGAGGTGCATATCTCATTCGACCTCCTCGCTCTTGCCTACGGGATACTGACCATATGCATATGTTTCACTCTGGCATAGGTCGCCTCGAAGCTGATCCCAGAGACGCCGAAGGAGCTCAAGGACAAGTTTCGCTGGGTCAAGTGCACGATCAAGAATGAGACGCAGTTCGATGTCCTACTCGAGGGCTCGTTCTTCGACTCGGGGCGCTACTGGACGCCGCCGGGCGGGTTCGACAAGTTCTCGCAGTCGACGTTCTCGTGTTGCAATGGCGACAACACGGTCCTCACCGGCGCGACCGGTGGTACCGCGTTCCGCCTCTCTCTAGACGACAAGCATTTCTTCGACTTCGCCTTGGTGAGCCGGTCGTGTTGTTATTTACTGTTCCACCCGCTAACCAGTGACGGAACGTCGGCGTACTATAGGGCTGGACTGCCCCGACGGCGGGTAGCTACAAGGCAAGCGTCGTCGCGTCCAAGAAACCCGAGGACGCTTACAACGCTGCGTCCTCCACCGGGACCTCGCTCATCTCCTCGCACACGTTCGAGGGCAAGAACAAGGAGCGCGTGAAGATCCACATTTCCGCCGCGCCCGGTCAAGATGCTCTTTTTGTCATCAAGCAGGTCCCGGTCAACGGAAACTAGATGGCAGAAGTAGAGCGTGAGTGGTTCTAGGGATTCTATTTGCTAGAATGTAGGATTGTTGGGTGGTCGGAACCTGTGGAGCGTGTCGTGAAGATGTGTCACTCCGGGTCATATATGGATCCTGTATGGCTTGAAGGCTTCATTAGTCGACACATGATACAAGTGCAACGGTGATGAGCATTGTCTTGGTGTCCAGATTGCGCAATGCTAGCACCAATGTTGGGCTAGTATTCGAATGTCTGCCTCGTGCATTTCCGCGTACAATGCTACGGGCGTCCTGAAGCCTTAGTCAACTTGAAGGCACTCGACATCAAGGCACTTCTGAGCCACTCGTCTGTCACCGACGATAATGACTTGGTACTTGGGCCTTTGAGTGATTATACTTAGTCTATACCGATTAGAGACTGCCTCCATTTGATATTTAAATGCATAGACCCGTGTCGTCTCCTTTATCCCACAATTCAGGAGGGGTTTATGTTACAATCAGGTCTGTCCTTACAACGATAGGCAAGTCACCCAGCCTGCTAGCGGCTCGAATTCAACCTCAGATAAAAACCAGGAGGTTATGTGTAGTCAAGACTGAAAGACCGAAGTGTGGGGCAACGTAAGAGCTAAAGTGACTGCGGCCGACCTCATCCTCTCCATACATTGTGTACCTCGTTCGGCATCTTCACATAGCAATCAGCTCCGAGTATGTGTTTCCGAATACCATGCCTGGACTAATGATCTTCGGCGCCCCCGGAGACGGTGGATAAAGTAATGTCGACCGCATGCTCTGCGAGTGGCCGATAGCAATAGCGGGTCCAACCTGTAATTTCATCTGCCGACAATTGACATGAGCTTTGGCATATGCAGCACGGCGCTTTGTCCCTACATTGACATTAGAACCTTCGGCGGGCGCAAAAGCACGGTTGTTAAACGTCAATATGAGTGTATTCGAGTACCTGCGGAAAAATTGCATTAGCGTGACTACTCAACGTATCCAGCTACAGCTTAGACAGGATGAGTGATCTGTGGTGGCGTCAGACGACTGAGCTCTGCTCATATGAAACAAGTGTTGACTGACGGGCATGAAACTGTGAACTGTGGTGATAGAATGTGAGTGTGCTTGAGATATAAGTCGGAAAGAAAAATAACAAGAGATGTGTACCACAGTACTGCAGTTAGAAGCACGCCGGAAGTTGTGAGATCCAACATCTCCGTGAGTGGTGTGTCCCTCAACAGAAATATTACATACCCGTGAGAGAACCTGTTTCAAGTACTAGCCTTATGATACGCTTGGATGAACGAGTCTTGCGCGAGGAAGATTAACCTAACGGCTCGCGATCGAGATGTAGAAGTGCACGTACAGTCATAGTTAGCCACGGCTGTTAGCATACCATTGAAGTAAGTATCAGCTGTGAGTATTGCATGCCGAATCGTCGAGTGGAAAGCTTACACAGAATAAGCCTCCTAGACTCGCAGCACACCGACAATTTCGAAAATGACCCACAAACACTGCGAGCAAACGTACGTTGGTATTGGTAGGCCTTCTGTGCTTGTGGCGCCAGACCGATTCAGGTTCGTGCCGGTGACTCCCTGCAGAGCCACCACAATGTGTCTCCAATGCAATAAGCCAGCACAGATGTCGCGTGGACTTATGTGTTCGCATGTACTGACCCTCGTGATTTACTGCAGTATGTCCGGCATTATAGTGGTTACACGTATCGTTTGAATCCGCAGCTCGAGGATGCTGTTTTGCAACGAGGTTGCAGTGGCCGATGTACCAAGGGGACATTTGGAGAGAACCATGGAATAAAGTGAAGCCCGCCATGCTGTTATGGTCGCCCACAAACGCACCGGCCTTGGCTACGGCCCGACGGTTCCATCTTTATGGCGTTCGTCGGTGGTAACACGATCACGTGTTCGATGGCTTCTTGATCGCGACGCGTCTGCTCAGCGGAGTGAGTCCTCCAGACTGGCGCTCGAAAAGAGTGGGGCAGATTCAATTGGTTATAAATGCAGACATGTATGAAGGGACCCGCCGGACAAAATTATTTGGACTTCAGATCAGTGTTTTCAGTTTCATTTTCAGTCTCAATCTCGGCTATAAGGCGCTTAACGTGAGTAATTACTATATATAGTAGATATCTTCTGATGCTGTAAGCAACTAAGCCCAATCATGGCCGATAGACACGCCCACGTGACGCGCGCGATGCGTACACGCGTGTACACGCCTACGGCTCCCCAGGGTGAGACAAGCACCCAAGTCAGGTAGAACCTATAGATGGTATATACAGTACATAGGGTTCCATCTCTCTTGTAGAATATGATTATTGTGGTCACTGCTCGTAATGTGTTGTAGATTGTTTCTATCTTACAAAGATTTTTTGTCTTTTTTCGAGCAAAAGGCAATGAGTACCTACAATGTGCCAACATCCCTCGTGAATGTAGTAACTGATTGGTTGCCTAGCACATCATTAAGTACGACGTGTGCTGAGTGTAATTTGATCTAGTCTCGGTCTCATACACCGTGTTGTGTTGGTTTGCGACGTGAGCGTATCCAGTCTTGTAGAACGATCCAGCCCTTGCACGCAACAAACCGTATTTGGGACATCCAACCTGTCACTTCTGGGTAACACATTGCGGTTGTGTAGCGGGTGCCCAGCTACTACCGGCGGCTAGAGCCGGCCGGGGCAGCTGGAAAAACATAATTGAATTTGACTATTTTCGAACCATGGTTAACACGGTAACGAAAATTTCCAGAGGGCGAGTTCACGAGCAGATGGTGGTGAGAAGAGTCATGAGGGAGCACTTGCAGTACTCGCCAGTTGAATATTGCATGGCCAGTGCGACATTGCTGCGTGACGAGGCCACATACCGTGTTCAACGTGTCTGTTAGGTTTTTCTTGGGAGAGGCGGTGAGCGGACACTTTATGATCACCTACTGTTCTATGCATTTCCTAGGTCTTTTCGTGTTCGCGTTAACCTGCGTGAGACGTTGAGCGCGCGCCGGAAGCTTCAGCCACCTAGCGCCACAAAGACCCCAGACACCCTTAATTGACCCCTCGCCACCCCTCAGCCGAAGTTGAACCAGTTAGCCGAGATTGAAACCGCCGCCCCGAAATTAAATCGCGAGTTCAAAAGTGGAACTCAAGCGAGGACAGTTTTGTCCGCTAGAGGCCACCATAGACATTCCCTTCCAAAACTGTGATAGCAGGTCTTATATAACAGGAAGCACCGTTCGATCCTCCACACGATTCCTCGCTGCATTCACCCACACTCAGACTAGTACCTCATAGCGATAACACAACATGTGCGCCCAGGCTCAGTACAGACAGCTAGGCAAAAGTGGCCTTCGCGTCTCTGTTCCAATCGTGAGTGCTTCATCTCGTTGGCAGATAACTTATGATTGACAGTCGATTCAAGCTGGGAGGAATGTCAGTCGGGAGCCCTCAATGGGCGGCAGGTGCCCCACTCCTTTTCTAGGCTAAGATGTCACATAGCCCTGGGTGCTGTCAGAAGAAAAGATAACGTTATGCTGTCCTCACGGACGTTTGTCACTGGACCATAAGGATAAGTTCAGGCTCTCGAGCTTCTGCGGACAGCGTGGGACAGCGATATCAACACCATCGATACTGCCAATACATAATCCAACGGTGAATCAGAGAGGGTCATCGCGAAGTTCATCAAGCAGGTAATGGCACAACCACGCACCATTCACGAGAAACCGAGCCCTGATCTCCGCCCTCAGAACAACATTTCCAGGGAGAACATCATCATCCTCGACAAGATCTTCTTCCCGGTAGCCCCCGACGTCGCGACGTTCACCTTCGGAAAATTCGCGCTCGCAAACACGCGCGACTACGTGAACCGCACGGGCCTCTCACGCGCGGCGATCGTCAACGAAGTCGAGGCGTCGCTCCGTCGGCTCGACACATCCTACCTCCAGATTCATGCCTTCGACAATGCCGTTCGAGGAGACGAGGCGCGCGCTGAATGACATTGGCGTGTGCAGCCTCCGCGCGTGGGAGCTCGCGGAGGCGAACCGCATAGCGTAGCTGCACGGTTGGACGCCGTTCACGTGCGTGCAGGTTGAGCACTCCCTGCTCTACAGGGCATACGTGCGTATGCGACACTCGCCGCGGTGAGTTGATATTTACACATCCGGGTCCGCTGAAATTAGGAGGCCGAGATGTTCACGTACTGCGCGTACAAGGTCGTTCTCCCCGCTCATGGATGGCCACCTCGCGCGGCCCATCGAGACAGAGACACTCCGCACGAAATGCACTACAGGCGGCGTCTTCGATAAGAAGCGGCATCCGTGCGACCACGCGATCATCAAACGCGTCCAAGTACTCGCGGAGAAGCACGGCTGGAGCATGGCGCAGGTCGCGTTGGCGTGGTCAGTATCCAGTCCTATCGTGGGCGCAAACTCAGCGAGTAAACGTGGTCGGTTGGTGACTATGTGATACTTACCGTGCGTCCTAGCCCGACCAGCTCAGAGCATGCATGACCACGGACAAGGCTCTGACGAAAGAGGAAATGACCTACCTCCAAGCGCCGTGGGTGTCCCCATGCTGCTTGCTTGATGGAGTCGGACCCTGACCGCATCTCAGGTATGAGTACCAATCATACAGATGGTGAACTTTGCGCCGTCACATACTGCAAGGTTGGATTATACATCTGTGAGGATCATGAACCCATGAGAAGTGATACAGAAGTCTTCGTGATAAGATGCGATAAACTAGTGAATACAACAGAAGTCAAACCTTGGGTGAAATCACCGCAGCTATCTTTACGATCCTTCCTTCTTGAAATTGAACCCTTCCGTGACCCACGAGGCTGACAACGATGGCGGGCTGGAGCCACTGGGCGAGGGCGACATGCTCTTCTTCAAATCAAACGGTAGTCCCTTCGTCGGAGCGGGGGGCGCCAGGGTCGGGAGCGGACCCCAGTTGAAAGTGGCCACAGCAGGGGGTGTAGGCGATACCGACTTCTTCAGGTGTATCGGTGGTTGGTGGAGCTTCCCGCCCTTTGGCCGACGTTGCCCGTGCGACGAGTAATCGTCACTGCTCGGACTGAAGGATTCGTCCGAGGTTCCTTTGAAGGCTACTCACATCAGAGCGGGAGAAGACTGACGGAAGAGGTTACGCACCCAAGGTGGGGGGAGTCGCAGGCTCCTCCTTTACCGGAACCACGTAGTCTTGCGCGGCAGGCATCTTCTTGGCCGCCTCGGTGTTCAGCATCGGCTCCTTGCGGGCCGCGAGCAGGGCTCGCTTCAGCTTGTTGGCCGACATCTCAGCATTCAGGGCTGCCGCGGTCGACACTGCAAAGTTGGGTGTTGCCTCCGCGCGTTGCTTTGTGTCGTCCTCTGTGGTTCTCTGGTCCCACTTGGACCTGCGCGGCGCGAACTCTAGGCTCAGATGAGCAGTGCGCTCGCTCAGCTCCTCAATCACATCCTCGTTCTGTTCGATAGCCTCTTCGAGGTGGTTGCAAGTGCCGTTGATGAGCGCCAAGGAAGGCGGCCTGTAAGAACGTCAGTGATGGAGGACGAAGGGCTAAAAGTAGTTACTCGCCTAATCGCTGCTTTACCTGACTTCATGTGCGAGAGCTTTTTCTTCGCCTCCTCCATATAGCCTTCCAACTGCTGCAGCCTCTCGCGGACAGCCTTCGTTATCGAATGAGCCTCGAACCGTATACGTCGAAACGGGGACATACCCTGATCTCCCGGCGCAGCTGACTTTGCGCCTCCAGATGTTCCGGACCCAAGGTACGGGCCTTCAGCATCCGCGCGAATTCGGGGTCCTTGGATGCCTTGTTGAAGCGTATGATCTCCTCCTTCCTTGTGTTCGCTACAGAAGACAATCAGACGAGAACCAGCGCCGAATACGCCAGCTTACCTTTCAGCAATTGAGACTCAATGTCGGTGATGGCTGAGGTGTACGACTGGAACAGATGCTTCACTTCGGCGAGATCCCTCTCCGCGTCGCGCTTCAATTGTTCGATTCGCGGGAGGTCACTGATGCGCCATCCTTCCGGATTGTGTATGTCTGTCATGTTCAAGCCAGTCTTGTACATCTCCACCCTCCGCATGGCCGCCAGTTGTGTCAGAGGCAGAAGCTATTTGAGATGTCAAGTCAACGACCAGGATCATTCATTGCTCAGAATCGCTTACCCGAGTGAACTCCCCAGCGAGATATGTCACTAGGAACTCGCATTCGGTCTGCATGTCCTTGATCTCAGGCAGCTGACCAATAGGGGTCGGCGGGACGAGCACAGGTCTGGTACCAGGTTGAGGAGGGGTCCCTTTGGGTGTGGTCGACTGGCCGGCCGGGGCCGCGGCAGGTCCTGCAGCTGGAGTGGCGGGTATGACCCCCGGCTGACCAGGTCCTACGGCCTTAGGAGTGGAAGCGCTCGGGGTAGGAGTGAGGGTGAACGCTCCAGGCTTGGGAGGGGTGATGGTAGGAATAGCTGGTGCGGCGACGGGGGAGCCAGGCTTGCTGAACGTGAAGGGTGGTAATGTTTGAGGTGGCGTCAGGGACATGGGCTTTGAAGACAAAGGCTCTGCGGATTTCGCTGAGGGTGCAAGGGAGAAGGGTATCGCTGCGGGAGCCTGCGCCGTTTTGATGGTCGACAACAAAGGAGGTGTCTTCGGCCGGGACTCCTGCAGACCTAGATCTGCGCGCTGCTTACCCTTTGCATTGGAGGGTGGTGTTCTGGGGGGTGACGGGCCGCTGTCGGATCCAGAATCGGCTCCGTCTCCAGTAATGGGCTTGCTCGCGAGCGGCGAGCTACGGATAGGACGAGTGGTCCCTCGAGGCGCACCAAGGGCAGCGCCAGTCACTGAAAGGAGTGGTGGAGTAAGGCTAGCCTTGGCCACTGGAGGAGCGGAAGGCGCCTTCGCAGCTGCAGGGGACCCAGGAGGAGTAGTGCTTCCCTCACGCTTGGTCGCCACTGCTGGGACGCTCTTCCGCTCAGCGGCACCAGCTGCTTCGAGGCGACTGAGTAGTGAAGGGAGCTTGGAGCTCTCAGCATCAACTTCCGCCTTTGCTGCTACCGTGCTCTCCTCGTCTTCCTCCTCGTCTTCCTCGTCTTCGTCTTCTTCTTCGTCGTCGTCATCATCCTCTTCCTCCTCCTCCTTTCCGAGTGGCGCTGTCTTATCCAAGTCGGCCCCGTCTTCGTCATCCTCGACATCGGACTCCTCTTCGGAGTCGGTCAGGAAGTCAGCGCCATCATCATCATCTCCCAAAGACAAAGCATCGTCATCATCATCACCACTAGTCGCCTCCTTGTCCTTCCCTTTGTCTGCGTATAGTTTGCATTGTCATCAGTACTGATTCAGTGCAAACATAGATTATCACTAACCAGATGGCTTAGGGAGATTAGCGAACGCAGATACAGGCGCAATGAGCACCTGGCCACTCTTGTCGCGAAGCATGTCACTGAAAGACTTGCCCTCACCAGACACAGTCCCGAACGGCGACTTGTTATTACTGAATGCAGCGAAGCCTCCGCCGGGAGGCGTCGTCACCGGCGTCGTCGTTGACGGATTAGGACTTGGCGCGGTGGGCTTACCGAACACAGACTTGGCACCAAATGCTGACGGTGCACCGAAAACCGGCGTCTTGGATCCTTCCGCAGGAGCAGGGGACGACGAGCCAAACACTGACGTACCGCCAAGTGCTGACGGGGCACCGAACGCCGAGGTAGTCGAGCCGGCAGTAGCGGTGGGCGTTGATGCGCCGAACACAGAGGTGCCAGCAGCAAACGCAGGCTTAGCTGGGCTCTCCAACGGCTTCGCCGCGGCCTTGAAGAACGGTGAGGACGTGTCCGACACACCGCCCCCGAACGCACCAAATCCGGAGTCCACCTTGCCGAAGCTGTACGTAGACGTCTTCAGCTGGCCGAATGCGCCGCCGGCCGGCTTCACAGGAGACACGGCAGAGGGCATGGCCGCCTGAGGGGTGGTTGCGCCTGGTGCGTCGTCATCCGAGTCAGAGTCAGAGGTAGTGGACACGGCCGTGGACGAGGGCGAGGAGGACCTGGAAGACGCCCTCGACGATCTTGGCGGCGTTTGCTTAGGATTCATAGTAGGAGTGGGCTGCACTCGCGTGGGAGTGACCGGAGCCGAGGGGGGTGTAGGGGGGGCGAAGACAGGCTTGGTCTCCTCCTTCGGCGTCGTGGGCTTGTCGTCCGTCTTCGCGGCCCAGGCGGGCTTTGCGTCCGGCTTCGCAGCCGCAGCCCCGACTGCGCTGGTCCCTGCCTGAGAGAATGCGCCAAACGCACCAGTGGCGGATGTTGCAGGCTTGGCGCCACCGAAAGCAGACGCCTGACCGAAAGCGGACTGACCAAATGCAGGTTGGCCGAAACCTGTTTGCCCAAACGCAGGTGCCGCAGGCTTACTTTCCGTCTTCGACGTCTCAGTCGCGGTAGGTAGTTTGCTCTCGGTTGTCGAAGCCCACGCAGATTTCGCGTCCGCTTTGGGCTGAGTAGTACCAAACGCACTGATTCCTGCGTGCGCAAAGGCGCCAAATCCACCGCCAGGTGTCGTGGACGGTTGATTAGCGCCAGAGGCTGGTTGCCCGAAGCTGGACTGCCCAAACGCAGGTGCTGCTGGCTTTGTGGTCGTTGCCTCCATAGC
Organism: Fomitopsis schrenkii; assembly: GCA_000344655.2. Classification (NCBI taxonomy): domain Eukaryota; kingdom Fungi; phylum Basidiomycota; class Agaricomycetes; order Polyporales; family Fomitopsidaceae; genus Fomitopsis; species Fomitopsis schrenkii. Next base: position 307,815 of record KE504143.1, read on the forward strand.
ACTAGGAGACTTGCTCTCAGTCGCTGAAGCCCATGCAGGCTTATCATCTTGCTTAGTTCGAGTCGCGCCGAAGCCACTGAGGCCCGCTTGTGCGAAGGCACCGAACCCACCTCCCATTGTCGGCGTTGACTGAGTAGCGTTCCCTGCAGGCTGCCCGAAGGCCGACTTTCCAAACGCAGACTGGCCCACCCCAGGTTGCTCGAACGCAGACTTACCAAAGGCGGACTGACCCGGAGTCGATGTCTGGCCGAACGCAGATTGCCCGAGCGTAGACGTCTGCCCAAACGCAGACCCACCGAACGCAGACGCGGGCTTTGCGTCTGCCTGCGCTGGGGCAGTCGAGGTCGTCGACAGTGTCGAGAACGCGGATGGCGCGCCAAATGCATTCGAACCTTGTCCGCCAAACGCACCCAAGCCACTCGTAGACTTGAGGCCGCTAAACGCGCCGCCCGACGGAGGAGACGCAGCAGTGGAGAATGCAGAAGATGCGCCGAACGTGCCTAATCCCTGGCCACCAAACGCTCCGAACCCAGTGGCAGGCTTCAGCCCACCAAATGCACCGCCTGAGGAGCCCCCAAAGGCAGAAGATGGTTGATTTCCGGTTGTCGGAGGAGCGCCGAAAGAACCGAACACCGACGACGTCTTGTTCTTACTTGGGTCATCACCGCCGCTCCCGCCTAGCGAGAGTCCACCGAAGCCACCGCCAGTCCCAGCGTCGTTGTCAGAGTCCATAGCAGCTTCCTCTGGCGAAGGCGGTCTCTGCGACGGCATTGGGGATGCCAATGCGGGTGCAGATGGCGTTGTACTCGCAGTGCCATTTCCACCACCAAAGCCAGCAAAGCCCGTCTGTCCAAACTTGCTCGCGCCTCCTGCAAACCCTCCAAAGCCAAAGCCAGACGGCGGCGCACCTCCAGACGGCGTGGCTGCCATAGGCGACGCGGTGGCGGGAGACGTGGCCCCAAACGAGGTTGATATCTCCATCGCGGGCGCTTGAATCGCGGACGTAGCGGCGGCTGTCAACGTTGGCTCGGCGTTCATGCTGCCGCCTGCAGGTACGGGCACCGCCGCGGGCGTGACCATCCCGGGATAGGCGACGCCGTTCGTGTTTACAACCTGCCAGCCAACCAGCGTACCGTCACTTGCGTATGCGTAGAGGACCGGTGGCGCGGGGATGTCCGTCTCCTCGCCCGACGCCGTGGTGAACTGAGACGGCTCCGTGCCGGTGAGGTCGCTCTCGAGGCCAATGAGCACGGTGTCGTTCATGTCCTTGTCCAGTGGGACCGTGGGCTGGGACGTCTCTTCGAGTGAGATGTTCATCCAGTGATTGTGTAGCGTCGTCCCAATCTCCCCGATAGCGGCGAGGACACCGATGTCGGACGACGCGCTGTCGCCCACGAACGCGAGGATCCGTGCTCTTTCCCATGATCGGAAGAGTACGATGAATTGATTTGACGCGCGGAGCCCCGGGAACGGCAAAGCAGGCGGGTTCACCTTGACCTCGACGAATAAACTTGCCTTTGGATCGAGTTGGGTGACGTAGTGCGTGTGTTCAGCGTCTGGTGAAGGCGGTCCGGGTGGCGTATAGACGCTGTAAAACTCGGTATTGGACATCCAGGTAGTAGAGATGATGGTGCCCTCGCTGAGACCCTGGACCTTGGGGAAGACAGCTTTCACCGCCGACGGTGCGGCCGGGCTGAATGCTTCGATATCGCCGCTCGCCAGGCCCAGAGCAAGCAGCTTGCCCTTAGCAGACCATGAGACTAAAAGCAGAGTGAGCAAGTGCCACCTGAAAGCTCATCCGGACTCACGCACACGCTGTGGGCTTCGTATTTGGACTCGCACCGGCTTGCCAACCGCATACGGAACGCATGTTCTGAATGTCAAATATTTCGACGGCCACAACGTCAGCTCGGTCGCCGACGTCGCGGAGTACTGCCACTAGCTCCGCCATGTCTCCTGGGTTCGGTGCTAGCTTGCGGAAAGGTGCGCCTGCTGTACCGGGGAAGACGTGCAGTGGACTAGCTGGTGAGTTACTGAGCAACATTTGGGCGTCGTACACGGCAAGCGAGCCGTCTGCGAGCGCGACCACCACGCGTGACTCGTTGAGTGCATACGCAATGAAGTTGGCCGGTGCAGGCAGGGGATGTTTTGACTGAGACGCGAAGTCAATCTCGCCACTTTGAGTAGATGATGTGAATGTTGAGCGGAGTTGTGTTAGTGATGCAGACGTGAGGTCTGCAGAACATAGTTAGCAACAGACGACTCGTGACCACCTATCGAGCTGAGGTGCGAATGGAGGCGCAAGACATAGGTTGCTTCGTTACAGCAGCTGGGCTGCAGTTCATCCAGAAACCTCTAGCCACCGAAGGCCAGCGTACGGACATGCTACAACACAGAGGGGAATCATAGAAGGGACACGTACACCAAGTTGAGCTCGCGTCTTGCGCTGCAGCAGCGAAACATCCCTTCGAGTTCGCTACTGCGAATAATCGTGCTTGGCCTGGAAGAGGATCGAGGTCGAGTTGCTCTGGGGACAGCCGTACTCGAGCGCGTTTGTTCAGGAGTCGTAGCGCAAGGAACTGAGGATTCCTCAACAAGAGCCCGAATTATACTGAGGAATCACGTACGTTTGCCTCTGTCTCCCCAGCATCCTTGGCGATCCTTTCTGAAACCTGCGGTACAGTAGGTGGCTGCAGCCGGGTGGCATTCATCATGTGGTTCGTTATACCAGTGATAGTGTTTATCAAAACGCGAGTATGTGGATTGAAAGAGGCCGGAACCGCGGCGGGAGGAGACGCAACGGACCAGGAGCTCGAGGATAGGTACAAGAGAAGACAAGACAAGTTGAGGTCAATGCAGCGCCCATTCGAGCTCCGCTGTGGCTGGCATCGCGTCGCGCGCGGTCACGCAAGTTGTGACCGTGTCGAGCACGACGTAGGTAGTTTTATGTTCTGCACATTCCGTGGTGGAAAAGGCAGCACACATACAGGTGGACTTTGCGCCGCGTATCTTGTCGTTGATCATGTTTCGCTGACCAAGTTACACTAGAGTCAAGTATGACTTTCCGGCTTGCTTCAGATTAGTAGACAAGCTTAAGGCTAATTCAGATGTACAACCAGAAGTTCACTGGCAGCTGCCTTAAACATGTGGAATTCAATAAATAATAAAAAAGTTCACTGGCAGGACAGATTACGCATGTATCAACTTCGTGACCAATAAGTGATATACAATTCTAGATGAGTCTATTGAACCTAGACGGTGTGCATCCCGTACGGCTCGTCGAATACCTGTTCCTTCGGCTGCAGTAAGAGCAATCATCAGTGACAGGATGTACTAGTAGGATTTGGCAAGAGATGGAACCCACTGTGTCGGAGGTAAGCGGTGTTGGGACTGGCACGCTGGTCATAACATTTGTACTGTTGCTGAAGCTATGATGAAACTCCAGCGTAGCGATGTTTCCTCCCTGACAGGTTTCGCCTGCTGCTGTATCCGCAAGACCCTTTCCGCGGACGGAGTTTCGGACGTTGAGGCTGCGGAACACGGACTACACATCAGGCGCCCCATACTAGTACCGATCTGCGACTCGAAGCCACTCACGTTGCCATGAACGTGTTCACATAAGCTGAATACAGAATGCAGATATCAGCGGAAGGAGACTAGCTTGCTGCATGTGATGCACATACATTTCGTTACGAGTGACTCGAACACTTCGAAAGCGAGAATTGTTGGGGCGACCTCATACTGTTGGTGATCTTATGAGCCAGACATATCGAAAGAGAATAGGAATTACCGAGATGAGTTCTGCCAGACATATCATGCTATTTCATCCAGATTTAGTTGAAGGGCAGCACGGGAGGGCCGCCTATCACGACGTACGCAGGTATTAGACCAGTTGTGATGGTGTACAATGTGAGCAAATGAATCATCCTCCCACTGGCAGTCCTGGGAAGCCATTGAGTGTTGGCTTGTTGAGACAAGAGCAAGGGAGAGGTACTTTGCTAGGCCTGTCCTGCTGCGATATAGTTGATAGCATATAGTGCAGGTGATGGCAATATCGATGAATGATGCCAGTGCGTTTCCCAAGATGACAGACCACTGTAAATTGCGATGAACGACTGCTCCAGGAGCGATTGAGGCGACTCACTGATTTGGCCTCCTGAACCACTGCGAAGGACGGATGCACCATTCTGTGGTCCATAGAATGAGGTGGCTCTCACATATTGAATATCCTGGCAGCATCTGACTACTCACGCTTTTCCCGCGGCATCTTTAAAGGGCACTCAGCAGAGTTTCGCACGGAATGGAGTAATCTGAATACGTACACATGGACAGGCCTACATAGTGCATAGACGTTGAACGAGGACTCTTTGATGTATCGTCGAGGGGAACTCACCACATGAAAATGCAGACAGTAGCGCCTGCATGTAGACCCCAGGCTCAGTTCAAGTATTGATCGTCGCAAGGCTGAGCATACCATGAATACAACCAGAGGCGCAAATTTCCCGTCCACTGACATTAAAATGATCTTCAGCTCACAGCCATCGAGTGACGTTGGGAGTGAATAGGCGTACAACACCATATCCGATACACCAAGAACCTAGCCAAGCATAAGAGCAAGCATTTTGACCCACATTCAATGGGTCACCTACTCGTGCACGACAAATGCGATTGTTGCCTGCGAACGTCTGAGCCTCGCGAGCACTTCACTGTTGATGGAATCACTCACAGCACAGAAAGGTTCGGACTGCCATTATTGATCGCTTGGTCAACCTGTTGTACTGCGAAGAATGCACGGAAGCAACGCTTACTCCGTAGAAGCTTCAAATGGTCGTTAGAACAAGTGGTAATGCCGGTGCATCTAATTACGCACCGATTGACCGTTTCAAGTGCCAAAGGGTCCATGTAGTCAATAACCAAGTAGGTGTACACACCGTACGATATCATGACCAGGGAGAGGCCATCGAGCATCCTATATCGACTATTCATTAGACGCTCACAGGCCGAGTCATGAACATATACGCACCACAGAAATGCCACCTGTTAGATGTGTATGAGAGTGCATATCCAATGTCCAGCTGAAGTGAAACCTACGAGTGTCTTGAGTGGGTAATTGTCTCGGGGATAGGTCGAGTACTGAAGTTCAGTGAGCATAGCCCTGGCTATATTGGTCAGCGGCTCACATAGAATAGCGTCTGAAGCGTTGTTATGCCGTAGAAGCTGCACAGTATGGCCGCATGAGTGTGAGCAACCTTGACTAGTAGCTGACTGACAATACTCACACCGCAGCGACTACCACGGCCACAAACATAGTGCCCAGAGTGGGGTTCAAATTGAGGTTCAATTCTGTGGAGGTCATGTTAGCGCAGCAGAAAGGAGTGGATTCTACGGAAGCAGCCCGGTATCGTGAGCTTTATTACCGATATGACTGGGAAAGTATCAGGCACAGATGCCTAGCTTCAATAAAGATGACAACAGTACATAACAGCAACGTCCTACAGAACACACGCGCCCCACGATTCATGACATCCTGCCCTTGAGTTGGTAAGTCATACCTTGACATTGAGATGAGCCGTCGACGCTAGACAGGCTTCTCTGATCTGCCAGTGACGCCTGTGCCACTTCATCGCAACGCTCCAACCGCAGCTCGCGAATTCCGAACACTACAGTTGAGGACATAGCTATAATTGATCTTGGCTCGACGAGCATTCCTGTGAACATGTGAATAGCCTCGTAAAAGAGGAAGACAATGAAGTAGCGTACACGTCGACACTGACCTGGGAGTCGGGGCTATGTCGAATCTGTCACAGGAGGCGCTGGCATATGCTACTAAGTAGCTGATCAACACAAAGGATACGCATTACTCGTGGGTGAGTGCGGATTAAACAAGGTACTCACCTCGGTAACCCCATTTGTGCTTGTTCGGATCAACTCGATAGTCTGGGGGACGTTGTGCACTCATTGCCAGTGGCTGAGTCCTGAGTGACCTCTAGCACGATGCGCCGATGTCGCACAAAATTGATTTGGGTACCCGGAGGGCCTGACACTGTCAGTGTCCGACCCTCAACTAGTTTAGACCTCAACGCGTGGCCACAAATCTGCACAGATGCGTTCGCGTGAGCTCACTGGCATCGAGTTTCACCTGCGGAAGTAACGAATGAACACGGGAGTCAGCATCAGACAACAGCGATAGATGAGGAGCTCGGGTGCAGTGAACCCGAAGTGAACCCGTCGACGAACCTATCTGCATCTATACAGCGCTGCGCTCTGGCCGTTGAGGCGACAGCATTGACGAAACACATTGAAATCCTTAAGACCTGGCATTAGCAAAGTATCAGCGCAGGATGACTTCCTATGCATCTGCCGGTGAGGCACATACGGTCCGGGGCGCGCAGAGGGTGACTTGCAGAGATCCCGACGATTGGCGAGGCATGCTGCGAGTTGCTCGGACCAGCATTGTACGAACTCGAACGAACTCGCCATGTACTGTATTCTACAACCGGAGCTGAGCTCAGCAAGTCGAAGCATAGGATCAGCGGGGTGTCGGCGAGCGATATACGGCTGGAAAATGATACATACAACACTACTAATACAATTCCACATCTAACCGTACAGCACGCTCCGTTCCGTTGAGACGAACAACATCACGAGCCTTCGTAGGATGGTGCTCCGTGACCTGCGAGGATCATCTGGTCTACAATCTCGCCGTGCTCGGTGCGCTTGTACGTTCGTATCGTCTCGCCATAGTCGGAGACGTCATACACTCGGAAGCGACGGTCAAACCCAATCTTCCCGTAACCCGAATACGAGCTGCACGGCAAGTTGAGTCAGTACGTGTGAAATACGGAAGGGAACAGGTTGACAGACCCTCCACCACCGAAGCATAGCCAGACACCCTTCACTCGTCGGCAGTTCTCCGTCACTATACGGACGCTCAATCAATGGTGTCGAAGCGCCAGACGGCGGTGCTCACCGTGACAGTGGCCATTTGACACAACCTTCACCTCGCGTGCATTGCCACCGGCACGATGATCACTCTCCATCGCCTGTAGCAAGCCCTTGTGAAAGAACCCGTCCTGTTTCTTCGCGGAGCCCTGCCCTTCGATATCATGCAGACCGACGTCAAGAGGCTTGCCTGAGATAGGGTCGGTGTCCGCAGCCGCATAGCTCTCTTCACTGTCGCATACACTCAGTTGCCATGACCCTGAAGAAACGGAACATCGAGAAACGTACAGAGGGATATGGAAGAACATGACTGCATTGGGTTTGGCCAGCCGCCTGGCACTCGGCGCAACTTGACCCTCAGCCTGGCGCTCCCAGATACTGCCGATGTCTTTGGCAGTGTCTGGAGTGAAGGGGCGTTCTATTGGGTCGATGGAGGCTACAAGCATTATGCGTTGAGCGTGAATAAACGAGAGGGCAGCGCTAAGGACGCACAAGATTGTTGCAGGAACCAGTTGATTTGATCCTGGAGATCTGCGTGAGCAAGCCCGTGAAAGAGCAATGCAGATATTTCTTACCTGGTGAATCCAATCATATTCCGTCGGAACGAAGAAACCAAACCAATTCATGAAGCCCTTGGAGTACGCGCCTGAGTCGAGGAAGTACATCGTCAAGAGGTGCGTCATAGATCTGGCACGAAAACAGGTCAGTTAAGGCTCGCAATGTAGTGCGTATAGACGTACGCATCAGCACTCTTCACTTTGAGCACGTAGTTTCCGGCGCCATGGATGTCCTTCGGCCCCCGCTCGACCATGCTATACGGCAAACCTTGCATATACTTGATCTGCTGCTCCCGGGTCGCATCGCCATCCTCGTCGTCGTGGTTGCCGAACACCGCAGCCCATGGAATCCCGCGCTGCATGACCGCCTTCGCGAACTTGGCGAGTACAGACCGCGCATCCCATGACGTGCCCTGCCCGTTTAGCTGGTCGCCTGAGAAGACGACGAAGTCGGGCTTCTCTGCGTCCAGCATCCGTCCGAGGAGCGTGTTCGTGAGATTGTCTGAGTTGCTGCAGGGTGCGAGGGGCGTGTCCCGGCAGGAGCCCGCTGAGACAGAGTAGTGCAGGTCGGCGATTTGCATGATCTTAAATCGGCCATCGCGGCTGAAGTGCAGAGGGGGCGCACGAGGTGGCGCTTTGAAGGAGGGATATGAGATATTAGTAGCATATACGAGCAAAAGGCCACGTACGTTGCACGCCACGACGATACGTGAGCCAGACGCTCTCCCGCTGGACGATAGTCTTGCTCTCCTGTAGCGGTGGGTTGATCTTCTCGAACCCGTACCATGGATCATCATCCCCGAAGAGCACATCGAGCTCCGTGATGAGCTGTTGCTGACGCTGGCTCGCAGTCATCTGCGCGAGTGTCCTCTCGGTCTTGTACCAGAGATACAGTGTATCGCCGGAGGGGCTAATGGATCGCGAGACCTTGTGCCAAGCATCACTCAGCGGGGTGGGCGTTTCCGATCCAGGGAGGACGCGAAACTCAGTGACTAGGGGAATGTCGTGGCGGCGGGTGCGGCGGTAATAAATGTTCTACGGCATATGAGTAATCCAAACTCTGGGACACGAATAGGTAAACGATACAGCTGCAGGTACCCACGCACAGCCGAACATTCCCTCGCAGCTTGCCGCGTACACTGGAGCTCAACACAGATAGCATATGCAGGGGCCTCATGGCCAGAGACCATGGGGGATCTCATACAATACTGCATATGCATAATCGTGGATGTCGAGACCTGGGTGCACCGGCAGGTAGCGAAGGAACGTACGCACTGCCGTGGGTGCCCGCATATCCCGCCACTGCGGCGGCCGTATTGTTCCCCACATAGAGGACGTACGCACCATGTTCATGAGACCACTTTGCATATTAAGGTTACGGGGAACGCGGACCCATTTCCCCTTGTAGGCATCGTCCTCCTTGGTCGATCCTGGAGCACAGAGGTCGCCGGCAATGGACTCTGCGTACCAGGGATCCAGGAAACAGCGCGTTATCTCAATCTCTGACACTTTGCATGCATGCATGCAAGTCAGCTCAGCCGATGGTGATCATGGCTGCCACGTACGGCCAGTATCATGCGGTAGCATGGGGTCCCATACATCCAGAGGTAGACTTGTAGAGTCTAGGGTAGGCCGCTCCGGGGCGGTAACGTTCCACCAGTCCACCCCATCTGCTTGTGATGGTGTCCCTATATTGGATGACCCTGCATTGCCGTTCGCGCTCGCGCCAGAGACGGCGACCTCGGTGACGGTCTCCCAAGATTGCCACCCGACGCGCTGCTTTGCGCCAGGACCGACGTTGGGCTGATAGAGTACGAAAAGGAAAGTGAGAAGGCAGCTGAAGCCGACGAATGCTGCGAGTGGAGAAAATATAGATCTCAAGAATCTTCCGACCCGGAAGAGAGAGAACGCCATGGCGGGGCGAAGGAACGACCACGACGCTGTGAGCGCGAACGTGCGACGAGAGCGCCCGTGAGCATCGCTCCTGCTGCCACCCGGAGTAAATACAGGCAAACATTCTTCCTCTTCCGGTACGCGAATTCTTGCCAGCGACGGGCCAGCGACAGACAAAGCAGAGTGCACGGCGAACCCGACATGCAGGCCTCCCTTCGCCGCCTCTATGCCGCCGTACCTGACGCCGCCGCTGTAGCTCGTACCGTCTCCACTCCCCGCTCCGTCCGTCTTCGCCGACTGCGTATCAAAAAGACCAAGCACCCCAATCTCCCCGTTGAATCCGACGCGACACCCGAGGGTCTCACGCCGACCGAGCTCGCACGTTACAAGCGGGCGTCCGCGAAGGGAGAGTTGCTGCAGGATAATGGGGAGAATCTCGGCGCGACGGCCTGGCTCGAGCAGCTGAACGCGAAGCGTAGTCGGATCCGCGGTGTGCGCGAGGTCGTCAACGACGCGGGCGAGACCGAGGAGCAGGTCGTCGGCCAGAAGGTCTACTTCCCCAACATCACCATCGCTCTCGTGCGCAACTACGCGCCGCCCGGCCAGCCGTACAACCCATACGAAGCCACGTTCCGTATACCGCCGTCCATGACGAAGACCGACCTCCGCTCGTACCTCTCCGCGGTCTACGGCGTCCGGACGACCTACATCCGTACCGACAACTACATCTCCCCCATCCGCCGCGACCCGGCGACGTTGTCTCGCGTCCGGAATATCTCGCAGAAGACCTACAAGCGGGCCGTCGTCGGTCTTGTCGAGCCATTCTACTACCCACTCGCTGTAGAGGATATGTCCTCCGCGGAACGAAAAGAGAGGGAAGAATGGCTTGAAGAGAACTTCCAGATCAAGGAGTACAACGACATGACGCGCGCGGAGCAGCTATGGCTGCAGCGTACCGCCCCGGGGAGGTCCCCGAAGTCTGGTATCCGCGAGCACATCACTACCAAAGTGGATGTGCCGAAGACCAGGACTGGAATTCTGCAACATCTTGCGGAAAGGAGGGCAGCGCGTGACAAGGCCATTGCGCAAGCGAAGGAGGAGATGCGGAGTGGTAGGACGGTTGCCCAGCCTGAGGCTACAGCATGATGCGTACCGTATTCATTGGTGGTAATGACTGAGTGGGTTTCATGCGCACTTCGCAAGGAAAGCGTGCCGGAAATTCTGTAGTGCACGACGAAGTGAGATACAGTGGTGGCTCGCACGGAGACGACGCCTGAGTCCATCTATGCTATGTATACATCATATAAGCGTGCCCCGGGAGCTAGCTCGGTCATCGCATGGTATCAGGTATGACTAGCGTAGGAAGGTATATATCTGGCTGCGCGTGTAAGTCAAACGACTGTAAGTCGAATGAAGGGGTTCCCTGTCCGTCGACGGCAAAGTCTAACGGTAAATGTCCACTCTCTTGCACCCCAAGGTGGTTTGTTTGGGGAAGCGGGACAGATACCAACGCACAATCGAGGCAGCTCGAACACGTATCGTGATCAGGCCCCGAACACGATGAGGAGCCATTGCCAGCGGCGCTGCCATGCTCGGGGCATGCAGAGCAGCCACAGCCAGAACCACATTCGCAAAGGGAGAAATTGTCGACGGTCCAGGATGGCGGTGGTGCTGGTGCAGACTCTTCGACTGGCGTGGGGGAAGTAAACATGGTGAGCCATGCGTTGAGGTCTGGGGCGTACGCATTCGGATCGGAGGAGGGAGCCGTCATGTGCGTGAAGTGGGTCTCTTGGGGTACGACTGGCTCCACGTATGGTGGTGCGTGTCCGGCCGCCATAGGAGGTACAGATGGACCAGAGCAACACGAGTGAAGAGTGGGTTGGGGATCCAGTTGGAGGTTGGAACCGGATGCATGACTGGGAGGGAATACCGGCGCGAAGACGTGCTGCTGATCCATAGGTTTGGGAAGTATGGGCCGTTTACCGTTGACTAACGCGGCGCCCACAATATCTACCGGAGTTATGGTAGGAGCTTGCGACTGGCTCCGTTCCGGAGTGACACTTGCTTTGGAATCCCGCGCCTTGGGCTTGCGTCCGGAGTATGGTGTGCGGATCGTGCAGCAGTTGCATTCGCCTGTCTGATCACATTGGCAGGCGGGGTCTGTAGTGTCACCTGTCACAAGTATGAGTACTGATACAACAACCTCGAGGCGGCGGTCGCCGCCGGGCAGATGCTTCTAGATCTGTCTCCAAACCTCCCAAACACATTGCGACCTGAAGATTGGCCTGGCGGCGACACCTTTCGAGAACTGATGACCGACCTTCGTCAGAGCTTCTGAGTGCACATGTGCATCTGACGTGGACCTGCTTCGTCTTGCGCAGGTCCCTGCAATGCTGGCACTGCGAGACCGGGCGGCCCTTCCGCTTGATCTCGAACAACTGACGGTCCGAGTGCTGGCAAACTGACGCCCTATGGCCTTTGATGCATGCTTCGCTGAATGAATTGAGAAATGGCAGGGTGAATGGGGATAGGGAGGTAATATGCGCGGGACTCACCATGCGTACTTCTTCTCAGCGACGAGCACCTGTCCTCAATGTCAGTCGGAGAAGAGCCGAGCTGTCGCCAAACGTACCATCGCGCGCGGTGAGTCAATCAGTAACCCAGTAGGGATATTCTCGCGAATGACTGTCGTGGGCGATGTAAGCAGAGGAGACGCCTCGAAGGCTCGAAGGCAGTCGGCGCGTATTTTGGGCCAGCGCCAATCCCGGTCCGCGCGGCACGAGTGCTGCGGCAGCCACACGTGATACATTACGTCTGCGCAGTGCCGATTTTATCTCCTTCTCGTTACAGTCATTTGCGTATATATTTGTCGGTCGCGCGTTTTAGCAAGTTTTTGTTTGTTCCAACACAACGAAGCCATTAATGGAAGGAGGTATGACGACAATCAGCGACAATCACCTTCAGAAGGTCACGTTCCATCCAAGTATGAAAATATTTGGTCAGAACAAACAAAGATCGAAAACATGCGTCAAATCTATATGCAAATGACTGTACCGTTCTCGGCAGTACTTTTCGTCATTGTTTGCAGTATATGCTGCGTATGTACCCGCGCAGGGTTTCCAATGGGAGATGCACAGCTCCGACCTCGCAAAGCTTCAACTCAGTGAGTCGCCCGCATACAATTGAGACGACGGGGATGCATGAGAGACTTTTTGGCATGGCCCCAATGTCCTGGCAAGACATAAATTTACTGGGGCAAGGAAAACAAGGACAACGGCGGTATGAAAAAGATATCAACGGTGAAAATGAAGGCTTTGCATATATGTGAACATTTCCAAGGCTATGAATGAAACACCGTACCGAGGTCAGCAACCTATAGCAAGGGCGATTTTCTGCTCTGTGACGCCTGACACTGCCTGGGCTCCCATTATATGGTTCTCTGGCAAGTTCATTCAGCATGAAATCCCGGAGGTGTGTTCAGCTCACTTTACCTTGACAGCCGCCCAGTCATCCACGACGCACAAGATCCTGTCACGCAAGGCGAGCGTACACTTCTTGCACTTCACATCTCGCTTGAGTGGCGACAGCGTAGCTTGCAACAGATGTGTAGACAAATCTGCGAAGGGCAACCAATGTCTCACTCTGCACGCTCTCAACGAGGAAAGCGCTCACTTGGTCCCGCGTCCCACACGATATGCGCCGCCGTCAATGCCCACGCGCACGCCAAACACTCCTGCTGCGCGGCCGAACACCCCGGTGTCTCAGAGTGGGTACTCGGCGGCTCGACGAGCACGCGGTTGAGCGCGTCCATCCTGCCCAAGTGCAAGAAAAAGAGCTTCTTGAGGTACACCGCGCCCATGCGCACCGCCAGCTCGTCCGAGAGCGTCGGCAACCGGAACGAAAGGAGGTGCGCGGACGCGGACGCCGCAGCGTCGGGGAGGTCGTGGGACGCCGCAAGTGCGTAGGTATCGATGGGACGCAGGGGCGCGCAGGAGGCTATGAGGTTATAGAGCGGCTTTCCGGCGGAGGCGTACTGTTTCAGCGGGAGGCCGTACCGAGGGAACGCGTCGAGCGCAGCTGAGATCGTCTCGAAGGAGGGTGAGAACTCGAGGGCGGATCTGCCGTAGATGGTGAGGAGGAGGATGTTGAGGACGTGTGCGGTCTCGGGGACCATAACCGTGGGCGGCTGGGCGTTCTTCGTCTTGAGGTCGAGTTCGATGGGCGTGGTGAGCAACATCGAAAAGTCATTATCGGACGGGGCGATGACACGGTAGTAGTGCACGAAGAAGAGGACTTGGTCGATGGAGATGAGGGCAAGGTCCGGGGCAAGGTTATCGAAGGTGGCGTGCAGATGAAGCACGCACGAGGCAGACACCGTGCTGCATTCTGAACCCTCTTCACCAGGCTTCTCTATCGGTGTGCTGATCTATTCAGCGGGCTATGCGTCAATGCGCAGGCAACGCGAGGATGCCAGGGGAGGAAGATACCCACAGGCGTCTGTACAGCCGTCGTCTTCTCCGAGGATGTGTCCGACCGCTGGTCGGGTAAGTGCTTAGTGAAATTAAGGCCGAAGTAATCCGGCACTGGTGCAGAATGCATGCTGGTACCCATTGCCTGGGGAAGTAGGACCGTCCTCGCGTTTGCACACTTATACCGTGAAGCGGTGTCACGTGCGCGGGGCGCGACGCCGCCAGTACACGACGACGTACATGGCGGCGAGCAGACAGGCTGGGTAAAACTTTCCGCGAGAATGGCCAGAAAGTCACCAGCCCCGGCCGAGCGCTGATAACAGTAGCTCGACTACATAAGTCAGCGTGTGAGGAGCCTGGCCATGATCAGTGCATAGGCTATTAGAGGCCGAGTCACGAAATACCAAAACACCCAAGCACGTTGGTAGGGCGTTGCCCCGCGTCGGTGAGGTCGTGTAAAGAGGCTGCGCGACGGTAAGAACCAGTATCGAGGAGAGTAGAGGTGCAGCCAAGGCTACACCGAGCAATCACGGTGCACTGACACCGCGGCTGAACTTGGGCCCAAGTTCTGCGGGACCAAGATGAAGCGGACGGGTCGAGCTTCATGGTGAAACTTTCTGTCCTGAAACTGCGACCTCTATCTCCCAAATGAATAGACATAGACCACTGCGGTGCTATGAGATTAACCAGAGAAGGACAAGGCCGACAAGCTCTAGACTTACGCATCATATCTTCTGGCACCCTCGTCATGCTGACGTCTGCTCAAAGTCCCTGAACAGACCCAGGCCTAGCATGCCTTGTGCGTGCCTAGAGAAGCCACTCAGATACACTACCTAGCCGACGTAATATAGTGGGGATTACCCGCCCCTCGTCAGCCAAACTGAGAAGCACAGAGGATGCAATCTTTGGCTAACAAGAGGTGGTGAAATGGCGGTGACTTAACGTGTGTGCAGTCAGTCATGAGACAAATACTTACACAGTTGGACATAATATACATGCCACTAATGTCGCTACAGCGGACGAGTGTTACTGATGGACTCGGCGGTTTGTAGTGCCCAAGACTGGATTTCCTCTATGGGGGTCCGACCCCACTTCGACTCGATCTACAAGCACGTAAATTATGGCCTATCTGGACTACAGAGTGTGCGCAACTCACCTCAGTCAGGAGGTCCAACAACTGCGACGCCTCTGTGTCGACCTCTTCGCGTTCCTGCACATTTTTCCGCATCTCACCCTGCATGCGTCTGTTGTCTGCATCAAGCTGAACAACGGTTACAAGTCGTCAAAGTATCAACATTAGAGCAAACTTACCGACTGCAGTTCGCCGCGAAGGCGTTCGCACTCCTTCTCCAGCACAGGAATAGTCCGTGCGCGGACCGCTGCACCAGGGTGTAGATCTTCTCGCCATACGTCGTGACCATCATATCCAGCTTGCTTCCTTGCACGTGCCTCCGTTACAACCGCGTGCAGGCTGTCAAGATTCTCCCGCACGTTGTACTGCTTGAGCAGTTGCTCGCAAGACTCCTACGAGCAATCAGCGATCCCTCGCGCGTCGGTTCAAGACAGACTCACGGTGATGGAGTCTTCCATGTGCCGCGAGACCGTTGTGAAGATCCGAGGCGCGTTCTCGGGCTGCTCCTCGCACCAGATGGCGAAGCACTCCGTGAAGTCTTCATATCTAGCGGAGGTTGGTCGCTGCTGAGAGCCGGATACACCCGATACTCACGTCCATTTGTGAGCGGCGCGCTGAATGGCAAGCTGGAGGGCAGAGTGGAAGTATGACCATCGCTTGCTCGGGGGCTGCGCTGGGTTGGGCTCGGTGGACATGGTCGCCCGGTCGGAGGGGACGCGTGGCGGAGTCCGAATGATCCGCCCTCGAGGAAGCGTCAGTGGCACAGGCGCTTCGGTGTTGGAATCGACCTCGCTTCTATCTAGCACCACTGAGGTCAACATTCGGGGGACTTATCACTCACTAGTACTCACTACTCAACTGCAACAATCTGGATCTACTCTCAAGCTTGGGGTATCATTGAGACTGCAACATACTGCGTTACCGTCTATGTCTACGTCGATCACGGGTGCCAGCTCACGAGAGCCGACGCAGCGCCGTCTGAAAACACGCCCCACCTCCTCCGCCGTACTCTGGGGGCACCTGTTATCCAACAACGATGTGTCGCGGACCGCGTCTAGTAGCCGCAATGCGGAAGGGGCTTCTGCTACTGCACTTGCAACCATTACCCCCGTGGACAAAACTGGGACATCTCTGCGCATCCTCCTTCATGACACCCAGGCCAATCTGGAGAAGTTCTCGGAGCGAGTTGGCAAGCTCACGGGGGACATTGACGAGAGCAAGCGCGAGATTGGGGCGGCGAAGGCGCTCCTGCAGCAGGATCACGAAAAGACGGTGGAGGAGATTGTGGATCTGGGTGAGTGGCCCGCATATATCCTTGAATCCGTCTTCAGGCTACGATGTGTGCGTTTGGATCCCCTTGGTGCTCATGTATGCAGTCAATAGATGTCAACTAGCGGTGCAACGTTCCGTTGGGGTGCCCGCTCAAGCTGAGAAGGTGGAGGATGTGCGCACAGACCTCGCTAAAGTCGATACCCGGCTTACAGCGCTGGAAAACAAGATGGACATGCTTCAGATGGTACTTTCACTCCCTGTATGCGCGTACGGAATGACTTCATCTCCCTCTGAAGCTCAACCAGACCCAGCTACAAGCCCTCCAGACCGTCCAGAATCAACAAGGAAAGCTCATAGCTGCTATCTCGCCTGTACTCCCCCTGCTGCAAGGCATCGCACCGCACCTAGAAAATCTAAGGAGAGATCTCTCGGATGGCTTCCGTGATATACATGCGCGTCAAACTGCGGTCGCTGCAGTTCCAGGTGCCCCGGCGGCCCAGTCTCCTCGTAGCACGCCGTCTCACAAGTCAACTCCTGAGTGCCCCAGTGACTCCGCCAGACGGAAGAAGCGCAAGTTTGGCGATGATAAGGACACTCTCAGAACGCCGAACGACTCTGGCCTCCCAAACGGTGCCAACTTCAAGTCTCCAGGTGTCCTTACTACGAACTTGGCGGTGGACGGCTCGACTCCATCTGCTCCTCTTCCTGGGCCGGCGGCGCTCTCCGCTTCTCCTGACGTCGCTTTGCAACTCAGATACGCTCATCAAAACCCTTACCGAACACCTCGCCGACCACCGCTCGTAGATCTGCTCAAACCGAATGCAACTCCTAGACCGTCTCGCTTTGGGCTCGTGTCAATCACTCAGAACGGTGTCTCTGCGCTAGCTACTCATGCGGAGTCGCTGGGCGCTTCTGCGCGTGCTTCCCGGACCCCCGGCGGCCCTTCGAAAGTCGACGGCAGCACCGCTCTCTCTGTACCAAAACCGTTCGTGCAAGGGACACCGAAGAACGCAGACTCTCTGGCTTCGACCACAAGTACTCTGTCTCAGTCTTCTGTGGCGCGACATAACAGTATAAGGGCTGGCGCAGGCGATTCCTCGGCATCGGGCATCCAAAGCAATGCTACACTCGCTCACCTTTCTAGCGGCCTTCCAGTGATCACCTCTGGCGCGATATTCACTACTCCAGCTCGACAAGGCTTGCAGCACAACATGGAAACATCTCATATTCCCCAACTCACGGTTGCGCCGAATGGGTTTGGAACGCCGATCACAAACAAGCCGTTAAGTATCAAAGACGTCAGAGCACTAACTGCCACCCCTGCGCTCGTGAGTACCCTGGATGCATCGCGCTTCTATCGCCGCCGATTTGACTCTTCTCCCTTACAGCGCAACGAAGGGAAGCGGTTCATACCGCTCGATGACGACGACGACAATGATCTGGTGGAATGATGGGGTCGCACAGTGCGTTCGTTGTGAAGTGGTTGTCAATTCAACACGGCTGATCATACTAGGTACGCGGGACGAGACCGCATTCAGTTCTCTACGCAAGATCTCACATCCTACGCGAGCCAGCATGCGAGGTGTACGACAGATTGGGCAAATGGAAGTGACGCAAAGTCAAGGGACGGCTCATATGCTTCAGAGAATGTACAAGGACGGCGAGTGAAATCCATGCTGATATCGGAGGTCGTTCCTTGACGATGGAAGAGCAATTCGTCAATATTGGAGTCCCCGTTTGTTCACGAGCGCCGCAGGTGACGTTCGGGCCTTTCAATCGTCCGAGTATCCTGATGCTGTCAGGGAAGGCCGAGATTATCAGACAGGACAGTGGTTTGAGATGTGTCCGGCGTCCAGTAGTATACCGGTGCGAGCGTGGAACCAATAGAGACACCGCAGCCGTCACGCTTGCCACCCGCTCCGTGCATCCCACTGCCGCACTCTTCCTCTTCTTATGCGACCATTGCATGGCCTGTCACAGTGGTTGCCCTTCTGTGAGTCTTATCTTCATTGCGCTGCGAGCAGCGCAGGGGTGCTGATATCCGGGGACGTACTAAATCTTCAAACACAGAGTGCGCGAGCGTGTGGGTTGTGCAATGACAGTACACGGTGGCCCTTGATGACAGATGTCATGCTAGTTGCTGGACCTTCCTACTTCGCCAACTCCTTCCTTGAAGCCCCAGCCTGCACGGCACTCGATGGACCGCACAAATCCGACGAGTTCATCGGCTTGCACCACTTCATTGCCAACGTGGGACCAGGTCGGGATGCGGCGAGTTCAGTAGCCACATGCGTATACCGGAGAAGTCACGACGGGACCAGGGTGTAGCCACAAAGACGCACCTCGGTGGCGGTGCCTAGAAACACAAGAAGATGCCGCAAGGGCGGCGCCGGGACTTCTCAGCGGAAAGTGATCATCTGTAGGGAGAAGTGTCCTTGCAGTTGGCATCGCAGCGTCGGGAGCGGTGCGACGAGAGTTACGACACGCAGGGCCGCAGTCTCGCGCGCCTCTTCTGAACCTTTCTGGTGAGCCACCGTGAAAGTTGGAGTTAGTACCGTTGTCTGACCCATGTGGCCGTCATTGGCACGGCCAACGCGGAGTGGCGTGCCCGCATTGACAGACAAGCCGCAATGCGGTTTTGGGTGGCGCTATTGTCCGATCGTCTCCCCGCAATATGGATATGTAGGGGCGGGATCGCGCCCGTGATGAGTCCTCCCGCTGTGATTGGCTGGGCCACGGGTTGTGCTCGCAGCCACAACTCCCAAAAGGTAGGCCACTTGTCCAACTCACGACGTGCTGTGGGGCATGTCCGCGAATATGCAATGTTGCGCCTAAACCGGACTATGGTCGTGGATTTACTCTGTTTTTGCTCTTCCATGCTCCAAAATCAGGGGTCCTCCATCTTGACCGTCTGACGCCCTGATATAGGTTCGGTCACATATAGTTATGATACTTATGAAGCTCTGAACCATGTCCAGGCGTCCCACCTCCCGCCTCCCGCCTCACCACCTCTGCACTCCCCATGGACGTCTTATGTGTAACCTCAGAGACCATGGCGTCTCTCGTGCGTTTCATTGACACTCTCGCTAAGGTGAACGATGGCCCACCTTCTCTCAGGTTCGTACTCGTGCCTATCTTGCTTCTAGATAAAGCTCAGTCACGTTGTCCCCCAGCTTGCCCATGGTATGTACTCGCGATGCCCTTTCTCACACCCTCTCATACGTCACCTGCAGCTGAACTCTTTGCGCGGTCTGTTACGACGTGCAGAGAAGGAAGTCAATGCATCGGAGAACGCTCTCCTCCCGATAAATCGACTGCCCCCGGAGACTCTACTGCACATCTTCCGCCTTATAATCCTAGAAAATAAGATTACATCTTGGTCTCCCAGCAACGCTTCCGTCATAGATGCCGATATCTGGTGCCTTGTGGAACCCATTCCCGGCAGGGCAGCAACAATAGTCTCAGTATGCCGCCGCTGGCGCGCCGTAGCCCTTGCAGATCCTGCCCTCTGGACTATTATCTCCGACAGACAAGACCGTCGTCCACTTACCATCGCGGGCCAATGTCGTGCAGCAATTGAGCTCCGGTTGCTCGCCACCCCGTCCCAAGCCGTGCGCGAGTTAATGGAGTCCCACGGACACCGTATCCGCGCCATACGATGGGGCAAGGCAAACGTACGACCGAGCGAACTCGGCATCTTGGCTACACCTGGGTGTCGCCTCGAGAAGCTCGTGCTAGGCATGAGTCCACATCTACCTACTATCGGCGCCAGCATGATCACGCCGATCCTCCACACGCAGACAGCGTACTTGCGGTGGCTCACGCTGCGCGATTGCAACGCGCTCCCAGAGACCCCTCTTCCCAATCTGACAGGCCTCCACTTGGATGGCTACCCTGGTCCCGGCGCGAGCAGCGCACTCCATAGCCTCCTAGCATGCGCCCACAAGCTCACCGACCTCGTTCTCAGCAACGTCGACTTGGTTGACGACGCTGCTATCTCTTACACACACGTGCCTGTGCAGCTTCCCCACCTGTCCCGACTCGTCTTTGCGGGTTGCATCTCGCCCGAGAGCGCCGCCGCCTTTCTAGCGCGCGTCGACCTCCCACTCTCCACTTCCATCCGGGTCCACACTGAACCACATACCCCGCTCTTCGCTGGCCTCGCACGGACACCTGCGTTCCGAGATGCGACGGACGCATACGTCTCAGCCGAGCGGAGTGACACTATCCTTACCGGCCCGAACGCCGCTGTCTGCTTCGTCGGACAGGATGCGCTGCACGTGAGCGCGTCGACAAGCCTGCGGAAGGTGTGGCTGCTGGGCGAGGGGCTCCAAATGCGCCGGAGTCTGCGTCTACCTTCTTTCCCGCAGAGTATCGAGGACGTCGTTGTGCACGATGCAGGGTTGGCGGTCATGCTGGACGTACTTCAACAGAGAGTGTCCAGTGTCAACACTGCCAACGAGAACTTGGGCGAGTTCGGTTCAAACTTAGGCCTCCACGACCGCCAATCAGATCGGCGGCCAGAGGGCGCCACGGTCACTGTGCTTATGACAAGATTTATGACAGTGAGCATTGTACTCGCGAAGCTTGCACGATGGGCGGAGGCGCAGACAACGCACGTCGTGATCGGGTACTTGCCGACGTACAAAGGCGACCGAGCGTATACGCGGGAGTTCGAGAGTGCGTTCGCGTCGTTGGAGATTGTGGATCATATGGAGGAACCGAGGCCAGCCCTTCCAGACATATGCTTGAAGACAGGGCACTGTTTATGGCCGGCCTGGCTGGAGTGAACGGCGTCTGCTGTCTTGACCGATCCGTTGGATAGCATCATACATCAATCCATTCCGGGATAAAGGTCTTTTGTCGATGGGCTAGCCATACATCTCCACTGTAGCAATGTTATATACCATCTTGCCTAGCCTCAGTGGTACGAGTACAGAATCCAGTTTAGTAGGGCAGGCTCCACTGCGAATAGTGATGACTGTTAAGTTGAATGCGGCGTGCGGAAACGAGATTGAGTCCGGAGAAGGTCGCTTGGAAGGCTATAGGGCGATACCACTGAGTCACAGCCCTCAGGACCACGGAGAACTAGGTGGCTGGACTAGCTTTCTCAGTCCCGTGAGACTCAGACGTGGTCTCAGCTTCCATGATACTCCTGATGATAAGAGGGCTTTACTTATAGCGGGGTCATGAACACCATTGGAAACGGGCAAGGTTTGGCAAACACCGTGGCCTGAGATTGGATAGCGGTCGGAGCGACTGTCTGGACAGGCGGAGACTTCATCGATCTGGTGATCCAACAAATGAGTACGTTCCCTAGCAGGTTGACAATTGAGAGGGCCTTACCTCACAGTTTCAGCATCCGCCTCAGTATGAGACTTCACCTGCCAAGACGGCCACAGGCGGTGCGCGGGGACGGAGCAAACTGCAGGGAGCGGCACTGCTGGTTCTTCCGAGTATGTTATACATTCGGACGTCATACCGGAGCCCCCGACCGCGTGGTATAACAGACCAGGGTGGGTACAGGTGGACCTGGGTCCCCGATACGAAGGGGCATATCCAATCGTGACATCGTACACACCACTGCTGTCGTCCTGGGCTCTGTGTTGCCGAAGCCTGTGGAAAACCCATTCGGCCGTGAGCGATCCTGCAAGGAGGACATGCAGCGAGGGACGGTTCCGACGTGAACCTTCGCCAAGTGCTGGACTCGAAGGAAGCTGGCTGCGCTTGTCGAGCGCGCGCACGACTGCAGGCAGGCCCACGTCGTGAACAACAAACGTTGTCTACGGACCCGAGGAGACACTGATTGTCCGATTGCAGGGGGGACGCTTCACGATCACGTTGGAGGAGCCACAGTGTGCGGACGGACGGTCTCCGAGCAAGGCACGCAAACAAGTGCTGCGAAGACAGCGCAGAGACACACGTCGATCCTTGTAGACCTTCAATGCGCACGCCGGCATCCATTCCAACCGCCATTACGCTTCCGTCCGAACCCGCGACAACGTGGTGCGCAGTATCCACCGTCGGGATCCACCTGAGTATCGCATGCGAGCTGTGCGAGTGCCACATGGCGGTCTCGCTCGCGGAGTTCGGGACGACGATACGAACGGAGGCAAGCGGATTGAGTTCAATGAGCCGCAGGAAGCGCTGGACGGCTGCCATGCTCAATCGCGAAAAGACGAGCCGCCTCAGGCGGGGCAATTGGGCGCGGGGTACCTGCGACCAGTTGACGATGCCGTCGCGCCGCTGCGAGTCTAGCGAGACGACGAGGTCGACGAGGTTATGGGCGCTCGTGAGCATCTGGTGCAGCCCCCGCGCGTTACCCAGGTACAAACAATTGTGAAGATGTAGGCTAGCGAGGCTATCGTGTTTCATCTGCAGAGGATAATGTAGGTTGTGGAGTGTGAGTCGGCGTAGTATCGGAGCGTGCCCACAGAATGGCGCGAGATGAAGGTTGCGTTTCCCTATGCTACGTCGAGGTGGGGAGGTGGCGGAGAGTACGCAAATCTCCAGGGACGGCGCGCAGAAAGCCAGCGAGGCCTCGCAATCAAGCGGGGCAGGACGTCCATTCCAAACCCATTGTAAGGATTGGATACGTGTAGTATCCAGCCCAACTGGGAGGACATGTACGTCAGGCCCGACCACCAGCTCAAGCGGGCCAGGCTTGGTGAGCGCCAGCTGGCCTGGGATGTCGATTGCCGGATTACATTGGATGGTGTTCCAAAGCACAGAGCACCTGAGTGCAACGTCGCGCCAGCACCGGCATACCATTGCCAGGTTTAAGGAGGCGATCTTGTCGATGTGTGAGTCCGCCCAGATATCGCGATATTCCTGCCCGGACTCAGCGCTCGGGATCTGCCGCAGAGAGGCTAAGAAGAGTATTTGCTCTAGCACATCGTCAGGTAATCGATGCACGGGGCAAGTGAGATGGTGGAAAGTGGCCTGTGCTTCCCAGATGTGACAGATGAGGCATCGTAGAAGGCCCTGGATGGTCCCTAACTATAAACTAGGTCAGCACTACAAGTGATATGGCTCAGCACCAGAACAAGTACGTATCGCGTGTACACTGCGATTGACGTCCCGAAGAGATCTTCATTATACTTGGGAATGTGGTGAATCAGGGAGCTCACATACTTGACTATTCCGCCCTGCACCTCACGCACCAGTGCGCCCAGGTCTGTTTCTAGCACTTGAACTGCTTCCTCTACATCTCCGACCGCCCGCAATCGGAGGGTTCCGCCTCCAGCCTCAATTACGCCCACTGAAACTTCTCCCGGAGAAGAAACTGGAAGGAGAGATACAGTTTCGTTGTGGCGCGCCATGTAAGCAAATACGGTGGGGGGATGATCATGAAAAGCGTAGAGCGCGGCCGATGGTACAGCCGGGACACGACAGTTAGCGTCGTGACTAGGCCATGCGAGAGTAGTGCGGTTTCCTGTAGGCACGGTGGATATAATGAGTATCACTGGAATGGGTTTGTGAAGGATATTGCAAAAAGGACCTGAGCTTTCTCCCGTCACGGTGAGTTCAAACTTCAATCTGTATGCCTTCAAGTTGCATTTCGACGCTCATCCTCGCGCTCTTTGGGTGCCGTACCATGAGTATATACCGTAACCAAGCGATTGGGGAAATAACTCAAGGTGGATCTCAATCCTCGTCCGTTACTCACATAGCGGCTGGACAGCGCTAA
This sequence comes from Fomitopsis schrenkii, assembly GCA_000344655.2. NCBI lineage: Eukaryota > Fungi > Basidiomycota > Agaricomycetes > Polyporales > Fomitopsidaceae > Fomitopsis > Fomitopsis schrenkii. The sequence continues at coordinate 331,770 of KE504143.1, forward strand.
GTGTTAGTGGCCACGGCCGGCGGCCGCGGCCAGGCTCGGTGTTTGATATAATACACTAATCACGTGATATATGCAACGCTGTCAAAAGAGGCAAGTATGGTTGTTCGGGTGGCCGCGATCTAAAACAATGAGCAGTGCCATGATGCACCGAATTCGCATGTCGCGCTCTGAAGAACTGGTATTCATATGGGATACAAAGATCTCTGGTATAACCCGAAGTGAGCAAGATTCCTCCTAATATAATTCAACGGATACGAACAGCCCTATGAAGTCTTCAAAGTTCCGGCATTGAAGAGCTAAGTAGGCGGAAGATGGCTGTATGAGCATACTCAACCTGAGCATCCAATGCATTTTTTGAACACTTGATTGCGAGTCATTTTCATCGCGCTAGCATTCTTGCTTATCAAGAGCCCCTTCTTTTTGTGACAGCGGATCGGAATTCCCTTAGGCTGGCTCGCGTCAATGAATAGGTGACGCGCCGCAACGATTTCAATATCATTGAACACTGTCATTGAACACCCTTGAACATTCCTCACAGAACGTGCGCTCCGCGTTACAAAACTCTTTCAGTGCGTCTATACAGTAGATTCTGCTTCGCCTATACAACTGACACTCATACAAGTACAATCAGGTGCTTCACTTGACCGACACATCTAGTAGGAATTTCGCGACGCCGCCCACGTTCAAGTACACCCAACAAGTCGTCTAGTACATAGGCATATACTCTGTGTCAACCAGCTCGTGGAGGCGGTACCTAGGGTTACCCGTATGGAACCAGACGTACCCAGCTTCATACCTGTCCCACGCATTCCTCATGCGGCCCTCGCCGAAATGTTTCCGTATCCGTTCAGTCGTAGTGATGACTTCGTCCATGACCTCGTAGAGGGTGTCAGTGACGGATTTGCCCGTGAGGCGAGCACGGGCATGGATGTAACTATCGCTTTCGCCGTCGAGGGTTTCCTTGTAGAATGACAAGATGTCGCTATGGCCCGCATGAGCAAACATGATCACAGCACGCGCGTATGAGTCCAGTCCACTCACTTGGTGTGGTTCAGGAAGAAACAAATGTCTCTGTAGGCCAGAGCTCAGATACAGTACAGCACAAAGGTCTGGACGGACCACTTACGGGAAGACGTGGATATAATCGGTTTCGACTGGGAAGTCTGCCTTGCACCAGCCAAACGCCGCATAAGCCTCCGGGACGCCGGTCAGACCTCGTTGGTAATCAGCAAAAGCCTTCGACAGCGGCCTGAGGCAGAACGGGTTGGCCGGGTTGCTGATAAGCTCGCCGTTGCACCACCGCAGAGTCGCAGCGATGATGGCACTCGTGCCGAAGGGAGGGAAATGGTTCCCCATGTCCGCGAGAACCCTGGCCATTTGCCCCAGGACCCCGTCGTCACGAAGGGCAGATCCGTCGCACAGCATCTGGGCGAAGTTCTGGGCGCCGGATGCGTGGAAGATATCTGGGTCGTCGAGCGCCGTGATGAGCGCGGTATAGGCCGCAACCGCTGCCCGTGCATCAAGGTCTGAGAGATATGCAATTGTGGTGTTTGCCATGACCACTCCAGTGGTGATGTGCGGGTGGATGCGGTGTTCGAAAGGCCACGTCTTTGTGATTTCCTTCACGCGCTCTTCGAGGTCGCGGTTGTTGCCAAACGATGGACGCAGCACAGCGCCCAGTCTCCGGAGGAACTGGACTATAGCATCCTTCGCTACTGCCGCTGTACAGTCCTCAAGCTGAGGAACATATGAGCAAGTAGCTGAGTGCGAACATCGCGACCTCCGTACCACAGTACTGTTCATGGGCATACTCGACTCCTTGAGGTTGAGCATAACTGGCACTTCAATTTGCATCATCTTTGGAGACGTGAATGATTCTAGCTAGTAGAGCAGATTCATGAGCGAGCATTCGGTCTGTGGGGAGCTGAGTGCTGACCTCTGCGGCGCGTCAATATCCAGCTCTTGATGCTTGTGATGATGTCTGCGGGTTTATATGTGCCAGGGACGTGTAGTAACATGCCTGTGCTGACGGGTCTCGCACTTACGAAATGATGGAAGGACCAGCGTGAGTATTACTCGGAGGTTATGTTAACAGCGGAAAGATAACTCACCAGCGGTATCCTATTGGGTATGGACCCGAGGGCCTCGGACCCTTCGAGTGAGCCGAGCCAATTGGAGGTCGTACACACCGAGAACTTCGACACCATAGACGCGGGATATCGATGTAGGCCTTCGTGAATGACGGTTCCAGAACATACATTACAAATGGGGCGCGACCCAATCAGCCGTTAGTCTGTTTGGTAGGAGGAGATATCAGGGCGTGTAACATACCTGGACGCCAGCATAGAGCGAGAAGCGGTGGAACAGCGCCCTGAGATCCCCCGGTGAAGTGTATAGGCTCGTCTTCTTTCCTTTCGCCGACGGCGAGAAGCGGGATGTCTGGTACCGTCGAGACATCGGAGGTGCTCAACCATGATTCAAATGGCCTCGCATACACCGCTAAGCGAGGCACAAGGGGCATGGGCTATACTGTCGCTTGCCAGTCTCTCCGGCGATGGCATTTGCTCAGACAAGGCTGCGAAGAGGCCGAAGCATCACATACCTGTGACAACGGTTAAGCCAGTATGTTCAACGGTTCTTCCTTATTCAGGCACATATCACGATATATCTTCGTAACACTCCATCATTGCCGCGGGTAGGTTGAAAGGATATTCGTTGAAGTTGCCACATTGATGGTAGAAAGTAGGAAAAGAACTGATAAGCGTCCATTGTCACACGGTCGAATACAAGTCAAATCAACCTTATCAACGTGACCAGTATTAATTGATACTTACTCGGGCTACGGCGTCTCAGCTCGAACAGTCGCTGTACATCCTTCCGTGCGTCGGATCTGTTCACAGGGTGTTCTTTGGCCTAAGAAACGGCAGGTGGTAGTCCTGCAAGGTATGGGGGTACATGCGTGCTCAACCTCTGTCTTCGGCCCATTGACGCGAAGGAACCTGCAGATCGCTGTTTGACTTTGGCGCTGCCCGGCGGCGGTCGCCCAGTGCCTTGATGTGAGTGATACTTACAGCGATTCATGCTGCTTAATCTCTGATGCGGCCCTAGCAGCTACTACTTCCGGGCATGTCGTATGTCCCTTTCTCTAGGAGACTCGGAGCCCGGAGCTTGCGGTCCCTTCTACTACAGCCTCACGCGGCGGCGCCAGACTGGTCGGGGTGCTCACCATGGCTGCGAGGACAGACCACCGATCTCTCATAGGTATGACTGCCTTGGGTAGACCTTACTTTGACGGTCTGCTATTGATGCTGACAGAGCTAACCAGCGTGGCGTGACAGGAGGGCATCGTTATCGCGGATAACTTGAACAAGGTGCGCAACTCCTATAGCATGTCGTGGTTTAGGGTCATGCACTTGTTACAGCGCCCTCACACTCACTACTCCCCAGGGAAAAAGACATACAACGCTCACGACGAATGAAGAACCAGACTCATGCTTTACGAGGCTATTGGTTCTTAGGCTGGCCGAGCGCACAGCCATGTCATTCAAATAGTGCGTCGTCAACCACCAATGTACGGTCTGTTTGTGGTTTAGCTTGCGACGTTTGCGAACTAGTAGTTCTTCAAGCACCATGGTGAAGCCAGAATCGCTGCGACCATTGGTTATGGAGATAACGCGAGGAGCTGAGGAGAGCTAGGGGCGCTCCCGGTGTATCGTAATCCAATACGTCGTCTGCAACTTTGCAGAGGGCGCCCCGCACACACCGGAGCGACACTACGTAGGAGTTGGAAGTAAGTGATTGCGTTCGTCTGCAGGATTCTCGTATTGCAGCGCTAGCGCTTTGGCGTCTGGTAGTGTCGTCGTCTATGTCTGCGTCACCCGCATTCGTATGACTCATTGTGCATTCCCACCGTGATAGATCGTTGACTCAGCTAATGATCGGGGATGGACCCTATGGTGGCGTTGGAGCGCTGCGTCGAAAAATATACGTGAAGGTTCGGAATCAGTGTGAAACGACCTAACCGTTTTGATGCTCCGCTGTGTATGCGCAGGGTTGGGCGTTCATGATCTCAGCATCACTGAGGCGTCCTTCCCAAACCAAGCGACCAGGGTCGTTCGTAGAAATGTGGTGCGTTAGGAAAAAAAACCCGAGGAGAGCATGACAGATGGGCGCAATGATATATCACCCCTCTCCTCGCAGTGCCTGCTACCCAAGTGGCGCCATGAATTCTTTCGACGTTGCCCTTGGTTTGACGTTTGTTCTCCTCGCGGTTCTCTACGTGAGGCGGGCCAGGCTCGCGAAACTGCGACCCCTTCCGCCAGGGCCACGTCCGCTTCCATTTATCGGCAACATGCATCAAATCTCTCCAGACTATACTTGGAAGCAATTCGCCGAATGGAGAGCGATCTACGGTACTCATATTGTGTTTTCTTGACCACATTGTCCATTGACGAGCCTCTGATTTATCAAGGCGACCTTATATCTCTCAAGATGTTTAACACACAGGTTGTGGTTGTGAACTCCGCCAGCGTCGCTCGGGATCTCTTGGAGAAGCGCGGTGCGAACTACTCCGATAGACCCCATTCGACGTGGATGTCAGATATGTACGTTGTATCTCTCCACATCTTCACAATTGTCGATTGATGAACCAGCAACTATATAGGCTCGAGTGGACACCCAACGTAGGAACGATGCAGTACGGCAAGGATCTCAGGAGGAACCGCCGCTGGATCCAGAACCCGCTTTTCGATAAGGTGTCTCTCCAACGCCTCCATCCGGTACAAATTCGGGCGACGCACACCTTCCTTGATAGCTTGCTGTCCGACCCTGATGGCCTAACGGCACACCTCCACCGGTGATTTCACCTCCTCGAAGAGTAACTTCTATTCGCTCATCATATTAATCTTATAGGTTTTCTGGCTCTATGGTTCTGGAGATGCTTTATGGGCACAATGTCGTCGCAACGGATGACGAGTATCTAACGTTGGTTGACAAAGCTTCAGAGGGAATCACCGCGGTCAACGCGCCTGGTGTAATGATTGTGGACTTCTTCCCATTCTGTAAGATGGCGTCTTGTCCTTATCCTTGGCACCGATTTATTATTCTCCAGTGCGATACCTCCCGGGGTGGTTCCCTGGTGCGTCTTTCAAGCGCCTTGCAGCGGAGACAAAGGTTGCCATATGGGAAGCTTCACTACGAACCTACGAGCTCGCGGCGACTGTCCATGTACGTTATTCTACACTTCGAACGGGACTTGCATCGCTGAGCGTGTGCGTACTGTACAGGCGGATAAGCATACACTCATGGGCACTGTAATCAAGGAATTCCAGGACAAGAGCGAGTTGAGGGATATGAAACGTGAAATCATGTTTGTAGGATTCGGGGCGTACACTGGTACATATCAACGCTTCAGTCACTCCTAAGCCGCTTACAAATGTTCCAAATTTCTTCAGCTGGCACGGACACGGTATGTTCTTTGCTTGTAAGCCTTGCTATGTCATCTGACAATGTCTCAGACGAAGAGTGTTGTGCATAGCTTCATCTTGGCAATGGTCCTGTACCAAGATGTCTTCGCCAAGGCACAGGAAGAAATGGATAGCGTCATTGGCTCTGAAAGGCTGCCCACCATAGACGACCGGGACTCATTGCCTTACCTGGAATGTATTTTGAAGGAAGTTTACCGGTTTGTAATGCATTCTTGAAAACCGAACGTGCAGATGCTTATACTAAGAACACACAGTTGGCATTGTCCTGCACCCATCAGTAAGCTTTGATCCATGATATGTCCGGATGTATTTTGATCCGATACGCGATAGGTGTTCCGCACGCTGTGCACGAAGATGATGAATATCGTGGCTACTTTATACCGAAAGGAACGACGATCATACCAAACATCTGGTTAGGGGAATGATGCAGTTACCCGTTAGGTATATACTAATCATGACATCGCTAGGCTCATGCTGCGCGACCCGGAAGACTATCCAGAGCCAGACTTGTTCATACCTAATCGCTTCATGGGGATGTCCCCAGAGGACGCAGAACGCACAGATCCTCGAAACTACATATTCGGTCATGGAAGGAGGCGAGTGTCTCCTTCGTTCCAGATCTCATGGATGTCAATCAATTTTGCATATAGGATTTGCCCCGGACGTCGATTCGCAGACATTAGCATCTGGCTCGCCATCGCGAGTCTCACAGCTACGTTTGACATCTCGAGAGCAAAGGACGCGATGGGGAACGATATCGTTCCAGAGGCGAAGTTCATCTCCGGTTTGTCGAGGTGTGTGACATATTAAGCTTCGTTCGAAATCATATCAGTACTTACAACGGTTCACAGTTCTCCGGTCCCGTTCCCGTGCGCCCTCAAGCCGCGTTCTCCGCATGCCGCGGGGATGGTCCGTAAGGCAGCCGGAGTGAAATGAAGACTCAAGGTATCTCAGTTGATCGCGCCCGTTCGTTGTCTCACCGTTCCCGATTTGTCCATGTAGTACCCGCATTGCTGAAGAAGGTCGAGATTTGTGATATCGCTTATGAAGTGTACCGATAGTGTGAGAGAGATTGATACATCTCGTGTATAGCTTGGTAGACAGAAATTATGAACTAGTCTTCGAGACATCTCCGTCTGACGATGAGAGTGGCGTCAACCGTGACTTCGTCTTCACTGGGGGACTCGGGTACAATGACGTGAGATCGTATATGTTGAACACATTCTAGGAGTAGATTTGATAGTTCGAAATACGCAGAACCCTGCATATAATCTCAGCATAGTCCTACAATCCCGTTGAATACTACACGCGTGCCCTTAGCAGCCGCCCGCGCGCTGCGCTCAGGGCTTCGGAACACTTGTCATGTGACTGGACGATGACAAGGACATGGACAGGGCGTCACGCGCGTCACCGCGAGTCCACTGGATCGCGACCTACTCCATGCGCACAGCCTCGCACAGCGGCCCGCCAGGACAATCCATCCTTACAAATACACACAGTATCTACCACCGTATCTTGCTTTTGCAAACCAAGTCTACTACAAGGAGATACGATCGCAGCAATTGCGGAAGAGCAGCGGCGCAAGACTCTCTACTAAGGGGCGCCATTCAAAACCCTATGGCTAGTACCGTAAGTTTCCCGAGTACGCTTTGCCAATGAGAACTCTTGTGCATTCGTCCTAGTCGATGTCCCTGAACCTCTGTCTCTACCCGATGGCTCCGAGTCGTCAATAGATCCGTCGGAAGCTACGTGCAGCTGAGATGTAGGAACGGACCGAGAAACGCCCCCCTGACCCGCTCGGCCAAGATATCAGTATTCATCCCTCGCTCTGGTAGGAATCAACTGGTAATCGATGTCTGCTGAGTGTCGGCTCTGGACAATGGCTCAAACCCTTCTGTAATAGCGCCTGTTCACACACTGGCTACAAACCCACCCGGAACACCTGGGCCTGTCAAGCTACGCCACATATCCATCCTACTTGATTTCCGTGATGTTGACGGGAAACTTGCACAGCTACTCGAGTCGAGTACCTGCGGCGCACAACGCCGAGTTCTCCGCAAGCTACGATTGACATGAATCACGTCTGCAGCATAACTCGACGTTGACATCGACGAGCAATATCAAATGTACGATTTTGCCAATAGAAGATGGCACCTTCCGAAGGCGTCAAGATATCATGAAAGGAGGTTATCTCTGTGACAGCGGAGACGATTGGTTGAATACGGTGGAAAGACGTTTAGTCAGGGAGACAGAATACGGTGCGCGCACTATGATCCAGGCAGAAAGAAGCGATTTCCCTGACGCCAATTTCAGCAATGCAATCCTGACGTATTGGAAGGGTGCCCTTCCATCTGTTCAACCTGGAACCTAATACCGCTGCGCTGCTCCATGTCATTGATATGTTTGTTTTATTTCAAAGGCGCCATCGCTGATTGTGTCCTAGCAGCACAAGCGCGAATGCTCTTCGCTGTTCTAAGCCCCAGTGGGTTAGGTATAGACCCTTCACAGTGCGCTCTCAGTGCGCTCCGACCACGGCGCGGTTCTCCCCCTAATGTTCCACTCATCGTTCCGGAACGCCTGGGTCGTCTGATGGGCTGAGTTCCATCTTACCTCGAGGCAGGAAAAAAGAGATAATTCACGCGCGAAACTTATAACTACTCGTAGTGTGTTTACTGCTGTTCAGGGCACATACCAACATGCATGTCTCCGTCTTCGATGTCGCCCTTGGTGCGACTTTCATTGTTGTGTTCGTTCTGCTTGTAGGTCGGCCCTCTTGGGGACGATCTTTCCCCCCGGGGCCCCGTCCAGTCCCGCTCTTGGGCAATCTACACCAGATGTCGGCTGAACATCCCTGGAAGCTCTTCAGGCAATGGAACACGACCTACGGTACGTGGAATTTCACTTCCTCTACACTGTCACTGAGCTCACAAACGACTTTCTACACCCGAACGTCAGGCGACATTGTCTTCCTACGAGTGTTCAACACGCCAATGCTAGTTGTCAATTCGCAGAGCGCCGCGCGGGATCTCATGGAGAAGCAAGGTACCAAATATTCTGACCGACCGCATTCTACGTGGCTGTTGCAGCTGTACGTAGACAGTCCGCTTCTATCTATCCTTTGAAGCCAAAGACTCACCCGGAATAGGCTAGATTGGGACCTCAATATTGGATCAATGCCGTACGGCGTCATGCTCAGGAGGAACCGACGCTGGCTCCAGGCACCGCTGTTCGATAAGCTCTCTTTGCAACAGTTTATACCTATGCAGGCCCGTACAGCACATACGCTTCTCGTGAATCTGTTGGAAGATCCGAATAACTTCTGGGCTCACCTCCATCAGTATGTTCATCGTCAAAAGATTTCCTCTCGACTTACCATCGGTCTGCAGGTTTGCCGGCTCGGTAGTGTTAGAAGTCCTCTACGGACACAGCGTCGTTTCTTCCGACGACAAGTATTTAGCTCTTGCGGACAAGGTCTCCGAAGGTGTCACTGCCGTAACCGCACCTGGCATCGCAGTACTGGACTTTATCCCAATATGTGCGTCAGTGCCTATTTACCTTGCGTCTCGCCACTAATTAGGTGGCGGTGTACTAGTGCGACATCTCCCGGCCTGGTTTCCCGGCGGGTCATTCAGACATCTTGCCAAAGAAACTAAAGTCGCATTGTGGGAGACCGCGAACACGACTTACGACCTTGCAGCGGACACTAACGCACGTACCGTGAATTGTACCACACTTTAGGATATATCGCTGAAGTATTGCGTTTGAACAGGCTGACAAACACACGATCATCGGCAGCATCATCAAGGAGTATAAGGACAAAGGAGAACTGCAGGACATGAAACGTGAAATCATGTCTCTAGGGGCTGGTGCGTATACCGGTATGTGTGGTCACTACCTTTCCTTTGCGTGGATCTAATCATCTGAGTCATGCGTAGCCGGCACAGACACGGTACCCTCAACCACCTCTGTAGCCGCGTGAAAATATCTAACCCCACTACAGACGAGGAGTACCCTTCAAAGTTTCGTCCTGGCGATGGTCCTGCACCCCGATGTACTCATCAAGGCACAGAAAGAGATGGACAGCGTGGTCGGCTCTGACAGGCTGCCTACGATAGAAGATCGCCCCTCCCTCCCTTACTTGGACTGTATACTCAAGGAAACGTGGCGGTTCGTACCTCTGCGCAAGTTCAGTATGATTCTACCCTAACGATTGATTTCTGGTCGTAACCCAGCTGGGCTAGTCCCGCTCCTCTGAGTCAGTTCGCTGATATTGTATCGTTATTGATGGCTGACACAGTATACGGCAGGCGTTCCCCATGCTTCAAGTTCAGACGACGTGTACCGCGGCTACTACATACCGAAAGGCACGGTTATCGTTCCAAATATATGGTAAGCCCAACAGTCAACAGCTCACTGTCATGCGCGCTGACCGCCAGCTAGGCTCATGCTGCGTGACCCGGACGACTATCCGGAGCCGGATTTGTACATACCTGACCGCTTCATGGGTCTGTCCGCCGAGAAAGCCGAGCGCATAGATCCACGGAACATCGTGTTCGGCCACGGAAGGAGGTGAGAGCACTCGTTTTTTGTTTATGGAAGCACTAATGCGTATGTGTGCGCTGGTCCGTAGGATTTGCCCTGCTCGTCGATTTGCGGACAATAGTGTGTGGCATGCGATGGCCGGTCTCGTGGCCACCTTCGATATCTGCAAAGCGAAGGACGACATGGGAAACGATATTACGCCTGAGCCGGTGTTCCACTCTGGCCTGTCGAGGTATAGTCATTGTGATCTATGTATGCTCGTCGCATCTCATACGCTTGAATGTAGCCCGCCGCTTGTCTTCCAGTGCACAATCAAGCCCCGTTCCGCACAAGCTGTGGAGTTGATCCGCAAGGTCAACTGAGGTATTTACCGGCTTACTGTATCTTATCCAATCTTCCTGGTCGATAGGCGATTTGCTGTAGTCTATGCATTGACACGTCGTTCTCAGAGCGTGATCGAAGGTCTTTTATATAGAGATATAGATCCCACCGTATTACCTAGTGCTAGTGCCTATCGTTGTCTTGTCAGAGTCTACGTCTTCTCTGACGTAGCTTAGCGTGTATCTGTGCATCCAATATATGTTGTACCTGTTCGTATGGCTAAATATCACACTGTTATTCGCAGGACGCCGAAAAAACGGTGAAGTGCGATGGTCACGGTACCGCGCGAGATCTGAGATCTTCCATCGGGCGCCTCAGATTTGGATTAGTCAGGGGGAAAGCCACGACCGTGACGACTTCTCATTCTCCACGAGTTTGGACCGTTTGAACAGCCTTCACGTCCTGCGTACACATTGCCTCAAGTCGGCCCGTTGGGTGGAGTTGCTGCTCGCGGGTGCTAGCCGACTGCCTCCAATCGATTTTCATGGAGTTCAAGGCGACAACTCGGCTTGAAGTCCAGAGAATGCCATTGAATGGACGTCAATGAACCATTGGTACGGACTTCTGACCCATGATTGTCAGCTCGAAGGCGTAAGCACCTCTGCCTTATCTGCCGGGCAGGTACATCACTCCGTGACTCCGGTTGAGAAGATGCTCTGCCCGAGGGAGGCCGTCTGCAGGCTGGGATATAAGGACCGCTGACAGACCATGGCCAGCGACTGGAGTCTCTCACTTGCAGCGAGGCTTTGGGATAACGGACCATTGATCTTCTTTCAACTCCAGCTGGGAGAGAATTGTATCCACGATGTCTGAACCGCTTTGCAAGGATTGCATCAGCGGTGAGTCCTCCGAGCCGTGTAGTTCGAGTCGGGATCTGAGTTGCGTCGCTGATCTCCACTACAGGCGTCCGCCATGATGGTGTTCCCGAAGGTAATGTACTTTCTTCATACAATGATAACCTGTGACGCTTAATGTATTCCCGTGGATCTACAGGAAGAATTGAGCGGATTGGCGGTGTTGAATGCTACGTCGCGACACCTACAGGCAATTACGCCAAGGACAAAGTCGTCCTCTTCCTAGCCGATGCATTCGGCCTTGCGCTTGTCAACAACAAAGTGCGTACTCCCGCTCTCAGCTATCTTGAGAGCTTGCTCACTAACCCGTATGCAGCTCCTTGTCGATGACATCGCCCGCAACGGCTTCTGGTGTATCATGCCCGACTACTTCGAAGGCGACCCCATTCCCGCAGATGCGATGCTCCCGGAAAACCGCGACAAGTTCGACCGAGTCGGCTGGTTCGCGCGGCACGGCGAGAACATCTGGAAGCCTATCGTCGACAAGGTCGTCACCGCACTAAAGGAGCAGGGCGCGACCCGCATCGCAACAACTGCGTACTGCTACGGCGCTCCCTCGGCTTTCTACCTTGCGTACAGCAATACCAGCCATGTCACTGTCCTCTCGCACCCAAGCCGGCTGCAGGTACCAGCTGATCTAGAGGTCAGCGGCGAGTATGCGCAATGTGCGGGATAGTCGCTGATAACTGATCTTCGCAGAAATATTATGCAGAGTCGAAGGCACCCCTCCTGATCAACAGTTGCGAGGTCGACCCGCAGTTTCCACCCGAATCCCAGAAGATTGCAGACGAACTCTTCGGCGATAGCAAGTTCGCGCCGGGCTATGAGAGGACGTACTGGGATGGGTGCAACCATGGTTTCGCAGTCCGTGGTGACATGGTGAGAGGTTTCCGCATTGCTATCGAATACCGCTAACAGCGATGTCGTGCAGAGCAATCCCAAGATCAAGGCAGGAAAGGAAGGCGCTTTCGACGCCATGATCAAGTTCTTTAAGAAGTATCTGTGAGCCTCTGTGTAACGTCGTTGCCTACAGCCCGTCGCAGTAGTCCTTTCATCAGGTTCCTGTTATATGCCCAGTACAATGCCTGTATTGCAAGCTTCGCCGCGATCCTTCATTTCGGGAGGGGTGCGGTGGTTGGTGCCCCATCCTCCCATCGCATGGGTACGAGACCACTTAACACATGTCTTTCCGAAATCATTCATATGCCCAGCTTGATGAATGTCCTCGGCGTGTGCTTGGTGAACGATGTTCTCACATTATCCCCCGCCGAACTCTATCTGCCAGTGTCTCGATGTGCCGCCTTGCAATCAGGTAAGATGTCAGTGGACACTCGTCATGTCGGACCAGCGGTATTGAACCAGGACGCAGTGTGATACCCTGCCTTGCGAGCACCCACAGACGCTACTCCTCTTCCAACGCGAGACGTGGGCAGAGCAAGGGTACGGAAGTGAGACACGACTCGTGACTCAGGTCCTATTGACTCTGCGTTCACATACTATATCGCCTGGAGCGTGCGAGGTAGGGTATCGTCAAGGTCTCGACATGATGGTGTTAGAAACGGGATTACTCCAGATAGCTCTTGTAGCAAAAGAACAGTACTACAAGTCTCCGCTCTTTCGCATTGGCGAAGCCACTGATCATGAGTGAGTTCTACTTATGACGAGCCGCTTCAACCAGCCCGGACCGCTACTGCCGGCGTAGGCGCCACCCCGCAACCGACGAGCAGCCCTCTGTACTTAGTCACATCAGCTATGCACATTTTGTACTTTACGAGGCTCCCACCGAACCCGACCTAGTATCTCAACGGTTCCAACGCATTGTTGGCCTGTGCATCTTAGCGCTACCTCATTACACATCGAAGCATGCATACAGCCTGGACTTCTGATCGCATTCCGTCTTCGAGACCTAAGCAACCTGCGCAGTCGCAAGGCAAGGGAAAACAGAAGGCACAGGAACCACCCAAGAGTAAGGAAGTGCGGAGGCTGGAACACTTGAGGGATGGGCTACGGTATGCGACAGGTCGAGAGCGAGACCCGAAAGGCGGGTGTTTCTGTCAGGGTACGCCTATCCGTCCAGCATCTCTCTGTCCTCTCTGCAGACAACAATGCCGACGATATCTACAGCTCGTATGCACACACTATCGACGTACACACCGATCTGTCGTAACTGCGGCCTCATACTATGCGAGCTTCAGCAACCGCGATACGCATGCCCGCACTGCGCATCTCCGCTTCTCACACCCGAAGCACGCCGCGCTCTCGAGGCTCGCTTGGACACCCAGATCGACGAGACCCTCGCTAAAGAGGAGGAGGAGAGACAGCAAGCCGTCGAACAAGCCCGCGCTGCCGCAGGAGCCTTCCCGACACTCTCTGCCAGGGCGCCCGGCCTATCACCCTCGTCCACATCCGACGCGCTCGCGGCGCACCCCACGAATCAGACACACAAGGTGCTTTCCCTTAACTCGAAAACGAAGAAGGTTACGGTGGCGTCGTTCCATTCGTCGCCGGTAGTATCGAGGTCGGCCTCACGCGAGAGGAACCTCAAAGACAACGCGAAGCCTGATGAGAAGCGCGTCCCGCCGCCGCCTGCAGAGGTGCCGTTCGTGAAGGGACACCGTGATTCTGGGAGACCTTGGGCGAACCTCAGGGGAGGGGCGGTGACGTATGTTCCGCCGCCAAAGCCGAGTGCTGCGAGCTCCAGCGGCCAGCACAGGAAGAAAGGGAAAGGGAAGGGGAAAGGCGCGGATCCAGAGAAGGAAAATGTAACGTAGCCTCTTCGGCGGCGATGATATCTCTTTGGTAGGCTTGTTAAGCCGTTCGTCAGCGATCTGTGACTGACTCATGAATATGCAGGCCGCCCATCATAGCGGTGTGGAATCGTGTGTCATCTGTGTGTCTACCCAGATGGAGATCACGGTATCCCAGGCCAACAGCAGCATCTCCGGGCGTGTCTCAGTCTGAGGCTGCCCCGGCAGGCTTGGGCGAGGGGGCCGCCCCGCAGGATTGAGGTGCATCGTCTGACACCAATCGCCCGGGTACCCATTCACCGACAGGCATCACCTTCTCTGCCATTTCCTCCCCATGAAGATTCCCTCATCTCCTTCAATGTTAGTGAGGGGCAATGAGTTCATGATGTGTAGGCCGCTAGGCTGCGACCGAGCGATGAGGTGCCGCTGACCTGGTCGCCCAAACGTTCGCTCCAGTTACCACACACATATAAAACGCCGGTATATTGCTCACGGACGTCATAGTCGTCGCGCTTGCGTGGTTTCAGGCACATACATAGGGGGGCTCGGGCCATTCTTGACTAAACACATAAACACCGCTTGCTCCTTTCACTTGTCGTATTGTATCATTCAAACTGTTTGTTTGTCTGAAACATATGTGGTATGTCAGCGACATTGCACCTTGCGCGAGCTGATCAGAGAGTGTCCCACCTTCGTCATGGGCTGTTTCGACGGTAGTAGACATTATGACCATAGGAACGACGGGCGATGACGACGTGCCGAGCCGGTCCGCTAGAGAAGAGACAAATAAAGTGTGTCGCCCACTGGTATTGGACTCGTCGCGCCGCATGAACATCCTGTTATTCAGCGTGACCAACATTGTGTTCGCGTATCTGTCCGAGCCGTGGGTGTTAGTATCTCCAGTCAATGGAGCAAATGTACGTCACATCTTGGACATTATAAGTAATCTGTTGAATAGTCAGACAATCACACAGAAGAAATGTGTCTTTCACTAACGGGGCGAGAGCTGTATACGACCCCTTACGTGCAATTGATATCAGCCATATGCATTACCGAACATAGTATGCAAAACTCACGAACGAAGAGTACCAGCATGCTGCAACAATAACCATTGTGAGAGCTGAAAGGCCCAGAAGCACTCGATCTTGCATTGTCCATCAACCATTGGTAAATATTGTGCGTACCGGTGAGGGAGCCTGTTTCTATGATCAACTTCATTATCCGCTTGAGGATTGGGTTGTTGTGATCTTGCTTTATATTCTTTGAGTAATGTAGCTGAAGAAGATTTTGTTCCTCAGTATCCTTATATGCAATGACGAGGACAAGGTAGAACATACCAAGTACACCATGGAGGCGATGATCAAGATGTCTGAAACAAAACTAGACCAAATCCAAATCTGGCTATCCAATGAATGCATTGTTTGAACAGTCCGGGTCGTTGACGTACACTTGTAGCAATGTCCCATGTCATTTCCGTAGTCTCCCCTGTGGAATAGTTCTCGGTAGTATCAGAGACCTATTCATTAACCGGCGGTGACGTTAGTGAAGGGCCGAGCACATTTTTGCACTGTTCGTACACGGCGGAGATTGACAGCGCTCACAATGCCTGAACCGAACGCTGTACCAACAACCTGGACAAAGTTGAACATCAGGTCGACAGAAACTTGGACCGCATCAGGGTTGGCTCCTCACCGGTAAGATGATTGCAGCAAAGAGTCGCCTCTGGGAAATAACCGTGATACGCCACACAAGGAATACCTGGACTGTTGCTGCTGTGAAGGCGGGCATCAAGTAGGCCATAACCCAAGTGTCCACCAGAAATGAGAAGAATCCAGCTTCAGGTGCTAGTAGGACAAATTCGGTGAAGCATTGTTCAGTTGTGAGAATTGTCTGAGCCCATTCAAAAAGTAAGATGACGCAAACTAGACGCATGCTCTCTGTTAATGCGCTACGTGAAGTGCTATGCGATCATATGCCTACCTAAACATTTACGGAAGAGAGGATCTTTCGGAAAGTAAAGGTAGTATAAACCTATGAGATGAAGGCTAGGCTGTCAGAAGTGGTTGCAAGCGATTTAGGTGCCAGTGGCCACTTACAGACTTGCACTGATAGGACACTTTGCAGGGCCCAGTTGAATATAAGCCCGAAAAACTGCGGAGCCGTGGTAGGTATTTGTATTGTGAGAGTCGCAGCACTGAAGAAAGCACACACCAAAGGCGCAAGGCTTTATTTTGGGCCGCAGCACGTGAGAAAAAGAAATATCAGTCAGAATGGAACAACTCACGGGTTTATATAATGATCACTGGCACTGGACATGGCCCAGCTGTAATTGGTTTGTCAATATGTAGCTGAGAGATGCAAGGTCAATGAGCGAGATCACGAGAAAATGAAAAGACCCCAGCTCTGCCTGGGACTGACAATGAGAAGCCTCGGGGATCACGTAGTACGTGAGTCACGAAGTTCAATGAGAGTTGTTTATATATCTTAGATGACCTACGTGACATTGTTTACACATCAGATCGTTGCAAGGAGGTCAACAGATCCATACGATGAGACATGCCATAGAGAGCGTGGGGTGATGTAAACGTCACATAGCAAATGTGATGCTTCGAAGCCTTGCGATCTTGTCATGAGATATCGCCAGCTGCTTTTTGGCCCCAGAAACAATACTTGCATGGCGGCTTGCCTCCTCGCGAAGGCTAGATTGGTCCACTATTAGGCCCAGGAACGTCATATTCACCTAAGTGCTGACGTTCGCCCAATGTTAGTAGCCACCGCTCAAGAAAGGACAGAGACACACTGGCAGCCGTTGGAGCGCCATCATGGTCACAACATCACAGGTCGATATCTGCCCGATTTATCGAATAGGTGTTGAAACCTTGAAACATCAAGCTATCATGTCGGTGCTGAGGTTGAAAGTGTGTTGAATGGAGTGGATACGCTGAAACTGTTCCACCCGCTGGCAGCGACCCCAGCGTCGATAAACCCGACATGAACACAGACCACGGACGCACATCCTCAGGGTGACCTAGATGTATGACTATAGCTACATGAACTACGAACGTCAACAAGGTGTGGTATCCCGCACGAACAATAACGCAGTCAGCCCTCCGAGGGGCTTTAGGCGACTAGTAGAAAGTGACCACTGGGCCCGCACACTGATCGGTGCATTTTCACTCGTACTCTGCGTCCGAGTCTTCTATCTGACTTCGGAGTGGGGGAAGCATGCCGAACTGTCGGTTTGTAACCGTACTCGCGGTAATCTGTCAGATGTCCAAGGCAGCTATAGCTAACACTGCCTGATGGGAGGTTCAGAATTTTTTCTCCATTGATAGATAGATGCACGTTGCCTCAAGGCCTTCACAGTCAATAGCCACTGACATGCGGTGCACGTGTGATCGCAAATGCGCTCATCGCAAGATTGAACCACTTGGTTCCTCGAGCTTTAGCCTTCATATATGCGACGACTCACCGTAGAGAGACTAGAGTGGTCACTAAGCCAGTGCAAATGTTGACGTATCAGTACCCCAGCCTACTGTACATCACAGTGCACACGCATCTGAATCTCAGATTTTTGCCTCTCCCGGGCGTTGAGGGGCCAAAGCTCGACTGTGCCAGATTCTTTGGACTCGTCTGACGTGAAAAACCACCAGCAAACGTCTCCACTGTCCATCGGCTGACGAACAAGAAGCAGATTAAGTTAGTTATAGCAATGATAACTATGCTTCCCATTATCAATCATTATAGAGCAGTCTGCTCCCGAGGGAAGCAACCTTTATGATGACTTGGGCAGTGTCAGCATCGTAGTAAAGACAGGTACAGTGTATTACCACTCCTTTACCCAGGGTGGTTCCTTTACCCATTTGCACCTGGCGCGGTTCAGTCTCATTAAAAAATTCTGTAACTTTACCTGAGCCATTCCATATCATGGCTTGAGCTATCGTAATATTTTCATGAGGAATACATGAGTATGTGGCCCTCTAAAAATCTGGAACTTCTGCAACATACCATTCTGAGCAAGGCCACGATTCGGGAGTGATACAGTGCCCACTGAACTCCGCATTCTCCCGCATAGAAATTAGGGAAGATGCGGGTGAGTGTTTTAATTTCATAAAAAATGAGAAAGTCTGTGGTTGACAGGGTAGAACATCGCAGTTAAATGTCGTCGGGAAACAAAGGTGGTTGGGAGTGACACTGTGTGACGGGGGCGCGCAGTCTGCTTCTCTATTCGGTAGCTGTGACTCACGCTCCTCCGCGCGTTGACGTGATGTCACGCTGGGTAAAGGAGTGGTATTGCGTGATGCTCTGCTTCCGCAACTGTTCTAGCTCTGAGTACAGAACGAACAAACATGTCGTCCAGAGAATATTCGTGATAGCACTATCTACCATGCTCTATCAAATACCAAAAACAGCGCCCATTTCGTTGACGATGCGGGGTTATGGGAGACAAGTATCGATCACCTGGGTAAAGGAGTGGTAATACACTGTAGTATAGATGGGACCTACCGCACAGCAGAGACAATTTTCTCACGGCCACGGTAGTATGCGAAGCCTGGAGGCTGAGGTCGACCTGAGGCTGTAGCAAGGTAGTCTCCCGTAGGCAGACCCTAAACACGACCTTGTTGGGAGGGGGAAGGGCGGTCGTATAAGGGTAGCAAGGGCTGCAGCATGGCAGGCCGACTCTCGGACATGGCGGAGAGACCCATCGGCGGCTGTGCCGAGTGTGCATGTGAGTGCCGAGTCGCTGATGGTCGCTACCATCACTCACTCAGACTGGTGAGCCTGTCTTCGACCAACAGATGGGCCCGTGTCTTGACGCATTTTCAGATGTCTTCGTCTGGAACACGCTCGAGCCAATAGTTCTCTATAGTTCCCTTCACGCCAGAGACCTTTGCACTGCGGCATCTGCGGTTAGGATGCGGCGCGGCGACCACCGCGTGTAGATACGGGTGTGAGTCGAACTACCTATCTCCTCCTCCTCCACACCTTGACGCAGGGGTGGGGGCAGTGCAAGCTCCCTCTTTCCATTGGCTACGAGGTTATCGGTCTTATCGCACGCGTGGGTGCGAATGTGAGCCAGTTTAAGCCAGGCGACCGCGTCGGTCTCGGCGCACAGATCACAAGTTGCCGGCAACGCGCATTTTGCGAGGAGGTCAACGAGAACTACTCCATGTATGGGATGGAGTGGCATACCTACGTGCGTCGTGTCTGCCTTCGCACCGCTTCGATCCCACTGACACAGGTCATCTCAGAACAATCCACACCCGGACGGCGTGATCCCCCAGGGCGGTTACTCGACCGGCATTCGCGCCCTCACTAGCAGTTTGCGTTCAGTCTCACTTTGCGCCCCTGTACCGACACGGAACTGGGCCGAGTTCGAAGATCGGCATCATGGATATCGGTGGCCTCGGAAATTACGCTATCCTGTTTGCGAAAGCACTAGGTGTAGATGTCTATGTATTTGCGCAGCACAGCGCCAACAAGGCAGACAACGTATGCACCCAGGAAAACGTGCGTACAGATTCCATCCGGGCCCTTATTCTGACGTCGATGCTCAATGTTAGGAACTCCAGAAGCCTTTCGCGGGCCTGATATTGCTCTCGACAAAGCCTTACGGCCACAATGACCACTCCGGATGTATCCCCTGACGCTGCGCGTGCTCTGCAAGTGAGTGGACGTAGGCCTGCCCTACGCGGACAACCCGCTCCCGCCGATGCATGTGTTCAACCTGCAACTCTCGGAACAAGACCTCCACGCGCACATTCACGTGTGAGGTTTGTGTCGAATCTAGGGAAGACGCGAAGTACCGGTATGTGCTCAAGCAGGATATCCAGCCCGTAGCTGGGGTATAGAAATATCTGTACTGGGCCGGGTGGGCGATTTCAGTCTATCCTACTGCACCCCTCCCCCGGCACCAGGCACTGTTCTCCTCATCGCGTGTTGCGTACGCACGAATGTCCCATTCAGTGGTCTCAGGCTGGCACCATAGTTCTTACTTGGCCATGAGATGGCACGACGCGAGCATATCGCGCGTGCTCGATGTTACCCGCAATGAGATCGATATGTAGCTACCTCCCTGCACTGGCGCTGTGGCCCGTATGGACGTGGGTTTTACTTCTATGAACAGCTCTGCTATCCTCACGGAATCCGTAGGGATAGTTATAAGTGTCCTCGCCTCAATACCGAGAGGATACTTTCACGTGTCAGTGCATAAGGCTCTTCAACGCAAGGTAATGCAGCAAACACTCGTGCCTAGGCAATCACTAGTATCATAGATGGTAGTTCGTTGCGATTCCGGGTATGGAACCTGTCGAGGCCGCCCCGCTTCTGTGCGCAGAAGTCACTGACACACCCATATTCACCGCCGCTGCTATGCACTGTGTGAATTAGACTCGCTGCGCAACGTGTCCTGCAAACCCCGGGCGTCCAAGGAATCTGGTAAGCCCATGGGACTCAGTCCGGCACCGTAGGTGCTCATCACGCTGCATTACTCGGTAGTGGTCTTCTGCACCTCGCCATCTAGATATACAAAGTGATGGGATACCGAATAGTCGCTCTCTCTTCGTCTGTGTCGAAGGCCGAGCTCGCGAAATGACTCAGAGCCGACGTCTACCTCGACGGATCCGAGTCCGAGGTCAACCAAGGCGCAGAATTGCAGAAAATCGGCGGCGCGGCAGTCATCGTGCACACGGCACCGAACGGTGAGGTAAAGGCTGAGTTGCCAGAAAAGTTAGCGGTGAACTGAGAGTTGCTCGTGCTGGTAGCAGTCCTAGGGTTAACGGGTGTGTCGTTGAGTAAGTGCAGTGCGACTATTTTCTTCCGATCGTCTGCCGCGTGAGTCTCATAGTCACTCTGCTGCACAAACGCTCTGCGATACGGGGATGGCCCGCCGGACACGCTGCAAATTGCGAATGATGTTGTCAGTTCGCCCAGACCAACGGTATCAGGCTTCGCCCTTGCTCACCTCCCCTCGGCGCGACCCCGCGTTGTGATCGTTCCTTGATCTATGCATAGAAGTGCAGTGCATACATGTCGAAAGCGATAGGACTATGATGTCCGACTCTATGGGATGAATCGCGCGCACTGCTTATTAAAGCCAGCATTCCTGTTCCTCTGCGTCTGCCTCCGTTTCGTGTGGTTGATACAATCGAGCGATGAGGCGTACGGGCAGCCCCGCATTGAGAGACGATGGGAGAAGATACTCGTGCATCTCATGCGTAGTACCCTCGACGATCTCCGCGAGACTCTGTAACTCCAGCGGGTCCGAGTATCCAGCGTGACTGACAAACGTGATGCGGAGAGTGGCCGTCAAGGCGGGACAGCTCGCTCGGAGAGTCGCTAGCCCGGAATCAACGTCCTCCCAATCCATACCCCAGCACATGGCATAGCGATCGAATATACCGAGACGGATCTCGAGCTCGTGCAGGCATGATAAAGCAGGTGCGTTGGCTTTGAGGAAAAGAGGCAAGGAATTCGAATAGGTGTCGTATGGCAGAATATCGGGTGGCCGGAACGCGCTGAGCACCATTATCTTCACCGGGGTGTTTGTTGTTACAGAAACAAACTTGAGGACTAGGGACGACGACGCGTGATTAAATGCGAACATCTCGGATACCAATTTTGATGTTGTGCTTACATTCATCTTCCAAATATGTGCTCAAGCGAAGCTCTGCCAGAGTAGTACTACACGCCTGCAGGAGGGAACACAGTACAGGCGCATCGTCCAACTCATGCTGGACTTGATCGCCGGGCGAAGCTTCATCCGACATGTCGCATTGGGCCCATTCAAGATTCGTGAGGCGTAAATCGAACGGCGGCGAGAGCAAACCGCGAAGGAAGCCCCGGGCATTGAAACAATTGTCTACTTTCAACGACTGGAGCTGGATAGTATGAGGTGTACCGTGGTTGGCTGAGAGATCGGAGTAGTCAAGATCGAGGTTATCCCACCCGATAAATGACATAGAGAGGATTGAAAGACATGGAAGACTAGCAGCAAGTCGGAGAAGATGTCCAGGAGATGGAAGGCAGGTCTGGGAAAACTGGAGACAGGTGATAGGCATGTTCACAAAATATACGGGCAAGCCGGGATCGGTAGCGTGGCTCCACTCGATCCTCTCCAATTGAAGAGTTCGGAGGGAGGGAAGTAATGATAGAAGCTGGCGCACGACCAAAGACGACGCGACTGCATCACGAGGGAGGTTGTCCAGGTTCAACCTCAAGTCGCTGAGCGTTACCTTCCGCACGGAGTAGGCGATATTTGAGCGCATATCTGCAGCGTGTGTAATAACTGCCTTGAAGTCACGGAAGGCCTGCTCGTCCCAGAGCCTAATCGCGCGGAATAGGAGGCTACGAGTGGCAGACAGCCATGCGCGGCACACCAAGCTGCACGTCTTGAGACCATCGCAGTCTAGAAGCTGGCTTTGAAATATTTCATTGTATATATCTTGCGGGATGTCTCTCATCGTGATACCAGACTGGTGCTTCGTGAAAGTCATGGGGCATAAGCTTGGCCTCGGACGAATCAGTGAGAGACGTACCGCGGAGCGACTTAAATGGTACAGCTTAAATTTGGACTTGAACGACCGCCCGGAGCGTGGCTGCTTTGGTTATGGCAGACGCAGTGGATGTCTACTATACCAAATGAGTACTATCGCGCGCAAGTCAGCTGACAGGGACCGACAGGTCAGATCTAAGATCTAAGGATCTGAAGACCAACGGCGACCTTGTCACGCTGTGACACGTTGCATCCCTCACCTTGACCATACACTTATAATGTGTGTCCGTAGCTTAAGCTCAAGGGAACTCCCTGACCACTGCATTCGGACTCATCAGACAGATTTCATGAATAAAAATCTGTCGAGAGTGCTTATGATGCCACAGGTCATTATTGCAGAATTGCGCCACGACCGCGACGTGCCATTAGTGACCGCCAACGGTCGATGATTTCGGCTATCGTCCCAGAAGGCACGATGAGGCTCTCCAATAGCTCTCAGGCTGGCCTACGAACAACGTCCTACCGTAGGATAGCTACTATCGACCCCCTCTAGTGTGGCCCCAACTCTATCCCAGCTAGCTTGGGATCCTGGTACAAAGCCTAGGACAACACCACTGATATTGGTATGTGCTATAAGCAAGCATCGACGTTCGAGTACTCATGACGTGTTTATAAACTACCTACAGCGTTGTGGGTTCATATCCTCGTTGAATGAACTCTAGCAGGCAGGGGCTGCAAATGAGAGGAACGATGACTCACTGCTACGTGCATGTTCCCTAACGTATCACACATGGCGAAATCTTGCTCAGAGACGTATATGCCGCTTGTTTCCGAATAGGCAACAGAGAATACACCTTCAGTTATCGACGCTCTGCCGAATGGCGGAGTACGTGCGTGTTCCCTCTATCAGCATCTCGCGACGGCAACCCTCACCTGCCAGCCCCTGTTAGACGCTGGAATGTTGTCGTTGTCGTTTGTCATTGCTTCAGGTTGCGTAGCGAGAGTGTGCCACGCATGCATCGCAAGGTACGTTCCCTGTTCGAACACCGTGACGGCAGGACCAGATAGCCGACATTGATTTGTAGCAACTTCAGGTTCCCCAGAGGCCTCGATATAAACCTAATGCAGCGTGCCTCTGCACTCCTGTGCTCGTCATTGACCCAGGCACCACCAGCACATGTTCCCACCCCGGCGCCCACCCTCACACACCATCCCGTTCTCGATCGCGATGTCCCTGGCACCACTCGTCGAGCCCCGCGACGTAGGGCTGTATTACTTTGCGATCTGCGGCCACGGCGAGCCGATCCACCTGATTCTGCAAGACACGGGCGTGGAGTATACGGAGAACAACGACAGCGCGGCATTTTTTCGAAGAAGTGGGACGTCAACCAGTTCAGGTTCAACCAGATTCCCAGACCAATGGTACGTTTGAGTTCAATCTGAGGGACATTGACTCGGACTTCTCTCTCGCGAGTCTTTAGGTTACTGATGATTAAACGCTGCGTCATGGGTCAATGGTCTGATTGTAGCTAAGACTGATGTCATTATCCGTTTCATCGCGAAGGCCAGAGGTGCGCATCTTCGGCTGTCGCTGTACTGCACAATGCCGACTGACACTCGATCACCGTGTTACTCAGATCTTGGGGGAGCGGGAAGCTGGAAGAGGATATGATCGCCTCCATGCTCAGCGGTGCCTGCGAGGTGAGCACAGCTCCGCTACACTGCGTGTACAGAACTTCACAGCTCGTCGATCCCGCGAGGATCTTCACAACCTCTACATACGGAACTTATCAGTCCCGGCGCCGTATGTACACAGGAAGCACTATGCCTCGGTCGACAGCGCGTAACAGCGCGTAACATGCTTATTCTAGGCTTCCCTCCTCCCCACCTTCGCGAAGGAGCACGTGTCGATGGTACTGAAGCAGCTCGAGCATCTTTTCAAGCGGGGCAAGAACCCGAAGAGATACTTCGTTTACGAACACGTGCATCCTCTGTGCATATGTTTGTTGGGTTGACTGATCCACATAGCTACTCCAGCTATCGTTTTATGAGTTCAACCTCTGTTCCGTCCTCTATGCCCTGGCAGTGGGACATCTCAACTCGAATCTCCCGTCCGACTTCACAGATCTGAATCGGCCGCGTGGAACCAAACGATGGGTGCGAGGCTGGCATCAAAGCCTACGAAGCGAGCAGAAGGCGATTTGAACAGTTGAACGCGTCGCGCAGGGCCTCGTAGGGGTCGGTCAGAAATCAGTAGATACCGCGTGCACTTACTGAGGTTGGAACTATCTACTTCGGACAGGAGACTACGTCTATCATTGGGAGGCAAGGACGATGTGCATATTATACTGTGAATGTCTGAGTGGATACAAACTAGATACCATTAGCTATCCTAGTCTACACGCAAAGAAGGTGGCGGTGAAAGCACGAGGCATGAGAGTGTCGGTGTGTGAGATGAACGATAGCGTGAATAATAGATACAAGAGCGAAGGAGACAACAGTCCATCTACTTCCCGTACCGAGAGGCAGACTGTAATTCTGATAACACCGGGAGACTACCGGAATGCACTCATTGCACTCCGGGCGATTTGAACTCGTTCGAATGGGTATCGTTGCCGTTGTCCATTAAGGAGACATAGGGGATGTCGGCCCCGAAGCCACGCCACCACCGTTGGACGAGGCAACGGAGCTGCCGGTAAACATCGCCTTCAACGTCTGCTCGTTTCTCCGTTGCCGCACCCTCTCCACCTCTTCTGCGCCGCCCGTCTTCTTCAGCTTCCTACCTTCCACGAAGCCGCTCAGCTCGTTCTGGAACTCGTCAGATTGGCTAGTAAGCTCCTTCTCGCGCGCCTTCTCCGTAGCCGCGATCGCCTTCAGCCTCCGTTCTGAGTCGGCTGCGGCACCGCGGATCTCGAGCAAGACGGTGCTGAGGCCCGTGTGCCCTTCGTCCATCGGTGGGGGCTTGAAGCCCTTTGTAGAACGGCTGGCCCTCGCAGAGGCGGTCCCGCGGAGCGTGATGACCTTCTCGACATGGCCCCAGACCTCGATGACAGCCTTGTGGTCCTCCAGGAGGTCGCTAAGGAACTCCTCCTGGTGCTGAAGGAACTGCTGTTCTTCGACGATGTTCTGTAGCTCCTCCTCCCACGTCTTCTTCCACATCGGCTTGACGGTCTGGATGTGCTCCTTCAGGTTCTGCAGCTCTGCGGCAACGGCATCCATGTCGCCCTTGACGTTCTTGAGCACAAACTGCTTCGGCGAGATGGAGCGCTTTATGACGTCGTCCTTGATGCTCTCGACTGTGTCCTGCAGCTCCTCCATCTTCGTCAGCACGTTCTGGCTGCGCGAGTCTAGCTTCGCCTTTCCGTCGTCGATGTACTGGCGCGCGCCGCCGATCTTGTTCGATGCGAGCTGTCGCACGTTCTGCGTCTGCGTGCGCAGCGCGCCGAGCGACTCCTTCGTCTGCTTCATGAACTCGGTGTAGAGCTGCCGCATGATCCCGAGGTCGCGCCGCAGGTTCTGCACCTCGTCGAACTGCGTCTTCAGATCGGTCACGACACGATTCGTGTACTCCGACATGACGGATGCACCGGTCATCTGTGGCTGGATGGATGCACCGGTCATCTGCGGGGCTATGGGCGTCGGCTCTTCTTCGAAAAGCGGGCTGTCGTCAGGAATGAGGCGTGACAGTCGCCGAGCGACCTTACGGAACTGGTAATCGCTGGGTCGCGCCGTTGCCGGCGTGCTCTCAGCGAGCGGTTGGGCGATGATCATAGGTGGTGGCATGGATGTTCGCCGGTTCGTAGAGACGGCTGCTCGAAGGTCCTTCATTTCCTGAGCGAGAGACGCGATCTGCAAGTCGATGTGCTGCTTGATCTGGTCCAACGCTGACGGATTCGGAGGGTATCAGTGCCACTTCATAAGAGACTAGCAGCACGCTTACGCTCAATGTTGAGGGACAACAAACATCGATCCTTGATCTCGTGCATGTCCTCAAGCTCGTATTGCACGCCGCTGCTAGGGTCTCGGATGTAGATCGCAGGGAAGTTGTCTTGTCCAGGATTGTACGAGAACTTGTCGACAAAGAGCAACGTCAGACTCGACTGTGTCATACCAGGCTCGATCGTCGCCTTCTTCACCTCCCGCCCTACTTGGAGGAAGACGGTCAACATCGTCGGCGTCGACTCTGCACGCTGTGGCTCTGGGGTCGTGGCGGCGGCGGAGGGCTGTCGTACATGCTGCACTGGGGGTGAGGGTTCTTTGAGCGGGAGTGATGGCACAGGAGGCGGCACCTCCTCTTCTTCGGCTATTGGACTCGCATTTCTAGGGGGCTGGCGCGTCCCTCTGCTCCGCGTCCGTCGCGCAGGCGATGCAGCGACGACGTTTGTCCCTTCGTCATCCGCCTCCGTGAGCACCGCGAGATCCCCAGGGCTAAGTGCGCTCGAGACGGCCAGCGATCGTCGATTCGGTGTGCTGCTGCCATTCGCAGAGGGTCGCTCGCGCAGGGAGCCGCCCCCGACCATCTTGGCGAAGTTGTATGACGAAAAGCGCTTGGAGGCTCGCCGCTCCAGTGCATTGCGGTCCCGAAGCGCGTCGAGTGATGTCTGCACGCCGGGTTCGGTGGTGAGTGTTTGTGAGTCGGATGACGGGACGTCGACATCGCCGTTGATTGGGGGCGATACTGCGCGCGACGGGGAAGACTGCTCAACGGGTGGCGTATTCGGCTCATCTACGACAACTGCTGGTGGAGGTGTGGGTGGAGTCACAGGTTTATCAACAAGGGAGTAGCGTTTGACGTGTGCAGGAACGCCGGAAGCAGGACGCGGCTGCGGTTGTACCGGTAACTGAGGTGGCTCTGGTGTCGGTGCCGGTGTAGTATCCTCGGAATGTCGGCTGGAATGCAGTGAGTGATGTCTCGGGGTAGCATCACGGTCAAGGAGACCATTGGTCCCCTGAATAGCTGCCGACGTAGAACGCGCACGCGACGGGGACTCCTTGATCTCGGATGGAACAGCCCGTGGGCTGGGGAAGGAGTGATTGCTGGCGATTTGCGGACGCGCCTGGACTGATATTGATGTGCGAGGTTGCGCTTGGACCGGTGTTGACGAGCGCACGGCGGGCGGTTCCTCCTGCATCGAAGGCAACTCGTTTCGCCTACTCCCCGGCGTGCTACGACGACTTGACGTTTCCGAGCCCTCTCCGCTCCCAATGAGGGTATCTGTAGTTGTTCTCTTCGAGGACCTGTCTGACCGCGACGACCGGCTCTCTCTATCGCCGCCCTCTGAACGATGTCGGCCATCCGAGACAATTCGCCGGTACATGGATTGCTTCTGCCGGAGGCCTTGGAGTAGGTCGGTGATGATGCTGCGCACCTTAGGGAGATACTGATCCAGTGTCTCTTTGGATGGCTCTTCTGCCAGGCATGTCTCGAGGACGTTGCGTAGTTCTTCGGGGACTCCCATCAGTTCACTGCCTGGCAATGTAAGCACGTCCTAGCCTTCGACCGTCACTACTACTCACGTCATCTCAATCCTATACATCGCAAACGCCGCCACTGCTCCATTGAAATCGTTTCCTAGACGAACGTAGACATCGCTGATGTGGTTCTCGTCTACCTCTTTGTGGCTCCATTTCGTGAGCGATTCGAGGAGTTGCTTGATTGACACCAAAAGGCGCGTCACCGCACTTTCCACAGCAGGCTGCTTTAGATGCCAAGAAGTCCGTCATGAGAAAAGTGGCGAATAATGACCCGGGCAGCGCAACGGGAACGTATGATGTTCTCGAAACACTCACCGTACCTGTGCGAGTACGCTCAGAGCGCTCGCCGCGTTCACTTCGGTTGGAGCCGTTGGAAGTCGTGGAGGATGTTGACTGGTTAGTTGCGCGACGCGAGGAGGTCGCTACCGCTCGCGAGGCAGACATGGAGGAGGATGAGGGGGACGATGAGAACAAGACTCTGTGTCTGTCTCTCTCTCCGCAACTCTGATCGACAGACGCGGCACAATAGTCTGCTGAGTCAGCAAGCCGGGACCACGTGCGGCGCGAGCGATGTTCGAGTGCCGGTGGCGGAGAGCGCGCTCTCTTTCTCTCAACCCCGACCCCGTCGTCTTCCGCGTCGTCGTCGTCGCACCGGCCAGCGAGCTCGTCCCTGTCTTTGTCGTTCCTGCTCATGCGCGTCGCTGGCCGACAGCGGTTCGCGCCTCCCATCACTATGCTCGTCACTCTTTTGTCTCTCGCTGCTCTCGCCTCCGCCTCCTCCGTCTCCGTTCAGTATCCCCTCTCCGATCAACTCCCCCTTGTCGCCCGCATCAACGAGCCTTACAGCTGGTCCTTCTCTAGAGATACATTTGTCTCCAGCAACAACGCGTCTCTGGTGTACAGCTCGTCAACGCTCCCTACCTGGCTCTCGTTCAACAACTCGACGCTCACGCTGCAAGGTACCCCGTCGTCCTCCGACGAAGGCTCCCCTGGTATTCATATCACTGCCACGGATCCTTCTGTTGAAGACTCAGCGTCATCGTCCTTTGACTTGTGCGTAACGGCATACCCGGCACCGCAGCTGCACATCCCTGTTGAGCAGCAGTTCTACGCGGCCAACCCGTCTCTGTCATCTGTCTTCCTGCTCTCGGACACCTCTTCCCTGGACGGGATTGATAGACCTGCCTTGCGTATCCCTCCGTCGTGGTCCTTCAGCGTTGGCTTTCTTTACGACACGTTCACCAACGCTGGTGGTGAGCTGTACTACGACGCCCTGCGTTCTGACGGCTCGCCTCTCCCGGACTGGGTCCAGTTCAATCCGAAGGCACTTACGTTTAATGGCGTCACCCCCAAGCTGGCTGACTCTGCCGAGCCAACGACTGTCTCTCTAGCTCTCCACGCTTCCGATCAACAGGGCTACTCTGCTGGATCTGTTACCTTTGGTCTTGTGGTGGCTGCTCATGAACTGTCCATGTCGACATCTACTCTTCCGACGATTAATGTCACCGCTGATATGCAGTTCAACTTCAGCCTCACGTCTCCGGATGACTTCTCTGGGATCTTGCTCGACGGCCAACCTGTTCAGTCTTCGGACATATCTAGCCTAGACATCGATACTACGGCGTATAAGCAATGGTTGCACTATGACCCGACGACCCGGACCCTCAGTGGAACTGCACCTGACGACTCAGATGGTGACAACAAATCCGAGAACCCGACGGTTCCTGTCACTATTACCACGGACGTCAACCAGTCCATCAGCACGAATGTCAGTCTCGCTGTAGTACCGTCCTTCTTCACGGCGACAACTCTGCAACCCATCCTTATTCTGCCGGACCACTCGTTGGAATTTAGCCTCGCCCAGTTCTTCTCCAACAGCTCCGAGCTTGGTGCACCTACTCAGGGCGACGTGAATATCACTGCGGCCTTCGAGCCTACGGCTGCAGCGGGCTATCTCTCGTTTGACCCCTCCAAGTCGCTGTTGACCGGGAACGTTCCCTCGGACGCGGTGCAGAGCTATGCGCACATCACGGTGACCTTCACGGCCTACTCCCATATCACGCATTCGACGTCGCATACCTCTCTCCCGATCTCGCTCTCGAACTCAGACTATGCGCACCAGAACGCCGGGGGTCTCAGTGAGGCTGCAAAGCAGAAGCTCTTACTTGGCCTCAAGATCGGCTTTGGTGTCATTAGTGGGTTCCTTGCCTTCGCCTTCGCTCTTGCAGCTTTCCGTCGGTGCGCTCGGGTAGAGGACACGGCCATCACTGGTCCCGAGGGAACCAAGGCATACACTGCTGAAGAGATGCGCTGGTATGGCATTGGCATCGAGGTCGACGGAAAAGTCATGGAAGGCCCACCACGCGACTTGGAGGCTCAACACGACGATTCGGAGAAGGACGTTCATGGTTCGCCGTCTCAAGCTAGGCCCTCTGGCTTCGGGGTCGCTCTGCAGCACGTTTTCTCTCACCCGCGCTCGCTACTCAGCTCTTTGGCAAGCCCCCGTCTCCCGCAAAGCCCTGGCGTCATGCGCAAGGGCGAGTTCATAGGCAAGATCCGGTCGACGGCGCGCATCGTGAGCGACAAGTACAAGCGGTCCCTCGGCAAGCGTCCCAGGCGGCCTGTCATCGGCAAGCCGACGTTGGTCGCGACGACGGACCACCGCGTGAGCGCGCGGATGGGTGTCCCGGTCACCATCGACGGCCTGCCATTCACGATGCCACCCCACGCGGAGGTCCTCCCCGCCACCTTGGAACCCGTTGCTAGCCACCCGGCCCCGATCCCATTCGAGGACATGAACTTGAGCCATTACGCCCCGAGCGGCATCTCAAGCATCGCGGGCTCGCCTTCTTCTTCTACCGGTGGTCGGTCCATCCCGAGGCGTCG
Source organism: Fomitopsis schrenkii (assembly GCA_000344655.2). Taxonomy (NCBI): domain Eukaryota; kingdom Fungi; phylum Basidiomycota; class Agaricomycetes; order Polyporales; family Fomitopsidaceae; genus Fomitopsis; species Fomitopsis schrenkii. The sequence continues at coordinate 362,635 of KE504143.1, forward strand.
CGCAGATTTCGCGCCTCCCAAGCCGAAGGGCTCGAACACCAAGTATTCTGCCCCTAGCACTAGCACCCGGAAGCGCGACTCCGGTGATTCAGTGGCGTCGTACACGAGCAACGGGTCCGTGCGCACGCACGAAGTCGACGCGGTAGTGCAGACGGCGCGCGCGACGAGCGTACGGTCTGGGTACTCCCTCGCTTCCGCCGATGGACATGCACAGAAGAACCCGGAGATGACTCGTCCCCGACTGGTCCCCTTCACGAGCGCGAGCCGCGTGCCGGTGCCCAAGCTGCCTGTCGCGGCGGACCAGGACTCGCCCGTGCTCGGTGCGAACGTAGGCGGCGCGAAGACCAAGCGCGTTGCCAGCCAGGTGGCCAAGATCTTCCGCGGGGAGAAGAAGCCCATCCAGGAAGCCAGTATTGACGACCTGAACACGAGCGTGAACTACGTGCGTGCGCTCGGAGATGACGGCCAGAGCGCAGCGAGCGCGTCCATCGGTGCGTGTCCTCTCTTCCTTCTCCTCTCTTCATTACCCTACACGTGCAGACCACGCTGACGCGTACTGGATGTTGGCAGGCGGCTCCCCCACGGGCACCTTCTCCGTCGAGTCCTCGCACCGCGGCCACGACGGTGCGTCAATCGCGAGCGGGAAGATCCCGATCGTGCCCCGGATGCTCGCGCGCACGGGCGAGCAGTTCCGCTTCCGCGTGCCCATCTCGGGCGGGTCGCCGCTCGCGGCGGGGGGCAGGTCGAAGCTGCTCGAGGCACGCCTCGTGAACGGGAAGCCGCTCCCGCGCTTCGTGAAGACGGACCTTGCGCAGAGCGCGCGCGGCGAGCGGCGCGTGGTCGAGTTCTGGGGTGTGCCCGGGGGCAAGGACACGGGCGAGCTCAGCGTGATGATATATGAGAAGGAGAGCGAGCGGTGCGTGGGGCGGGTGGTCATCCAGATTGTGGAGAGGAGCTCGTGAGGAGGCGGCATGGACTGAGCATGAATGACTGCAAATGAATGACTTCGACGACCTCGCGACGACCGTGTATCTGTACATCTGTATTCTTCTTGCATGGACCCGGACTTGTGCGGACCTTTAGACATAGATTTGTAGCCTGCATGTACATTGGTGTACGACTATATTTGTATCATACTAGTCCTATCAGCTACTCATAGGCTGTACCATGATTCTTGCTGTCAAGTGGAAAATGAACCGGGGCGCTCGAAATGTGCCGGAACGAATTCGACGCGCGTGCACCACACGGGGCCGAGCTTCTTTGCACACCTCTCGTCGACGGGTTTGTTCAATTTGTGTGACGCACGCAGACGACCAGAGGGCTCCAAGCCGGGTAGGGACGTGCAGAAGGAACCCAGAGAAAAGAGTTGGAAAGCGAATAGCGAGATACTAGAGCAAGAAAATAGACTTTACAACTGAGTACGCAGATGAGGTATTGCTCTGGTCCATCCACCCGAGAACGCGATCTGGTGCATGAACACCATGGCGACCCCTCCATCCCCCCTCGACTCCCGCCTCTCGTGTGTAATCTCCCTCGGGCCCTCGTAATGATATCGGCAGCGCACCCCCGGCTACCATGTCGATGTCACGCCGAGTGTACAAGACGGTAGCTCATGACTTCCAGATGAGGATGGCGAGGGTGCCGATGTAGAAGTAGATGAAGTGCTTTGTTTCTGCGTGCGACGCATTAGTATGAGGACTACGCGGGCGCAATGCGGGAGTACGGAGACACGATCAAACGCGTCCCGGCTGCACGGGCGCGGTGCTAGCAGGGGCACAAAGAGGAGCGAGGACGCACCGTGGGTGACATAGCTGCCAAAGTTCTTGCCGACGACGACGTGCCAGGTAGGCCCGTGTCGGCGGTCAAACTCTTTCTTGATCTGGGCGGCGATGTCCTTCTCGATGTTGTATTTCTCGAGCGCGGCTGATGCGATGTCGACGGATTCCTGCTGCATGTCCTCGCTCATGTCGACGTTCTTGATGATCGCCTTGGGCCCGCCGTTAGCGACGGTGTCCCGGGGCCCTGAGCCGCTGTCTGTGGAGGATGTGGGCGCGTCGAGCTTCTCGGACATTGTGGGATGAGGAGGGCGAGTTAGAGGTGAGGGAGAGGCCGGCCGGATTGTTGGGCAAAGAGCAAGACGGCTGGGTGTTTTATGGGCGGGAAGGCGTGTCGCGAGACTTTGGTGAGGAGGAGGGCGCGCAACCGCGAGTCGAGCAGGTTCGTGTCCTCCAGGCGTGAGACGTGCATGTGACCGCTCGAGGTCTGTCCTCGAAGTTCATATCGATCCCCTCGCCGTCATTCGGTAGATTGCACTTTTCACGACTCGGAAAACATTCGCGACGATGCCAGAAGCATCTGAAGTGATATGCTACCTCTAGCCCATGGGAAAAAACCACCTGGACTGGTAAGCCTGAACATGAGTGTATTCATGACCTAGACTAATGAAGTGATTGTGTCTCCGAGTCAGGTGTGTCTTGAACCAATGTACAGGAACCCTTATTGGTATTGTGTATCACAGTGTTAGTTGGCTTGTGAGGGAAAACGCATACATTGCTACTTTCACACGAGATCCACACCGTATCGATCCACAGCGCGGGGGAGGGGGGTTCAAAATAGCAGAGGCATGAGTTACATCAAAAGCGCGTTTGCCTCCCTAAACTGTTGATCGAGATGAAGTAGATTGCTGCACACACGTGTAATGTACCAGCGCATTGCAGTACCCGCCGCGTCCTACCAAGTCCCGACGTCCATGGGGAATCCATGGTAACTAGCCCGCTGCGATGCTGGATACGCTTCGCTACCGTGCAGTGCAACTTCCGCAGCGAACTGGCTGACAGCGAAACCGGGCCCACCAAGTATCCCGGCTGCATCTACATTGCACAAGTCAACTTGACCCTCCAATGCCACTCTATGAGCTGGGATCGGCGAGGGAAGGTCCTGCGTCGGGGTGAGTGGATAACTCGATTCGGAGTTGTGCACCAAGTCCTGCACCAAGGACACTTTGTCCACTAGGGCTTCGAGAAACCCAGCGTAGACGAAGGCGATGTGAGCCCGGTCGAGAGCTACTTCCTTCGAACTGAGAACCTCGATCAGGGTATGGACCCCCCGAAGGATATTTTCGCGGATGGAAGGCCCAAGTAGGGAGATAAGACGCTGCCGCAGCAGCTGTAGTCGGTCAGCTACAAGTGACATGAGTTTAGATAACGAAGATGCCTACGTTGATGAGGAACGCCGCTGAATAGGTCACATAGAGGTATTGAGGCTGGGCAGCAGCTCAGACCTCGTCAATCGCTCGATGAGGTCGTGACATACCTCTGTTACGTAGCGCAAGAAACCGGTGGGGTATATGCGCTCAACACCATACTTCAGTACCTGGTTTGCTGCCTCGATGCTCTGGACATGTTGCATTAGCAACCCTCGTAGTACTGCGGAGGACCCGAGATATCGTACAAGGTTGACTAGTTCAATCCCAGGAGTCAAGTTGCGCTTCAACGAATGCTGTATACCTACGCCTAAAACTATCAGTCGCAGTGCATACCCGAGCCTAACACAGCTCCATCAGGCCGATGTTCTGCAGGAGCGAGAAAATTCAACAAACATACGAAGCGCCGGGTTGCGAAGCGCGACAACTTTGGTCGGCCGTCAGTGCGAGCGTGACAGACTTGGAGTGCGCGTCGTACCTGCAGGGTCTATACGTTGCTCCTCTCTGCGCTTGTTCCACATCTCGACTCGATCGCAGACGCACTGGTGGTAGCTGAGTATGGTGTTGGGTAGGTCGTCATCCTAGGCAGAGTGCATCACTCCCGGTTTGCCACCGCCAATGAGAGGCAACGTACTCGAGAATCTATACCTGTCGGACCCATAGGTCCCCACATACTTGAGACGAATAACAACAGGTCCGCATAGGCACTAGTATAGAAATCGAATGGAGAGTTCAATGCCGAGCATCGGTACCATGACGCAGACATGCGCGAAGTAAAGTTGTTCCTTGGACATGGCGCCGGCCGGCCGGCGCGGATCGCGTCGAAGGAGCTAACGGTGAGCACCTCAAACCAGGTCCTCAGGCGGTTAAGCTTCTCACGTTCAGAGAGGTCGGCAGGCGGTGGCTCGTCCAGGCGGAGGTCCTGGGCAATGCTGCGATTGGTCATGAGAGGCGGCTTGTCAGCGCTACAGAGCAGATGTGTGCGCACCGTACAGCAAGCTCTATGAACATCGAACCTCGAGAGTCGAGGTACTTGTCGTGGGGCGCGGGGAAGACCGAGAGCACAGCGAAGGCCTGGCACATCTCGATCGTCTTCGGGCCGTCTCTCATGGCTTCCTTGATACTCTCGACGACATGCTCTTGCGCGAGTCTGTGCAGCTTCGGCCGGTGCGTCCACAACCGAGACGCAAGGTAGAGTACTCATCATATGGTCAGACGGGTGTCGTGACAAACGACAGGCCCTACTCACTGGCTGTGAATAGCATGGTTGACCTCGGTAAGAGGTATTCAGGGGTATGCAATGCGGGATCCAATATGGGGAAGGACGGCTGGATTGTCGATTGGTGTGAATAACCATGATCGGTAACCATTGTCATGCCTCGTACATATAAGTGCTCGAAGTACCTGACATAGAAGCATGAGCGGCGGCATGCACCGATTCTTGGGAAGAGCTTACAATCTGAACAGCGCAGTCACTTCCGCTGGCCCAAACAGGCCGCACAGCAACACCGGAGGGCACTTGAAGTTCGCGAAATCTAGACAGAGAGCGATGTAGCTGAGCACCAAACGGAAATATGTGCCGTTATAGCCTCGTGCTCTTGCTTACCTACAACCGCATAGTAGGGAAGGAACACTGATCGAACTCCTGTTTGTGATGATGATGCCTCCAACGAAGGAGTAGAGACAGTCAGGACGTGATCGAAGAGTCTGTCCTTTTCCCGACCTACACCCCCAAACGCAGTCAATCAGTGCACTCGCTACTAGACAAAATGAAGCAACCGACTCGGTGGGTGCTCACCGTCTATATCAGGTCTCGCTGTGCCCACACGGCTTAAGGATTCGGCATGCGCTGCAGCAACATAGTGCCGGATTTCAGCCAGCTGTCTTCTACCGTCCAACTGGCTCAATAAGGATCGGATGTGGGCATCCTGAGCTTCTGAGCGTATCAGGAGCTGTGTGTAGTCCCTGCGACGTGATGAGTCTAGCTTGAGACTGAGCGAAGTGCATGATAGAGGGACCAACGGGCAAGTGCCGCCATTCTGCGGGCAGTACATCACACAGCGTATCCCTGCCGTCTTGCACTTGACGCAGGTGCCTTCGCTCTCGATCCATCTGCAGCGAATCTACTCCATGACAATGTCAATAAGTGCGCACCTGTGTATTAATCATGGGTACCACCTTAAACGACCTGCAGCTGGTGCATGCTCTCATCCTGTGTGGAATGTGGGATGTTGGAGGTGAGCAACTTGCAATTGATGTTGCAACACAGTAGTACCCCCACTAGCAGAACATAACTCACGATTTTTCAAAGGCCAGGGGGAATGTCCGACGAAAGAGAACCGCTGTTTGGTTCACCTTTTTCGCTGCACATCGCGGAGGAATGTGGAGCTTACGCGTAATCGGAGAGGTCTCATGGCATGACTGTTGGCGTGCGAGCGCGACTCATGGTGTGGCCCGATGATCGAGATCCAATTCCGCGCTACCGCCGGGCGCCACCTTCTTGTCCTGAGAGAACTTGGAGGACGAGACGTCCGACGAGTTGATCATTTCTTGTCATGTACAGTCTACGTGGGGCTACGCCCTCTCTGACCATAGCGGGAGACAGAGACGATACTGGGGAAGGTATGACGTATCATATCTGGGGTCAGGCGCGCTCTGACTATACTAGGGCCGCGCCTGAGCCTGCTGCCATCGCCCTACAACACCGTTGTTCTGGCCTCGTAGTGGTTCTCTGCGGATTTCCCGAAAGTCTGAGGGACAATGACCGCGGTACAGGTCGCGCACGCTAAGCGCGCCGAGCTTCTTCGCGTTCTCGAGGGAGCATTCCCCGAGATAGTGGATGCTGATCATGTACTCGGAGTAGTGCCAGGCAAGGAGGACTTGCGGATCTTTCCCTGCGTAAGCAAGGGTCTTGCTTCCGTCCACGCGTTTGAGCAGCGCATCTCTTTCGAGCTACCATCGCGCGGCTGCTCAGTCTCGGACGATACAGGGAGAATGGTGCCGACGTACCACGTAGCGCCTCTTTCGGATGGCCTCTGCCTCTCCGCTTGCTTCCTCCGAGATCTCGCGGGCCTTGCTTAGCGGGAGCTCGTCTTCCCAAACGATAACATACTGGTTCGCCGTCCGCGGGTCTCCGAGGATGCGTGCGATGTATGGCCCCACCGCGGTGACGTCCGTCACGATGATCGGCTTGTCATCCTGGGTATAATACTCGTCTTCAACTGGACCGAGCCCCGACGTGGCCTTGGAGGACGAGGGCACCAAGTACTGCATCCACCACCCGATGTCGACGAAGGTGTAGGCGGAAGCGCCGTTCGAGGCGGCGCACCAGCTCTTCAGTAGCTCGCGGATTTCAAGTTTCTGGGATCCGGCGTCAGTCATGTCTTCAAACGAGTGCCTTCACGGGAGACACTGCAACGTACAAGGTCATGCAATGCCCGTACGCCCTTGGTCATGCAATGCCCGGACGCCCTTGGTCTTGCAATGCCCGGACGCCCTTGGCACCAGGAGTCCCGAAGTCGCACGGGATGATCCTCTTCGCGCCGTTGTCCGCCGCGGCCTTCAGTATCCCCTTCTGCGACTCGATGCCCTGGGCAGCGACCGAGCTTACGACCGCGTAAACGTCTATCACGTACTCGGCTAGCTTCTCGGGAGGACCCGACGTGTAGTCGCCAATCCGGATCTCGACGCCTTTAGAGCGAAGCGCGTCCACCTCCGGCTTGGATGCGGACGAGGGGCGAGTGAGGGCGGCGACGCGCTGTACAAGATGATCAGGCTTCACGAGGTGTGCTGGGGGGATGCGCGTTGCACGTACGTATTGTCCTGACTTCAGCACGCTGTTCATGATGCTCTGTCCGGTGACTCCCGTCGCGCCGATGACGAGTACGAGAGGCTTCTTGTCGCTCATGGTTGGAAGTCTACGGCTACGGTAGATGTGGTCTGCATTGCCCTGACTTTGGCCGTTATATATTCTGAGCAACACCCGGGAAAGACGGATGTTGGACCCACTGCGATCGCCCGGCGTGTGGCGTGATGCCATATTGTCCAGTGCATGACTCAGTCCGAGCAAGATGCTATTGAAAGGTTACCGGGATTTCTGTCAGCACCGCCTGCGCCAAATACAACCAGGATGTCTGCCCGTGAGTGACTTAGCCCGGTAAACCCGCATCAAGGAGGGTCACGCTGATACATCGCATTCAAGCCATCCAAGAGTTTAAGCATCGGGCACTAGTACCCCATTCAACCAAGACCTGTCAACAAGACAACTCACATCCAAGATATCGGGTACAACATGTACAACGCGGTCACTTCTCAGCCGTCTCCCAGAGCGGGCCCTTCTGGTTATCGTCCACGAACTCGTACACGCGCGACCAGTCCCTGCAGACGTGCGTTGAGCCCACGCCGTCCGTGCCGATGAGGTTACCATTCTCGTCCGTAGCGTCCATGGCGTCGATAGTCGTGTCGGACCCACAGAGGACGGACTGGCGCATGTAGTTGAGGCACACGCCGCTGTGGCCGTCGGGCCCGTTGATGAGGGCCTTTCGGAGAGTATCGATGCACTCGAGCGCCGTGAACATCGAGATATTGAATTCCCGCCCTGTAAGGAGCACCATTCAGCCAACCCATGGATATTGAAGGGTAGAACGCGCAGACGATACCTTGAGGACCAAGGCGCACTGTCGGACGGTCTTGAGGGAAGTTCTGCGTGAGGACTTGCCATTCCGTCCAGGTATCGAAGTATTCGCTGATCCTGTAGTGCTCCGAGTTCTCGAACTTCATGGCTACAAGGTCGAGCTGCACGGGTAGCTCGCGCGGATGGTCATCGCCGATATAGCCTGCAAGGCGCGACAAATGCGCGATGGTCAGCCATCGCGTTCACGGAAATGACGATGTCTACGCACTGAACTGCTTCCTGGGCACAGGTCTCGCTACCTTCTCAAACCGCGATCTCCCGACAGTGGCTAAGGACAGTGCGTTGAATGCGATGCTGACAGCCAAGACGACCCAGGCTAGCGTCGGTGGATGCGAAAGCAGACGCTGCGGGGAACGGAGCATGATAGCAGACCCTCTAAGCAGCCATCCAGTGAGTCGCGATGCAACGATTGCCCGAAAATGCGACGAACCTAGATGTCTGCCAGCGGGGACGTTGGGGGCAAGCAGGTCGAGGTTGGTGCTCGCCGTGGAGGCATATCAAGCCCCCATTGACGCCGTGTCGGTTCACCCCGTAGCCCCGATACGCGGTAAAGTCAAGATTAGCGCCGAGGTTGATGAATATCAAAGGTGCTAGAGCGTGAATGACAATTCGCTGGGTCAGCTGGGTATGCCCGTCGCCTCATCTCCTTTGAGTTTTCTGACAGCCAGGCATGCTACGAGGCTATATGGCCTTTCCTGAGCCTGAAGTGGGCCTGCCCTGTGTGCCTGCGCGGAGTCGATATGATAAGTAGCATGAGCTGGTGTCTCGGTGAAGTCTCCATGAAAGGACAGATCAACAAGCGGTGTGACGGATTGATGGGATGGTTCGACGAGCGTTGGCCTCGGTCGTCTCGGGCCGCTCGCTACAGGCCGTGACAACGTGACGCACCCGTCTCATAGCGTCACGCAACGGCCTTGGCAGCGTCCGCTCGTGATTGATATCATATCCCAATCATATCCGGTCAATACTCCGATACATATGTACTTGCTCCATAACGCATAGGAAGTCTGCTTGTGCGTCTTGACATTCTCGAGAAAAATGTACACTGGTGGTGAGGTCCATAAGGTAGATTAACGACTCGCTGAACCTCAGCCTGAGTAATTGGCCGCCGCCGCCCCGGCCCAGTCTCAGAGAGCCGAGTCGTAGGCTTGCCGCACCACTGGCAGTGGCAGTGGCAGTGGCAGCGGCAGTAGATGATCACTAATTTATCAGGTATGTCATCGCAGTGTATATGCGCTATCCATTCTTCACGTAGGATTACCAGTGCTGAAGAAAGTATCTCTTCCGCTGCATTCAACTCTCGAGCTATGTTTACTAGTGCAACGTCTCTTGGCACCTGTGAATCGATTCAGATCTCTGTTGCCTTTATTCATGGGGATACAACCAGTGACCCTACAGCACATCCAGGAAGTACAGCATGGTTGACAAGAAGCCTCTCGTCCTCGTCCTCGGTGCTACGGGTAACACTGGTAGGAGCATCGTCGACGGCCTATTGAAGTCAGGTCAATACGTGCGTATCATCTGCCCTGTCCAGACTATATTTCCGAAGGCTGATTGAGCTTAACAGAGTGTTGCGGCGCTCACTCGCCCTTCGTCCGCATCTAAACCGGAAGTAGATGTGCTTCGTTCTCAAGGTGTCGAGATACGGATCGGCGACTACACGTCGGACCCTCCAGAGAAGCTCGCCGAGTACGTGGACAACGTCTTCGCACTCGTGAGCGCTGTCTCTGCCAAAGGGACTGAGCCGCAGAAGGCGATCCTGAAGGTCGCAGTGGACAAGGGAGTCAAGAGGATCATTCCGTCCGACTTCGGAACACCTGGTGCCAAGGATGTTCGTGCGCTGAACGACGTAGTAAGTTAGCTCATATCTCACGCCGCCGGACTGTGCGATGACATGCCTATCAATGGTATCCAGAAACTCGAGATCCGCGACCTGATGAAAGATTGGTGCGCCGCCTCGAACGGTGTCTCTACGTACACCTTCGTCGACATCGGGTGGTGGATGGAGTACCTCTTGCCCTCGTCGTCCAAGGTTGCTTCGCCGCTCGGGCCATGGAGACGAGTACCACACGCGACATGACAAGCCGTTCATCATGACGGACGTCACCACGGTCGGGGCATACATCGCGCGAATCCTCGGGGACCCGCGGGCGGCAAACCGGTATGTCATCGTCTGGCAGGACGAGTTGCCGCTGCGCAAGGCTCGCGAGATTGCTGAGGTAGCGAGCGGAGAAGCGGAGGCCATCCGGAAGAGACGCTACATGACGAGTGTTTCCTTCCCAGTAACAGTAGTATCTCTGACTAAATGGATGCGTTTATAGCTCGACAAGGATGCGCTGCTCAAGCGCATTGAAGAGAGCAAGGCCCGCTACGATGGATGCGGATGCTCTCCCGCGGGCTATCTGGAACATCTCCGAGTATATGATTAGCATACACTATCTCGGAGAGTGCACCCTCGAGAACGCGAAAAAGCTCGGCGCCGTTGACGTGCGCGAGCTGTACCCGGACATCGTCCCGAAGAGTTTTGAACATTTCGCAAAGAGCCACTACAACGCGGGAAGCGCGGCGTAGAGCGACTGGATATGAAACGTGCCGGGTTCCTTAAACCCCTCCAGCCCAGAGCCTATCGATCTTCCTTCGAATACTTACACCTAGCTTGATGGAACATCGCCTGTAGGCAATACTAGGTCGAAGAATGTCATTCTGGAGCGATCGTAGTGTGCAGAACCCGAGTCTACGCCGGTAAGTTCTATACATTGTCATTGAGTGCCCAGTATGCCCTAATGACATAAGTACATACCTTGTCGAATCACGTCTGTCAGTCTTAGCACTCGTCAGACGTGAAACCGACCGGCCTGAAGTGACTCACCAAGTTAAATGTGACTAGAGAACGCCATCATCACTGTCCGCGGCGAGGAGGTATCACCCAAACGTCGCGGCAAAAGATCCGACATACGACCCCGAGGTAGCGACTTACCTCACAAGCGTCAACACCTCGAAGGCAAAGCAACTGCTGGGTATCGAGCTCCGTACCCTCGAGGAGTCTACTCGTGACATCCTTGAGCAATACAAGGCGAAGGGGTGGATCTAATGGCACATGCTCACCTGATATCCTCGTACACAATTTGTGGACGTCCATGTCGCAATTGAACCGTAGTGACGCTGCCCCGGGTTGCTGGTGCATGCTCCCAGGCTTAGGTGGAGCGGTTGCTACCAGAATTGATGTTTAGCACCAATTGAGTCAATGATGTCAGACAGAGATGATGAAGACATGACTCACACACACCTATGATTAGACGGATGGCGGGCGTGACTGAATGTTCCCTCTAGCATGTCAAATAGTATGCTTGTCGAACTAGAGCGGCTCAGGCTGCTGAACTTGAATACCACCACGCCCTTGCTATTAGCCACGGCGGGAGGGCCATGCCGGCCTTGAGCGTCCCAGCAAGAGTTGAGTCACTGTTGACAAAGTGCACTGGTACAGACTATCATGTAGGTTTGAACGCGGTTGTAGAGCTGACGAAGTGGAGTCTACGAAGTCTTTGAAAAGGGCGATCTGTATGGTGATTTGAAGCGGAATTCAAATCTGAATATTGAATGACGGAGCTACTTACATGTTTACATGTTACTGATTAGGGCGGAAGCAAACCTGGGCCGCTGGGAAGATGGCCGGTGCCTGCCGGGGGTAACGCAGGACTGGATCTCGATCGGAACAATTGCACCACTCGGACGGGAACGCTGAGCACAGTTGAGCAGGGCAGTACTTTGGTCAATCGAATAGGTACTGCCTAACCTATTCATAATTCCCAGTGTAGTTACGCACCCGTGATAAGCTTAAAAATCAACTTGTATCGTGCTTCAGGAATGAGATGAGGGGGTTGCGACAACAATAGATTACTAGCCAAATGTACATCCATCTAAGCCCGTTCACGATGGTCAGTTCTAGGTACACGGTCACATCTAGTGCATGAAAACATCTATGAAACAAGTGATGACGATTGCGATACGTGCTGAAATGAGTCTAGGAAAACATTGCGATCAGTCCATGTGCGTAGACCAAACCATTCTATAAGTGTGACGTCGTGTCTGATGCGAAGCCGTTCAGAGAGCCTTGCTGAGGGGAGTGATCTTGAGGCCAATGCGGGTCTCACCCTGCACGATCGGGGACTCCCCGAGCGCGGCGCGATAGTTGCGACGGAAGGACTTCCACGGCTCGCAAAGCGAGTACGAATAAATGCCGTACTCGTCGCCCTCCGCGATCAGGCTCTCGAGGCTCTTGACGAATTCGGTCCAGAGCTCCTCGCCGTCCGCCAAGCCACGCACACCCGTGCGTAGAAGCGGATCCGGGTGGCGGAGGATGCGACGCGCACGGCCAGTCCAGGGGCGCTCGCCGTCATGCGGAATCGCGGCAATCCCTAGAGCAGCCGGAGAATCCTCCAGGATGGCGTGGATCTCGTCCTCGCTGACGTTGTAGAGCGCCTGGTAGAGCGGCTCGCGGATCTCCTCCTCCGCGGCCGTGAGCGAACCCTCGAAGTGCATCTGGTCCAGGCGCGTAAGGAGCTGCACGCCGCGACCCCGGATGGAGTTCGCAGCGTTGTCACGCGCAACCGAGATCTTGTCGATGAACTCCTCAGTCTGACGGGCGATCTGATCAATATTATTTCACGAAGCCGAGGCAAGGGTACTCACATAAGGGCCGTGCATACCCGTGCGACCATCCATGTAGCGCAGGATCTGAGCGCCGCCGATTCCGATGCCGTCGACGCCAGAGACGACAGCATCGTGGATCTGTACGAACTTGAAGCCAGCTAGAAGATCAATGAGTAGCCGTCGGAACTGTGTCTATCGCCGAACACTCACCAGACATGTAAGTTGTGAGGCCGACTGAGTGCGCCCTGTGAACGAGCTCGAGAGCGTTCTGGAAGCCAAGCTGCAGGATGATGCACTGCGACGGGTACGTGTCTGATGCGCCGTCCCAGGTGACCTTGTCGAAGCCACCAAGGGCGGCGAGCTCGATTCCGCGACGACCGATAGCAATCTGCTCGGTGATGATAGTGGGCTTGCCCTCGGCGTCAGGGTTGAGGTCGTCGATGAGGGGTGTGTTCAAGTTGAACGCTGCGCTGAAGTACTGGCGGTGGTTGCGCAGTGCATGTCCAGCGAGCGAGCGCATGTAGGCGACCATCTGCGACGCCGTCAGGTCGTCCATAGCAACCTTGCACTCGGCAGCACCGAGCTGGAAGGCGGCAGTAGCAGCCGACGAGGTGGTGTTGACAACCTTGATGAAGTCATGCTAGAGCACGGAAGTCAGTGGCTGAGGTTTGCGCAAACACAGTGAGCGCATACCTCGAATGTGCGGTCCTTGCTGTCGCGGAGCGCACGGCCGACGAAGTACGTGTTGGGCGACTCCGAGCCCGTGTGAAGACGGGTGCGTGCGAAGTCGAGAATAGAGGGAATACGGTAAGATTCGATCGAGTCCCGCGGCAAGTTCTGAGGCCGCTCGAGATCTGTGAAGGTTGCCACGAACGCTCAGCAACTGACAGGAGCAAATCGCGCCAAGAGACAGGGCTTACGCTCGACGTGCACGATAGCGCCGCGCATCCAGCGCGACTTGCGGGTGGTGCCGAAGACGTGGCCATCTCCGGGATCGGTCAAGCTCACGTACGTCTGGGTGTCCTTACGGAAGCCGACGGTGCCGAGGAAGCGCGCCTCGAGCGGGTTGAACGGGTTCTGTCCCTGATTGAGCAATTGATACCCGAGGTGGAACGCCTGCGTAGTGATGAGCACCGACAACGGCGTCGCTAGGGTACGTAGAGGGTACTCACTATGTAATCGACGAATGAGGGATCACGTTTCTCGTTACGAAGCGCCTGCGCAATCTTCGTAGTGGCCTTGAGGAAGTCCGTGCCGAACTCCTCGGGCCAAGTGACAGAGAGGCGCTCCGGGCTGGGGATGACGTTGAAGGAGAAGTAGCTCGTAGGTAGCGCCGGGAGGGAGAAATACGTCGGAGATTCAGCGCCGCTCGCGGACTCGTTGGCGAGCTTCGCGTCGACCAGGCTGAGATTCATCTTGTTGAATGCAGGGGAGAGGGCCGGGGTGGCGGCTACCGATGCACCAGGGGAAGGAGAAAAGACGGAGAAACGCGTGCCGCCCAGGCTTTCGAGTCCGCGGGCGTTGAGCTCCTCCACTTCGCCGAGGATGGCGATAATCGTCGGAATGCTGTATGTTTTGTTGAGACGCGCTAGAATGTCCTTGGCGAGTGCGCTGAGCTCCGCATCCTCGGGTGTCGTGAATGTCTCGTCAACAACGGCGTTGAGCGAGCGAATGATATCCTCGTCAGGAACACGAGAAACTATCAAGACGTTAACGCCGTGAACCATTCTGAACGGCGAACATGTACTTACAGTAGGGGAGCTGCTCGGAGCGGTTGAAACTTTTCCCAGAATGATAGGCCACCTTCCACTCTACGAGGAGCGATCAATAAGAAACTCAAGCTGAACAACAGAGTGAACCCACTAGCGATGCGAAGAAGGAAGAGCACATTCTGTACGGCCAGGAGGGCGGCGTTGCGGAAGGTCGCGGGGTGCACACGAATCTCCCCTACCGAAGGCGGAGAAGCCGTCGGACTAGTGAAGTCGGTGGCAAGCTGGATATGGCTGGGAGAGGCGAACATGGCTGGCTTTTGTACGGCTAGAGATGAAGCGTTGAGTGGAGAGGTTGCTGCTGTCTCCGGGGCTGAACGTGGAAGACTGCTGCAGTTTCACTCATCGCACGCGTGCTTTTGTACCTCCCAGCATCGGCGGGAGAGTCTGGACGCCGCGCTTTGGTATCATAGCGAACATCTGTTGATTTCCTGTCATGGACAACAATGTCAGAGAACAGAGAGGCTCTGGCATTTCCGGTAAATTGGCCGGAACACAGCAACGGGAGGCTCCAGTCCGGACTTGGCGCACTGTATGCATTCAGTATTGTCCACCATCAACGGACAACCGGTATTTTCTGTCGCAATATGTGGACATGGCAGTAGTTTTGCAGACTCCGACCTTGACAAACTCGGTCTGGATAGTAAGCCACGACCAAATGCGAAGGTAACGCTCGAGGCGCTGTGCACATCTCTGAGACATCTCGTTACCGGCGCTGAAGGATATGGCGACTCGACACTCACAGACAGGCTTCGGACGATCCGCACGAGCGCGAGCGGGCACCCGGTAGATGCGGCGTTTCTGATGTGACTAGGTCAACACGACTGATCCGAGCACGTCTATCAGAACTGCTTGACATGACCACGGCGCGCCGTACATACCTGACATACCTGACAAGTGAGCATCTGTACCAAGCGCAACACCATTGTGGCGGTCA
This sequence comes from Fomitopsis schrenkii, assembly GCA_000344655.2. Classification (NCBI taxonomy): domain Eukaryota; kingdom Fungi; phylum Basidiomycota; class Agaricomycetes; order Polyporales; family Fomitopsidaceae; genus Fomitopsis; species Fomitopsis schrenkii. Next base: position 377,886 of record KE504143.1, read on the forward strand.
CCTCCGGCATTAGACGGGGGCGCCAATTACGCTTCGCTACACCTATACTCCAGTTATGTCAGACACTATTCTGCGATATGTCGCCGGTAGGTATGAGGGCAACTGGTGAGCATACGCGACAGTGCGGAGATGGTATGACGTATTGATTTGTGTGCGCTTTCAATAACCCAACGCCAACAATCAGTGTTACTGAAAACGTTTCTGTTTTGTCGGGAACGGAAAAAAAAACACATGCTGTACCAGCGGCAAGGGGTATGACGAAATTGCAAACACTCGACATCCCGAAACGAGGAGGATCTAGGGGGATCCACACTAAATGGGAGCTATCTCAGATAAGCGAGGCGAAGCGAGCGTGAACGCGCACCGATCGTCCTTCCCGATCCCGTCTGTGATGCGCCTACGCAACAGCGGGACTCTTCTCAAGAGGTACAACAATCGCCGCAATTGAGTCTTTGTATGACCGTAATGCGAATACAACGAAGTAGAGAGTGAGTCGCGCCCCTGCCGAGGCGATGGAGATAACACATCCCTGCGACAGCAGGCGGGCCTCGTCGCGACCAACGGAACTGTCGCCTTCCTACTGCGTATCTCCAATTGGTCGGCTGAGGATCCACGTCGAACGATGGGGACGGAAGATCACTCCGGCATGAAGGCGCACTGACGCGTACGCGCACGCTAGATAAGGAGAACCACTAGAACGCAGGGTCGCGGTATGAGCATGCCAACCTGGCCAAAAAAGCATCAATTGACGCGAAGATTAGGGCGAGTCCCCGAACGGTGGATGTAGAGATAGACGGATCACGCACCACCGTGCACTATCCGGACGCTCCCCAGGATGCTCCCACAAAGGCCAGAACGAACCCACATTGCACAGACTCATCTGGTTACCAATTGCGCCAACACTGGGCTACGGTGACCTCGGCGTGCACTAACGGGTGATTGAGTGATGTTCAACAGGAAATCAGAATAGTTAGGCGGGTGCGGCGGTCGGTTCACTGTCAGCCGGGGCGACTGTATGGAGGGCGATGCCGCTGGCGACTGCGAAGAGTCTGCGCGACACCTGAGAGTAAGTGAGTAATGATGAGTGTTGTGCCAAGGGTGAGTGAGTCGGTGCGCGCTCGGGCTTGGGGCGGGACCCAGATTCGCACGATCATCGCGGGAACTTGCGGGAATAAGCGCAACAAAGCAACAAATGTACCAAATCTGGTTGTGAGTGTAGACTCACCACGTCCATGGCATACACTTTGAGTATTCCCCTCCTCGTCTGAATCTCTCATGTTACGACATCCCTCGTGCACTGTGCGAGTAGCAGGGAGCGCCCAACTCGATACTCCCGATTCTAATCGGTCACCCAGCTGTCAGAACAGACGATGGGAAATGTGTTCGCACTCGGGAACTTACCTTAACGTGCGTACTCCACCTCGGCGGAACCAGTGCATTTGCGATAAGACAGCCTCGGGGCCGGGCGAATGGATCGATGTCACCTTTTCGCTTGTAGAAGGGCGCAGCTGCGCCTCGGAGGCATCCTGTGCCATGTTGATCAAGCATAGCAACGCCCGACGACGAGACAATGAAGACGCGACGTAGAGTCCAGCAGGAGGGGAAACGAGCGCGAGGGGTGGTCGCAAGACCTTCAACTTTGACAGACTGCTAAAGGGCTTTCACAGCTCCTCGCTATTCTGAGCCTTACGTGGAGAATGCGGAGGAGTATGCAGCGGTGGTACGGACGCTCCCTGCCCGCCGGCGCTAATTTGCCGTACTGTAGGCCTCGGATGATCCCCGAGACGAGGTATCGCTGTACCGGATTACTCCCCGACGGATGCCACAACGGCCTCGCCAAGCCTAAACTCGAAGGCGTTCTCCCGTCAAGTACAGCGGAGCGCTGTTGATTACCTCCGTGACGTCAGTAACTTCCCGCTTGCATTTGCACAATGGCGTTGCGCGGAAATCCTAGGGGGTTCATCGCAATACCTGTCGCGCCCACAAGACAATCAGGGCCACAAGTCGATCTACTTAGTAAGTACATAGGCTTTCAACTTCAAAAGTTCACATGTGTCATGTCGTGAGCAACACTACATCACGTGCTGAATTGATCATCTCACAATGATTGACTACTGTAACTCAGTTCGCTAACCTGCTGTGCAATATGGATGTTCAGCATCACATCGCGGTTCTGGCTAGAAGACGCATGCACTATCAAATATCTGGCCGGCGTGCAACTCGTCCACCGGAACATGGTGACTAGTACAACCGGTTGTCAGCGCGGAGCTCGCTTTCGTTCATCAGCATACTATTCCTCTACGGCATGCTACCCTGCATTGGCATGTATAACCCATCTTGATGTGACAGCAAACACAGCGCGGCAGGCTGGCCACTGTCCAGATCTCTTGAGGGGTTTCTGGACCGAACTTCGTGTCGATCCAGATAATCCGCGACTGTCAGCATTGGCAAGCTTGACATTGCGTCATGCAGCCGATGCACTTGCGCATGCGATTGCCGGAGCTATCTCAGCCCTGTCTTTCACCACCGTGCCATGTGAATTGCTGACGCTTTTGACCCCTTTGCACCAGAGCACTAACTCGGACATCTTTCACTTGCGTCCCTCCCAGTGTTGGTAAGCGTACGACGCGTGTACTGACAAAGCTTGGGCAAGCGACGGCCATACCTTCCAAACGTAGTCAGCTTCGATGATGACGTGGGGTCGTACAATGACAGCCGCACATCAATCGACACTGCAGCACGCGTGGAACGCCGGTGAGTGTATGCTCCAACATTGCTGTGGCTTCCTATCCGTCCGATTCCCTGTATGGCTCGACCTCCCCAATACTCCACCTCGACGTGTGTAACGTCGCAGTATCCATCACGTCCGTTTTTCTCATGGCGCTCCGTTCGCGCGGCGGTTGAACGGGCTCGTTCTCCCATCATGAGGATCTGCCGAACGCAGCGTCCCGGACGATCCACTCCATGGAGGGTGCGTCGCCCAGCGGACAGCCGGCAGAGACCTCCTTTCACCCGACACGATGGAGTACATCTCGCAGAGGCAGTTGCTGCTATCATATTCACAGTCTCTAGAGCTCTGCTCGCTAACTCATCCTGATCAACCCCCATCTCCCCACTTCGCCCACCCCCACTCTTGTTACCATGCTGGTCATCACCCGTCCGCTGGGCCTCACCGAGCGGTACTTCCTGCGCATGCGCGGAGAGCGCGGCTGCGCAGACCCCTTCCTCGTCATCAGCGTCGACGGCACCTCCACGACGCCCATCTCCGACGCCGACGTCTGCGCGGCATGGGCTGCCCTTCGCCTCCGGCACCCGCTCCTCGCCGCACGCATCGTCCCCACCGGGTCCAGCTACGAGTTCGCATACGCGCCGCCGACCACCGCCGCGCATGCGCTCCGCCAGGTGCGCGCGCAGCTCGAGTTTGCCCACTTCGGGAAAGGCGGGATCGAGGGCGCCGCGGACTCGCTGCGCGCGCGATGGGGCGGCGTGGATCCGTCCGAGACGATCGACCTGCGCGACTCGACGTGCACCGTAGCCTGGTATGCGAGCGGCGGGGGCAGGTACCTTCTTGGGCTGCAGGCGTCGCATACGGTTACCGACGCGTTCGGTCTGCTCGGCCTCGCGCGCCAGCTGTTGGAGCTCCTATCCGTGCACGGCGCAGCGGAACGCGAGATCTTGCAGCATGTCGCATCGCCGAGAGGTATGGCGCCCACCCTCGAGGAGATCATCCCCGGCCCAGAGCAGTCCTCAGAGGGGGACCAGGAGACGTCTCGGAGAGCATATGACAAGCTCATGGCGCCGTCGCTGCGGGTGAGTGATGGCTTGTCGAGCACTGACCAGTACTGTTGACGTGTATTAGCCAAGGTTTGGCCTCAACCCTGATGGCCCACCTACAGAAAGCATCGCTGTCACGCGCGTAATAAGACACACCTGGCCAGAGGACGAAACGAAGGCGATCTTGCGCGGATGCAAGGCGCACGGCGTTACGGTTACACAGGTCTGTTCCGCAGCGCTAATCCTGACGGGCATCCGCTACGGGCCGAAGGCGGCTTCAGGTTCGCTGGCTGCGGGAGAAGGCGACGCGAACCTCTACTTCAAGGTGCACCTCCCCATCGACCTGCTCTCACGCGCGCCGGACGCGCCGAACGGCCCACGCGAGGCAGCCTTGCGCGTGGGGCACTACCCGACCTTCCTGAGCGTGCCGCGGGCGGCAGCGAACGAGGGCGAAGACGGCCTGTACGAGCTTGCGCGGCAGGTGAAGGACCGGCATACTGCGTTCGTTGACTCGCTGTGGTTCTGGCACTTCATCCGCTACTACCTCGCGGACTCGCAGGCCATCCTCGACGCCGCTCTCGACGCTGCGGCGAAGCCCGAGGCCGCAAACGCGCCGCCCGCCGCGTTTCTGCCGCTGCTGAGCAGCCTGGGAGACTGGAGCAAGAAGCTGCCCGCGGAGTATGATGTGAAGGCCAAGGAGGACGGGGAGACGGGCCAGCTGCGTGTTGCGGACGTGGCCCTGCACTTGAAGGTGTGTGAGAGAATCCTGCGCCGTGTGTGCGCCTGGCTGATAAGGTTTTCCATTGTAGGTCATCCCAGACACACCGTGCCTGCACCTGTGGACGTACGGCGGCAGGATGAACTTCCAGCTTACCCATAACATCATGCACACCTCGGCGGCGCTCATGGATCCCTTCTTCGAATCGTTCATTAAGACTGTCTCCGATGTCGGGCGCGCCTGAAGTGGTGTGTCGCGGATGGCTTGGCATTAGATGATATGACAAACTGGGTCTTCGGTGTATTAGAGTTGAATCTGGTCCTGTAATGATAGAGCGGGCGATCTCTTAATTGCAAATGCTCTACACGCTTCTGTTGTTGATGCCTTTGGCGAGCGTCCAGCTTACGGCATCTGGCTTCCGTGTGGTGCGAAGGATTCGGCGCTGGTTCGCTGACAGTGTTATGGCGGACGTGCTCGATACGGCGAGCGGCCAGCCTGAAGGCAGTCGCCCCACTTGCTCATGCAGCGTACCTATACGGCTGCATTTCATTGTGTGGAGGCGCGTGCCAAGCTGTCAAACATGTCAAGTTCATCGCGATCTACCGGGGAACCCCGGGTGAGATGCTCGCGGAATCAAACCGAGCGCGCAGAACGCTAACACCGTTATCTTGCAGCTGTGACATCTTGGTGACATCTACGAACCATCTTCATGGTCGAGTTGACTATACGTGATGGACTGCAGTTGTGTTGCATGAGGGACCCTTGCCCTGAGTTGGTCAAATCTTATATGCCTTGTTCAAAGCTCGGTGCCTGAGCTGGAATCCTCACTGGTAGACCACATTGGTTTGTTCCATTTCAGTGAGGAATGGGGTACTAGTCGTGCTTTGGTCCCGAGTCTTATACCGTCGCTGAGGGCCATAGGTATGCAAGAATCACTCACAGTTGTCGCCTAAGGTAGGCGTGCGGCGTGTCGCATCGCCAAGATTCGTGGCCTCGCAACACGAGCGAGCAGGCTGAGAGTGCGGAGTCTAGCTGCCAATGAGTATCTTTGACTATCACCAATCCTGATGATATCTTGAATGACTTATCTGGGCATGTACGGGTGGCGGTCATCAGAACGTGTGGTGATACGGCGTGCCGACAACGACCAGGACTTCGCTTCAGTCTTTCTGCGCCGCGGTAGTATAAGGAAACGACATTCCAATGTGATCGTCGAGTTAGGAGGTCGGGCTGTCGCTGAAGACGTACGATGACGATGCAGGGAATAGAGGATACGTGCCTGCCATCAGCCACAGTGACACATGCTCACATACACTCATCAATGCCCTCATCAACGAGACGTAGCGTGCACACATTGATTCCCCAGCCTTGGCACTTGCACCTGTCGGGCTTTGACCGCGTCCACAAGATCTTCGTCTGCTTGGTACCAATACGGGCCGAGGCACCCAGACTAGGAGTATGAAAGTGTAGCTGTGCAAGTGAGTTTCAGCGAACCGCACCAGTGAGCAAGGTTCGATTGAGGAGAGAGGATGACGGGAGTAGAAGACGCGGTTCGCAAGCGACCCGAGGGGCAGCGGCCATAATCTGGTCGACGGCCAATGACATTGACAAGCCAAATGCACCGGCGGCACGCGTCGGTGGGAAACGTGCCACGGCAAGCGCCATTGAGCGTCTATTTAGGGCGCCTGCAGGATGATATCGTAGTGTGACTATTGTGACCCAATCGGGGCCGACGTCAGACTGGACACTAATAATAGGAGACGACGCTTGCGAGGGGCCGTTGCGCCCGCGTCCCTGCTGCTGCTTTACGAATCCATCCATCCAGCCGTCTACCACAGGCCGTCGGTACATCCTCCCAGCAGCCGCATACCTGACCTTCGCCTCGAAGCGACCTCCATGGCCCATGACCATGTGCCGAGCGAGTCCCCGGGCGATGGCGGCCTTAGCCGCTATCAGTGCCCCGACTGCACCTCCACGTTCAGCAGACGGCAAAACCTTCAGCGGCACCGCAGGACCCGTATGTACCAATCCTCCATTACTCATGGCCGTACGTACAACGTCTTTCATAGATGTCGGATTGACCCCGCATGAATGCCCAAGCTGCCGCGAGCAGTTCACACGGACGTGCGTACGAAGCTGCCGTGTATTGTGTCCTCTTGTTCACACATCGAACCTCCCAGCGACCTTCTCCAAAGACATATACACCAACACCATCGCGGGCTCGTCTTGGCGCCGCCTCCTCCACGGGCATGTAAAGCATGCGCTTCTTCCAAGATGCGGTGTGATCGGGAGTCGCCATGTTCGCGGTGCCGTGCAAAGGGGCTTCGGTGCGAGTCTCAATCGAGTTCTTCGGGTAAGCTTCCTCGGGCCCCGCACACGAGGATCACCTAACTTGTTTTGCAGCACGAGCTTCGAGCAACTGTAGCTTATCCCCACCACCCGAAAGACATCCCCAGCCCAGTCTTGATGCGCATACACCCATGCCTATGAACACCCAAATGCACGCGATGCCCCAAGACCAGCCCATGTCTGTCGATCTGACCGATCTCAGTCTCTTTGCTCCGAATCCTCCTCCCCTTGCTGACTTCTCTGTGAACTTGAGCGATTTCCTTGGCTATGATCCCCTTCTCGGTTTCAACACGGCGTTTGTGGAAAGCCCGGCGAATCCCTGGCCTACTGCTCCCATGGCTGCTCCGCTACCATCAATGCCCCCTGCTGCACATTCCTCACCACTATCAGATTTAAGCTCGAGCGGCGGCTCCATCCCTGACTCGATGGCCTCCTCACACGGTATCTGCCCTACTCTCGAAATGCTCTCGTCGACATACTGGCCCAGTAGCGACTCGGAGCACCCTACCTCTTCTTCACCCAGTTCTGTCCGTTCTAGCCCGGCGCCACGGAATGCCCCGTTGCCTTCCGTCTCGACCTGCAGGTGCGTAGCTTGTCGGAACCTTATAGAATGCTCTGACCCCTGTCGTGTCAAGAAATGACCCCGCCAGCTTCTTCACGCCCGCAATGCGCGCTCGATATCCAGCGTTGTATGCCGCGCACTTCGAACGGCATTGGCCGCTCCTTGGCACGCATACAGTTGATCTGAATGCACTACAGCCTGCGCTGGGCGTGGCCGTTTGCTGTGTTGGGTCGATGTATGACGGCGTCCCTGCTCACCGCCGGCTTGCCACTGCCGTAATGCTTGTTCAGCGAAGCGCCCTCATTACTAAGCTGGTCAGTGATCCACCCTCGACGTCCATTCAATGTGTCGCATACTGACATGCATGCGTCATTTCATGCAGTCCACGCACAGGCTAGACGACGGAGAGGCGCTCGCGATGTTACAAGCGCTCTTCCTCTACCAGGTCCTGGGCGCCTTCCAGTACGAGAAGAACTACCGCGACCTCACGAATGTCTTCCACGGTTCGCTAGTGCAGGTGCGTTGCGTGGATCGGTCCGCCATCCAACTCCGCTGACATGGTCGCGTGCTTCTGCAGCTCGTCCGCCGATATTGCATCCTCGAGCCGCCCTCTGGGGCTCCCACAGGCTTCACCGCCGCGCGGGCCCGCCTCGCGCACGGCGTCTTCTTCCTCGACGCACTCCAGCCGATCCTCGCGGGGACCCCCGCGCTCCTGAACATCGACGAGCTCCGCGTCGGCGTGAGCGCACCGCCCCCACCCGCGCTCTTCAGGCTGCTCATGGACGTGCGCGCGGGCCCCGCAGCGATCCCGGAAGCGCAGGCCGCGCTCGTGCTCATCCTGGCGCTGCTCGGGCGCGTGCTCGAGCTGCTGCGCCTCCGGCAGAGCGCGGACGCACTCTGTGCGGAGGGCGGTGCCACGTCGGACGCGCTCGACGCGGCTCTCGTCCAGCGAGCAAGGGGGCTCGGCGCGGCGCTCAGGCGGTGGAAGGACGCGTGGGACGCGCTCGACCCGGCGCACGGGGCGGGCTCGCCGGTGCCTGTGTGCGAGAACGCGATGCCGATCTACATGGTGCGTCGATCCCCTTTACTCGGTGGTGGGTGCACGGGTCTGACGTAGGTGCCGTATCGTGCAGATCGTGCTCACGTTGATCGCGCATGCTGGCGGGAGCGCCCCGTGGACGCCGCCGGGGCAGTACAGCCCGGAGGAGCGCGCGGGCGGGCCATTCGCGCAGTTCTGTCGCTCGTTCCGCACGTTCTTGAACGAGACGGAGTATTGCGGGCTTACATGGCTCTTCCCGCCGTTCCCCGTACAGTAAGTTGTGTTAAGCGAATGAAGAGTGGCCGTGCGCGTGGGGAGCGTGCGATGTTGTCGAGTGGGACTTTGCTTCGTGATCCGTTTCGTTCGCGATTCGACATGGGTATGACGTGTACTGCGTATGTGTCTGGTGTACTCATCATGATTGTCTTGTTAACGCCAGTGGTATGTATCTTCCCTCTCATCGGTGGGCGTATGTTCGTTACGGTGCAGCTCTTGGTTTACCCGTGTCGTCGTTGTCGTCGCCTTCTCGTCGATGTTGTTACCCCATAGATTGTATAGTAGGTTATAGACGGTATATGGTATCTATGTCGCAATAGTGCGCCCCGTGTCCTGATCACTTATGGCTGAGCAGCACAAAGGAGCAACACACGGGTGACAGTTCGCACGTCGTCGTTGTGATCTTCCAGGTACGTAAATCCTTCACGTCGATCTCGGTCACCGGTGCACGGTTCCAGATGACGGCTGAACGAGACCTTCATCCTTCCCAGCAAGGTATGTCCAATCGCGTAGCTCTTATTTATACCGCTGACAATCTTTTGCTGAAAGGGATCAGAGCCTGCCATGTAGTTAGCCATGCCAAGATCATAGGCAATGATGGAGACTTGAATCCCGTCATTGAGCTTGAGGGTAAGAATAGCGGCCATGGTGGCTGAGAAAGGCAGTGCGGTAAGCAGACAGCTTGGAAAATCCTCCGTTCCTCTCCCTCTCTCAATAATTTCATAACGAACCCCTCGTTTCAGAAGCAGCCTGAGCAACACATGACAGCCTTGTGATTGGCTAGCTCTTCCATGCAGGTGCAAGCACCATACCGTTGAATGTATCTTTTAAGCCATGGTATGACCGTAACGAGTTGTACAGCTAAGAACTAGTAAATGTCTTCTGGCTTCGCGACCGCACTCTATCCACGAACCGCTCACAACCTCAGCCCACTCTCCTGGATCCACTTCGTGGCTGCCGCATCCGGAGTCAAGCCTTCTACTGCATGGAGGTAGTCCATGCGTGCCACACCCTCGTTCGTGATCCGAAGCCCACGCAGCGCGTCGATGGTCTCCGGCGACAAACGTCCCGCGAGGGCTTTTGCGACGATGACCCGGGCAGCGTCGGGCTTGTGAGCCCTGAGCAGGTCGTCTGGGTCCTCCAGTGCGCGGATCTTGTACTTCGCGTGCAAGTATTGAGGGTGCCAGAGCGGGACCACCACCCACTCTACGGTGCAACGAATGTAGTACGGTCAGTACCATCCTCGCGTGTACCGCTCGCCCCCACTCACCCTTCCTCGTATACGCGTCCTCGAACGCCTGCGTGCACTTCGGGATGTCGCCCTCGACGAACTGCAGACCCAACCCGTACTTCGCGATGATCTCCTTCGAGAACCGCGAGATTCCCGCACCGGGGTTGATGCCCTGCACCGTGCGCACGAACTTCGCCGCGACGTCCGGCTTCGCGAGGTCCAAGATCGAGCGCACCGTCTCCTCTGGGACATAGTCGGGCACACCCCAGATGCAGTAGGGGTCGTACACGGCCGGCGCGCCCTCTGCCTCGCCCACGACGAGGACGTCGCTCCGGAAGGGCCCGAGGTACGTCTCGTGCGAGCCGGGCAGCCAGCCGACGAGGATCTGCGTACGGCCCTCGCGCAGGTCGATGAACGCCTGCTCGTGCGGCTTGGAGACCACCTCGGAGACGGTCACCCCGTGCTTAGCGAGTACCGCGCGGATGACGGCAGCTACGACCTGTGGGCGTGTCAGCGGTGCACGTTCGACGCGATGTGCCAGGCTGGCGGAACCATGGTGGAGCTCGAACGGACCTGGTGGAATGTGAGGTCGATAACGCCCTGGGAGACGGTGAGTGACTCAGGCATGGCGGCGGCGATTCTAGGGGCGGGAAAAGGAGTACGCGCATCATGACAGACGTGCAAGATATGGTACGCCTGGATGCGCCGGGCGTAGCAACGTAAGTAATCCGCGTCCGCTGGCGGTAGTATATGCTCCTCCGACCGGATCGACGCGGCCGTTTGCGATGCGGCCCATGGAGCAAAGAGAGGCCTGTGTGCGCTCCGACCAGAAGGTTTCCGCTCGCTGATAGAATTGTGTCTCCCTGGAGAGTTCGCGGGGGGGTTGGGATGCTCCCGAAGCGCGGAGGATCCCTCGGCGCCTGACACGACGCGTCGCGCCCGCATCACGTGGCCGCGACCGGCGGATTCCCCGAGCGACTCGGACGCGCCTGTCGATCGCGCATCCCTCCTTCCCGAGGAGATCAACAAAGCTGCATCCCCGAGGTCCGGCGGAACAACGAGCTTACCACACGTTTGGTACAATAAAACAGCTGCCCGCCATGGCGGCTTGGTTCAGCTTGCTCCTCGTCCACCACGACCACCGCTGCCAGCCACATCCACCATGAGCTCGGCGCCGACGACAACCAAGAACTCCTTCGAGCAAGAGACAGAGAAGGGCATCTCGCCTTCTCCTCAGCCACAGGAGGCCACCAAGGAGGTGCAGGAAATCCAGGAAGTCCACGAGCCGCCACCCGATGGCGGCCTTCACGCGTGGATGACCGTCTTCGCGACCTTCCTGGCCAGCTTTATGGCCTTCGGTACAGGTACGTTCACCAATTTTATCACGCCTAAATATAACAAGCTCAATGTTCTCTCGCTTCGCTCAGGAAACGTCTGGGGTATCTATCAAGACGCCTACACAACCCGGTCAGACTCGCGCTTCCTCGACGTGAGCTTGTTCAAGATTGGGTTCGTCGGTGGTACCTCCGTAGGCTTCGGTTTCGCGGCCGGACCTTTTGGCAACATCCTCGTCTCCAAGTTTGGTATCCGCGCACCGATGCTCATCGGTGTCCTCATGATGTCCGTTGCCCTTGAGCTCGCCTCCATTTCTCACCGGTATTGGGAGCTCCTACTTTCCCAGGGTATCATGTTTGGGTGAGTACTCTGAATGCATCTCGCCGCCATATCTTCTGTAGCCTTACGCACGCTCTGCCCAGTCTTGGGAGTTCCTTGGCATATATTCCCGCCATTGGTCTCCCCTCACAATGGTTCGACAAGCGCCGTGGCCTTGCAACCGGTATCGCCAGTGTAAGTTCGCTTCTCTATTCAAAGCGCAACATCGTCTAATATCGCCACTAGTCCGGCAGCGGTGTCGGCGCGGTCATCCTTTCACCCATCGTCCAAGCCTCCATCGACCATCTCGGCATCCCCTGGGCGCTGCGCATCGTCGGCTTCCTCTGCTTCGGCTGCGGCATGCTCTCGCTCTGCATGCTGCGCCAGCGCGTCGCGTCGAAGAAGCAGGTGCAATACAAGGTCTTCGACCTCTCCGTGCTCCGCGTCCCGATGTACCCGCTCTACCTCCTCTTCGCGTTCCTCCAGTTCTTCGGCTACGTCACGCCCATCTTCTTCATCCCCGGCTTCTGCACGGTCATTGGCATCTCCGGCCCGAACACGTCTGCGGTCCTCTCCGTCACCGCCGCGGTCAACTCGATCGGGCGGATCCTCGCGGGCAGGCTCGCGGACCACTGGGGCGTGCTGAACGTCCTGATCTCGTTCAACTTCCTCTCCGGCGTCATGGTCCTCGCCGTCTGGCTCGTCGCGAAGAACCTCGGCATCATGATGGGCTTCGGCGTGCTGTGGGGTCTCTTCTCCGGTGGTGAGTCCTGCAGCTCCGAGTTGTTCTGCGTACGCTCTAACGTTCGTCTCACAGCGTACTGGGCACTCTCGGTCCCGACCTCCGCGAAGATCGTCGGCATGGAGAGGCTCGGTTCTGCCGCCGCCATCCAGTTCCTCATGAACGTCATCCCGCCCATCTTCGCCGCCCCCATCGGCGCAAGGGTGAGTCTACTGTCTCAGCGTTCCTCTTCAGACACCCACTCACCAGCGTACCGTGTAGATCATCGCAGGTACGGCGAACAACACGGGCGTGTCGCAGGACAGCCGGGACGCGTACAAATACCTCATCGTCTTCTGCGCGCTCACGCCGATCGTTGCGTCGCTCCTGCTCGTCCCCGCGCGGCTGCACTTCAGCAAGAAGCTCCTCGCGAAGGTGTAAGGAGGGCGCCTGCGCGTCGGCGGAGGCTGTATACCGCGCGGATTTGGGGCCCGTGCTCGGGCTTCGTTACTTACGTACATATCTCAGGACCCTGGCTGCGAGGTTTGGGTCGCTTGCATCATGTCTCTTCGCAATTTCCGCATACATATCTAGAGCATCACGATTACGCATGTACAGCACGAACTATCGCTAGACAAACACGCTAATGAAACACACTGACCCAACTGTGCATATTGTCGCTCCTTTACTCAATCAGATATGTGGATCCACCATAGAGCTTGCATAAGATTCGTCTTCGACAGTCTCGCGACTAACATCGCGCATGGCTACTGGACTGGTGCACTCATGACAGCTGCTGCGAGAATGGGAGGGCGGATTTGCGGGTTCTTGTTTGCATTGCATCATTTGAGCTGCTCTGCACCAGACTTGCTCTTCCTGCCACCATAGCCTTGTCCAGGTAACTCGACCGAGATTGCGCGACAGCCGACTGAAAGTGAGGGATGATTACCTTGATATGGCCTGATGATTTCTCTTGCGCGATAGAGAATTGGGGCTGGCCCTGGCTGTCTCTCGAAAGACCGCACGAGATGGGGACTAGAGAGCTTATAAATGAGGTGATAGGAAACAAGTATGTTGATATAGAAGAGACAGAGACAAAGAGGATGCAGGCTATGGGGAGATGGATGGTGCTGTGGCGGATTTTGAACGTCGATGTGGGAGGCTGACTGTTAGCGCGCCCCGCGATACAGAACGTCGCGCATCTGTCTTGAATTCCGACACAGCCCATTGGGGGTTTTTTTGTATCCCTTTAACGTCCTCGAGGCCGAGCCCTGTGTGGACGAAACACATTGGTACTGACCCTGAGCGACTCCCGAAGCCAACTGTGAGGACACAGATGGTAGTCGCACAACTGGGCCACAAGCTGTCCCATTCTTCAGGTGCTGTACACACTGAACAGGGATGATCGGACGTCAAGCCTTCACTCGCCCTGCACGCCGGTCAGCGTTACGCTGGTCAAGCTGATACGCCACCGATCAACACTCGACGACGCGACAATCGCGAGCGGACGCACCCAGTCCTTCTTGCAATCTCGATATGCTTGAAAGAAGTCAAGGCACTGATTACGGTCGTAGTCATTTCGGTTCATGCATTCTAGAGAGGCCTTCGCGGCGCGGTCGCAGGGACTGCAATGACTTCATTAGTCGGATTTCCGGTGACACGCAGAGTGAATGGGCACGCACTCGACAAATTTCGATTTGACACGACCCTACGACGCAACTCGTGTGAGATCACGCCCCGGCAAGTAGCCCCTCGAGGCGTACCTCGAACTTGTCCTGCCAGTTGTCAGGCTTGACGTTCTCCATAGGGTGCGGCAGTTCTTCCGACCCTGTTTTGTTCGCCAGCTTTGCCATGGATGCGGTCGTTCTGTGGTGCTGAAGGATGGGGAAGAGCTAGAGGAGCATGGCCGTGGTGCCAGAAGCAGCTGCCTTGAGCCGTTCGCTAGCGTTCCGTAAGAAACTCAAACGATGTTTCTTACGGTATGTAAGTAAGTCTAGCCCTGATGTTAGTTTTTTACTAGGGGTTTCTAACGTTAAAAACACTGTCACGTGATGTGACAGAGCGCTTATTTTACCAAGGGCGACGGGACGTCCGTCGTCAGCCACTACGGAACACGCTCGACTCGAAGTGCTTTGGGATCAAAAAAAAATAACGCAAATTCGCGTGAAATGAAGTAGGATCTCTGTATGGCTGTACTGTATGTCCTTACCAAGCTAGACAGTCACACCTGAAAATCATAAATGTGAATCAAGTTTCAGTCATTGCCTCCTTGCAACTGAGCCTTCTATCACATAGTACTGTAATAAATCTTAGGGAAGCAGTACATGACGAAATTTCCTCTGAGATCGAGCGGAATTTGCTGTACGACTCTCGTCGCCGCCACCAGCGAGACACGGGAACTGCCCAATAAGGCAACAGGCGGGGTGGCGGTGGCGTCGGCCCCGGCGCCCAAGGCTCAAGCAATGCATGCCCAGCCACCCACTGCGGGGAACCGTAGGTGGGGCCGCACATACACAAAAATTCACCTATGTCGCCGATGATGCTATTTGAACGAGATCCTAAGTAGAAAGGTACCCACAGCCTATGTGGTTCACAACACGTGATATGACTTATTGACATTTCTGACATGTCCGTTCCCGGCACAGGTTTCTTACTTGTTAGATACATGTTTAAAACACGTGAAAAACTAACATGTTTCTTACATCGCGTTCTATACGGAACCCTACCGTTCGCAGCGTCCTAACAAGGGACGCACGTGACCGCATCCGCATGTGGCACTCGCGGCACGGTGACCGACTTGAGCGGAGTCGCCAGTCCATGGCGCAGACCCCCGGCCTGCTCCTCCTGCTCTCTAACTCCCATCTCAGCCGAACGACATGCCCACAGAACTTCCCTATGCTGCGGACGCGGAGGTGTCGCTGTCGTACGACGAGCTAGAGGTGCGTTGCACATCGCCGCACCGTGCGCAATGGCCCATGGACCGTGTCTTGTTAGGTCTTGCGTCTGCAGTACCAGAGGGAGCTCGCGCAGTCGCACGTTACGATACAGACGAAGTTCAATTATGCGTGGGGCCTAGTAAAGAGCCCACTGCGGGAACATCAAGTGGAGGGTGTGAGGTTATTGCAAGGTGCGTTCCAACCCGTTCACTCCCGAGCTCCTCCAAAACGATGCATCCCCTCTTTCTATAGAGATATATCGTTCTGAGCCCACCAGGAGAAGAGAGTGCCTTTATTACCTTGCTCTGGGGTACTACAAGATGGGAAACCACGAGGAGGCGAGGAGGTTCAACTGTGCGTAGCCTTCGTCTGAGTTCGCTCCTTGACAGAGGCTAAAGTTGGTTTGATCCTACCTCACGCCGCTCGACGCATCGAACCCAACAGCACTCTTGATGGAGAAGGAGCCAGCGAACCTTCAGGCACAGAGCCTGGCATGGCTCATTGACCAGCGAGTAACCCGAGGTTCGTGCTCTCTCCTGTACGTCTGGACTGTATTTTCACAACACTGATTTCCGCCCCTCTTCTCCCACCTCGCCCACCTCGCTTATAAATTATGCCGTACGAATGCAGAGGGTTACATCGGTATGGCATTGGCGGGCGGAGTAGCTGCAATCGGCACTATCCTCCTAGCATCCCTCATACGGCGAGCAGCCCGCAAATGATATCACGTTTCGCCTCTGACCTCCGCCTCTCGGGTCCTCACTTCGCACCGCCTCAATTGCCTTGCTGCATGCGCCTTGCTCGCCTGCCCGCACGAACGCTCCCGACTCAACGCGCTGATCCTCTGCTTTCCTGCACGTACGTTATAACGATGTATATATGACCCCAATACTACGCATGTACAACTCTCCCTCTCTTTGGTCTGGTCTCCATGGTGGCCTCTGTAGTACAGCCCGGGCGTGAGATGATGCTAGATGATGATATTGGGGGAACAATGTGCAGACTAGTAGCTACTTTCAGGATGCATCCCAATGTTTTCGGTCATCCATGGTGTTCTGCTCGTGCTATCCATACGTCTGCTGTCCGCTATCGAGTCCACCCGTGGTAGCGCTGCTGCAGCGTCCCGTCGCCTGCGGCGATAAATAGTCGTAGTCTATGATACAGAAATACTTGCTACGGTACACTCGTAAGCCCTGATAAGAGGAGAGGTCGGCTCCGGAACACGTGCGGACGGCTGGCAAACAGGCTCCTCGTTCCTTGAAGTCGAGCAAAAGGCAGTAATTCACGTCGGGAGGAACTCCGCTAGACACATATCCCCGAATCAGCACGTCCCACACCAACGACCACTAACCCCCACAGCAGCGGGCCGACTCACCTGCCTCCTGGTACATCTGCGCATCTGTGCGCTTGAACGCGACGATGCCGAGGAGCATGAAGCCGACGAGGACGCCGAGTTCGAACGCGATCCAGAGCGCCGCCCAGGCTGCGTACGGGGACGAACGGCGCACATCAGCTTGCTCGGCTTGAGCGGGCGGCCGGTGGGGGACGGCGGGGGACTTACCGTGCGCGGGCACGCGGGGGAACAGCCGTGCGAACTGCGTCGCGTCGGAGTCGTTTGATTTGCGGAAGTACATGTCGTCGGCGATGTCCCCTGGCGGGGGCGTAGGTGCGGATGTGAGTGTGCAAACGCGAGGGGTGGGAGGGGGAGGGGGACGTACAGATGACGTAGAAGATACTATGGTCGGGTTAGCGGTGTGAGGAGCGACGAGTAAGGTGGCACGCACTTCATGATCCCGACGAAGAGGCAATACCATCGTAGTGGTTGGCTGTAGAGGCGGAGTCATAATGACAACGGTAAGACCTGCTCATCATCATAGCTAGAAAGGGGTTCACGTACCCGTGGTCGACGAACCAAAACCCGACAAGCAATCCCTCATATATACACGTCAACAGAATTGTCCTGAGGCACAGCATTCTCAACGCATAGCAGACGCAGAGCTCGGGCAAGACAACGCACAGTTTATTTCGAACGAGCGCGAGCGGGGCGATGAGGCCCAAGCCCAAGACGAAGCTCAGGATCTTGGACATGAGGATGTCGAAGCCGGCGAGGACGAACACGCCGCCGAAGATCGTCGAGCCGACGTACCCGGCGGTGAGGATCGCAAGCGGGCGCCCGCCCTCGACGTGCGTCGCGCCACCGATGTCCGGGTCGATAGTCACTTTCGTGACGTTGCCCCCGGTGAATACCGCCTGGCCACATGGATGTGAGTGAGACGCGCAGACGGGGACCCAAAGGGCTGAGGCGTACCGCGACGATGTGGCAGAACTCATGGAAACCGACGGTGAAGAGCTTGAGCGGGACGATGAGGAGGCGGAGGATGGGGATGACCCAGAGACCGAAGATCACGACGGTGAATACGACACTCTATAGAGGTTGCACAAAGGTTTAGTCCGGGCGATCATGGTGGGTGGCTGGTCGGACACGCACAATGTAAAGAGTGGGCAACTGTGGAACGCATTAGCCTACCTCACTCCACGCTAGAGTGACGCGAAAACGACAAGACCTGTTCCTTGGTAGGGGTGATGGGACTCATTTGAGACCCGGCCGTAGAGTCATACGAGAGCAGCTGGTGAAGGAGTAGGGAAGGCAGGGCTAGACAGTGGTGGAGAGTGGGAGGTCGGAGAAGAAATATTTCAAGGACGGCGGAGGAAGTGATACGCACAGCTGCAGGGTGGCTCACGCGTGGAGACAGGGCGCGGGCCACCTATATGAAGGCTCCCCGGCCCCTCATGGGGAGAGCTATAACGGAACCCTTTCAGTACCTGCGCCTCGTGGCTCGCGCGTTCACGCCGAGAAAACCTCCGAGAAGAAAGAACAGGGGCGACAAACTCACAGATTCGCATGCATCGCCACAAGCAACCACTCCGAGGTACCTGCAATAGATTGGGCCAATCATTTTCATTCTCGGAAGCAGCTCGATACAGCAGCGATGACTCGCGTATGCCTGTGTTCAGCGGAGGAAATCACAATACGCTCAGCAGCAATGTAGCGCAGAATCCGCTTTGCACAATAAATATGCTGTGACAATGAAAGATGTTGATAACAAAGGAAGTAAGATAATGATGCTATCCGGGCGACATGGTGTGGCGGAGGAGGGCCAGCGGCGAAGCGCGCGACTGTGGCGGCGACCTCTTTCGGGCGCTTACACGGACAGCCGAGACGCGTCAGTCACGTGCGAACGCGAGTTGTTTACTGCTTTGCGGAGTCTGAACCACGCGGCGCGCTATATAAGCCCTTGCCACCTTCGCGTTCCACAACCACTACATCTTCCTCCCTCCCACCACCACCCTCGCCTCTCTACCTCCTTCTATCATCAACAACTCATCGAAATGGTATGTCCTTGTCTATCTATCGTCGTTGGTACGCCATATTGACGTGGATCGGCAGTCTGGCAAGGGAAAAGCGTACGCACAGCATACCATCCCGAAAGGAGCGTGTACTCAAAGATATCTCATCTCACTAGTGGCAAGTCTTCTTCTGGCAAGGCTGGTGGTGACGCAGGCAAGTCGCAATCGCGTTCTGCCAAGGCCGGTCTCCAGTTCCCCGTCGGTCGTGTCCACCGTCTGTTGAAGAAGGGCAACTACGCGCAGCGTGTGGGTGCTGGTGCACCTGGTACGTCATGATCCAATCGACCTGGGTAGCACGATACTTATCATAGCGCGCCCTCATTATCTCTAGTCTATCTCGCTGCCGTCCTGGAGTACCTCGCGGCAGAGATCTTGGAGCTGGCAGGCAATGCCGCCCGCGATAACAAGAAGCAGCGTATCGTCCCGCGTCACTTGCAGCTCGCCATTCGTAACGATGAGGAGTGAGTCTTGTCTCCATGTCTCTGGGATGGCGTACTTAATCCATCCCAGGTTGAACAAGTTGCTCGGCGATGTTGTCATCAGCCAGGGTGGTGTCGTGCCTTTCATTCTCCCCGAACTTCTCCCTTCAAAATCCAACAAGAGCAAGAAAGAGGGTGGCGCCTCCCAGGAGGTATAGATGTTGGTCTACCCCGTCCATGTTTCATGATCTTGTCAGGATTGTATTGTGTATTAGTTCGTGTCGTACTGTGTCTCCTAATCCACGTCGAATATGTATGTCTATGAGCATGATGCATGCCAGACGACTTCTGCGGGCAATGTGGAGCCTTTGAAGAGACTGGATAGTAAACTGGGGCGACAAGGACACCTGCGCCCGCGCCACAACTTTCGATTCAACACAAGCCCCTAGCTTATATAAGAGCAATAGCCACAACCTTTGTCAATGAGTCAATCAATGATTTATGGTTAGTGAAGGCATAAAATTGTCCGACCCTACACTAAGGTCTAGTGTCAAAAATTTGAATCATAGATAGTAGCAATCATACTAGTGTCTCAACGTCAACAACCACAACGATCAGTAAGAAAACAGTCTCTCTTCACCGCTCAACAACCTCATCCTCCGCGTCGCTAGCCATAGTCCTGCGAGACAACTCAGTCACCCTCGAGACACTCCCCACCTTCGCATGCGCACCGGGCCTGGATCCATTCCGGCGCAGACCCGACGCGCCGTTCAGCCCCGGCGAGCTCGACCGATCCAGGTTCTGAGAGTGCCTGTTCAGGCTGCTCACCATGCTGCTCACAGAGCCAGCGGCAGACGTCCGGGGGCCCCGCGCCGCGCGGTTTCCGCGCGCGAGCGTGGCACCTGTCGGCGAGGCAGGCTTCGATGGGGACGGGCTGCGCGACTGCTCTTGCGAGGGCACGCGCGGGGAGGCCGGGCGCGAGCCGGGGCGGCTGCCGGTTCTGTTGCGTAGGGCGACCGGGACGGCGACCGGGGCCTTGGGGACAGGGGCGGGGGCAGGGGCGAGGGCAGGGGCGGGCTCGGGTGCAGCGACTGGGGAAGGTTGGAAGGACGGTATCGGCAGATCATCCTCGTCCTCCAACGGGGGCTCCCTGAAGACAGGCGGGCGGGGCGGCAAGTCGTCCGTCTCTGGCGGCGGCTCCTTGAAGGCGGGGCGCGCCGGCTGCGCCGGCTTCTCGAGTGGCGGCGGGGGCGGGACCTCCGGCGTCGGCGTCTTGGCGAGCGGTGGCGGCGGGGGAATGTTGGCGAAGGACTCCGCAGCCTCGGGCGGTGACACTTGTGCGGGCTGGGTGGCGGGAGGTGGCGGCGGCGGAGCGAACGCCCCGCCCGGTTCCGCAGACTTCATTATTGAGGAAACTTGGGCCTCAGGGCTGAGAGGGTTCGGGCTCGCTGGGACTACGGGAAGGGAGGACATGGAAGGAGGGCGAGGAGAAGCACCCCTCGACATTCTGAGACCCGTTCGCTGTGCCAACTGTTCGGCCTGCAACTCCTTGAGGTCCGCACCTGCAGAGATGCGGCTGCGGCTCATACGCATGTCGACCGGTCGCGTGCGGCGACGGACCGGCGTCTTCCGCTGCGACTCCCGCTTCTTGCGCTCGATGGCGGGAGGCACTATTGAGTCGTATTTATTGATGAGGTCAATGAAGAGCACTGAGGTTTCTTATCAGTGTGCCGCCTCGCATGCGTTTACTTCGATACTCACACGTAGGGTGGCGGTCTTGTATCGAGATCTCGGTCTCTTGTCTCGGTCGTAGGATCACTGGCAAAGTGTGGTCAGATCCAGTAACGAGTGATGGTCAAGGTATTCCACCCACTTCTGCCCATCGTCAATGCAAGCTTCGTCACGTAAACTTCGTTAGATTCATCATTCTCAGCAGCGGCCGTATTTGCGATCAGTCTGATGCCATGTTAGGTGCAAAGGCCAGACGTTGGAGACGCAATACGTACTCTTTCAAATGCTTCACGAGAGCATCGAGCGTCAAGAGGTGGACACGAGGGAGTCGCTGCAGAGCAGCCTGCAACTCAAGAATATGTTGATCCTCCGAATGAGACTCCTCGGCCTTGTTGGAACCGACTATTCAACGAGTCAGAGGCGGGGACATAGTAACATGGAAAATCACACACCTGTCGGGTAGAGCTTGCGCAGTTCATCCCAGCCTTCATACATCCCGAGCGGGGGGTTGAGCTCCAGAGCCCACAGCTTGATGGCGCCGGCCAAGACCGGGGCATCGTACTTCTCCAGGATATCCTCGGGGAACGGCTGCTCGGGCGGAATGGCGTTGAGCGCTTCCCTGACGTGATGGACAGCCGGAAGCGGCACGTCGTAGATCCAAGTCTTGCGCCTCTCTGTGGTGCGACGCACATATCAGGACGAGCTACACTGGCGTAAACATGCTCTAGGACTCACCGGTGTCGTTAGGTAGCCTGGCATATGCGGCGTCGACGGCGTTGAGCATGAGTGTGAGGACAGGTGGAATATCGGGCTTATCCTCTGAACCAGGCCACATAGCACTGTCGGCCCAACGCCTAAGGTCGATGCCGAACACGACGTCGGACTCATCGTGCGTCACGGACTCGTACACCCGAGGTTCAGGGCGGAAGGGGCCAGTCCTGTTCTGCTCGATGAGGACCTTCAGGTCAGCTTCCGGGGCATACGAATCGATGAGCAGGTCGGACCGCTCAAGCGAGGGCTCGTACGCCTTCGCCAGCTTGGCCACCGTGGTCTGGTACTGGCGCAAGACTGCACACGCACGATTAGCATGACTGCCGGTGTACTGCAACGGCGAGACGTACCGGTCTTCACCGCACGCAGGCGGTCGAGTTCCCACTTCTGGAGCGTCTTGAGAGTCTCCTCGACGCGCTCCTCGAGGCCAAGCCGTTGCCTGTCGAGTTTGCGCACAGCGATGCGATAATCCCTGTCGGCACTATCTGCTTCTCTGCGCGATCTGATGTGAGGTGGCTCGGTATTGCCATTGGCGTTCAGAGCCTTCGAGACGAGCGAGGCGAAGGTCGTCGTGCGTGCTGCAACGGCCTCGGCCATGGGCGACAACGACTTCTGGATGGGCGACACCGCGTTCTCTACTGAGACGGACGCCACGCCTAGCTCAAATGCCTTCACGTCCGGTCAGTGACGTAGACCCCCTACTAGGCATGAATCTTACCTTCGTCCTAAACTGGTAGAACGCATCATTGGCGTTCTCGTAGTCGTTGCCAAACTCGCCGACACGCCGGAGCAGGTTGTGCTTCTCAGTCAGCTCCTTCGCCGCGAACGCCGCATGGTCGAGGCTGCCACTGAACTCTTCGACATTGTCCTTCAGCCACGTCGCGAAGTCCTCGCCGCTGAAGCAGTCCTGGTACTCGCCCAGCAAGGGGAACCGCACCGGGCGCAGCGGCATCTGCTCCGCGGCGCGCTTCAGCAGGACCGACACGTCCACCGGCGCCATCTCCAGGCCGGCGATCATCATAGGCGGGGCGAGCGGCGGCGGCACGGGGTTCGTGTTCAGACGCGCCGGAGGTAACGGGGGCGACATCGGCGGCGGCGACATCAGCCGTTCGGGCGATTCAACCGCGCGACCTTTACCCTTGTCTATCTTCGGCGTGCCCTTCTCCGAGTCCGAGTCCGCGTCGAAGTGCACCTCGGACTTCTCCGGCGACGTCGCCCCCCCGGCCTGCAGGCGCAGCTCCTTGAACCGCTGCGAGAGGCGCTCGGTCATCGTCGGCGTGCGCGTGGGCAGGCGCGATTTGTCGCGCGGGAGCATGCTCGGCGAGGTCGTGAAGTTGTCGCCGACGTTCTGCGGGATCGGGGCGAAACGTGCACTGCATGGCGGCTTAGTGTCAGCGGAACAAAGCGCAGAAGACAGACGCACTCGTCCTCGGCCTCGTCAGCGCGGCGCATCTTGGTGAGGTAGTCTTGCTTGAGTTTCGTGACCTCCAACTGGGCCGCTTCGTATGAATGCGTAAAACCATCGAGCATATTGTGCCTGTTATTCCACAGCCGTTCCTATAGGGGCATCCATCAGAATTTTGTAAAGGTCGATCAGAGGATTGGCTCCCAAATCCGAGAGGTATACGAGGACCCCTGACAATTAGTGGGGAGGCCTGATCCCGAGCTCGACTTTTTGTCCGGAGGCGCCAGCCCCCGCCTTGTCCGGATGGCAACAGGCCTCTGGCCATGTTCGTGCTGCGGGATGTCCGGACTGGGTATGAGGCCTCACAGCATGCACCCTCTGAAGCCCTCCGCGACCAAGCTCGGGCGCTTTACGCGCATCACGAACTCCTCGACGTCCGGACGTGCATGAGGCCTCCGCCTGCCCGACACCCACTTTTGTCCGGACGGGATGAGGCCTGAAGCTCCCGTTTGCGCGATCTCCCCCCGAATGAGGATCAGGCATCCCCACCAATTGTCAGGGGTCCTGGTATACGTGAAGCTCCCCCTCCTCATCACCGATCATGCCACAGAGTAGCTGTGTCCACACACCGCCGTGTCCTGTGGCCAGGCCACCCCAGGCCACATAATATTCACAATGTGAGCACTTACCCTGTACCCGTGCGCCCACTTCTCGAAGGGTGTCGCTACGCTATCCCGTAGCTCAGCCGCAATCGCCTCGTGCGCCTTGCCCTGCGCAATGGACTCCTCCTTCAGTCCCCGGAAGGCGACATGGAGCGTTGCACCGTCGTCACGCGCAAACGCTTTACCTAGTGCACGGTCGTGAGTAGGGCGACGCGCACTCCATGACTCTGCCATACCTGCCGGTCCTGCAGCAGTGAGACTATGCGCAAGGGCACTCTCCGCCGCTGCCCGCGCCTGACATCAAGTTCAGATAAAGTCCCGTCACTGAATATGACCGTAGACGGAGGACTGACCCGTATGAACGCGACGACCTCTTCATTCTCGAGCACCCCCTGAGTTGGCGTAACCGGAGTGAGCGCGGCCCTGCAGCACGAATTGAACGCCCTCGTACCTTCTCCAACTGGGCATAGAGCACCTCCAATCCCGTGCGGTAGTCCTGCGACCAGAACGAGTTCTGGAACGTCAGAGGTAAGGACAAGACTGCCATGGTGAGTGAGTCGTAGAGCGCGCGGAGCCAGGGTCAGGCCGTGCGAGGTGACTGTCTTGAACCGGGCTCGAATGTCGCTGCTTCGTCGTGCTAGGTCGCTGAACACGCGGTGGCGTGCACGACACGCAACGTGAGAGGGGGTGAGCAGGAGACGTGTGCGGTAGAAATATAGCAGCGCCCGCAGGCGGTTCCAGGTTGTCACCGGTGGTGGCAGTGTCCCGTCCGGTCACACAGGGCGATCCAGACCCGTCTATCCTAGCGGACACGTCACATGTGTGCTGTGAACGTAGCGGTACTCATACGACCTGCCATCTACGGCAGAGAAGCATCCCGCCGCGCGCCGACTCGCAGTACTCGATCGCGCACCCTGGCTTCACGCTGGCTGTCGTGCCTTCCGAACGTCATCTTCACCTCAAATTCACTTCCCCGTCCGCCGCGCCGAGGCTGACGAGCAAGAGCTCCGAGTCCGCGCCACCACCATGGACGTCGCATCCGTCCTGAAGACCCCGCAGCGTCCAACTCTTAGGACGTTCGCGCACCATCGTCGACAGCGAGAATGGCAACATCGAATCCGAAGAGGACCTCGACACGCTCCTCGACGTGAACAATACCATCTTCGTCGAGGCGCACACTCTCTTCGCCACGACCCGTCGCCACCTCTTGCCCTACGTCGAGCAGTGCACAATCGACCTCGTTGGCCTACTATGATGCCCCCCATGGAGCCTCTTCTCGAGATCGTCAGGACGCTGCACGACCCGCCGCATCCGACGCCGCGTACACACGCCGTGAGTTCTTGACCGGCTCGGCGTGCAGCAAAGTGCAGACCGTTCCCCTCCCCACGCAGCTCGTTCAGCTCATCAACCGCGACAGGCCATCGCTGATCAACATGTTTCAGTCCGTCCATGGCACTGCACGCGGGCATCGTACTGAATAGCCCTACAATGAGAACCGGTGGACGAGCGACCACCCACCCGCCATGTCCGAGATCATTCTCGCCCGCCGTCACCCCGCACACAGAGACTCTCTTTTGGCCGCGCCCTCTCCAACGACGAGCCCGAAGTGCAACACACCAGGCCTACACGACCGGCCTGCTGATCGAGCTAGACCTCTCGCACCAGTACCTCGACGTGCTCGCATCCCTCCCGACCACTCTTCGTCATCACCGCCGACGCGCCTGCCCCGCGATTCAACGCGCGCGACAATGCGGTCCGTGCTTGCTGTCTGTCGGCCGCATCCGGAGCACCCCCTCTGTGACCCTCGACCAGGTGCTCCCCGTGTTCATCGACACCCTCCCGCTCAGGAACGACTACCGCCCGTGTTGACTGCCATCTTCCACCTGTTCAAGACGAACCCGGCCGTGCTACATGGACCGCCTGCTCTTCGTCTTCGCATGCGTGCTAGACCCGAGCGGGCCCGAGCAGGTCGACGAGGGCACCCGGTGAGAGCTCATCAACCTGGTTGCCGCACTTCATCGCAAAGACCCGTTGTCAGATGCAGGCCACCGGTCTCTGCTTTGTGTCCCCGGAGCATAGATCGGACAGTAGACTGAATGGCCCGGGTATCATTCGTTGGATTATCGCTTTGCTCGTCGTCGTCTCGAAATACTTCCCTGTTTGCTCGTCTTCTGTATCACCTCGTATGCATGAACGCGTTTATGGCCAGGCTTGACCGAACGGGAGACCTAAGAGCCGTGCATCAGTTCACTGTGTGCGTCGATTGTCTTGGCCGGCGTGCTCGGACGCACTGACGCGTGCGACACTTGCCAGCGGCCGTGTACACACCTCGAGGTGGTATGTCTGCGAAGCGCTGCGTACCGCTGCGCCGTGTACGAGGTGCTCTGTGTCCCGTACGAGTGGACTCGCAGCGAGATGACGCTAGACACGACCGCTGCCTAGGACGTCACCGCTGACTGGCCCGTGTCCCATGCGCACTCGCCATGTACGTCCCTGCCCTCTTTGCCGAGCGTGTCACTCCGAGTCGTCGAGTGCTTTCGTACGTCTACCGTCTGCTTCGAGACAGCCTGGACCGCATCGCGCCTCTGCTCACATACAATCGCAGACTGTTCACCCAACATGTATTGGACGAACCGCCGGCGAGTGTGTATGATGCTGTGCAACGCGGCCGGGCAGTCCTCTTGCGTCTCGTCGCCGGTTGTACGATACGCACTACGATCAGCTTCCGCCCAAAGTCCGGCTGTGTGTACAAAGCCAGCTACGGGGGAGGATCTTCTCGTCCGAGTACTCACCGCGAGCCAGGTCTCCTTCCAACCATTCGGAGCAGTAGCATCCGTAGACGTGGCGATGGGTGGCGACGTCAGAGAAGGGTCGATGCAAGAACAGGCTAGCCACGCACCAGGACAGCTGTTAACTGCGATCAGCGTGCTACCGTGCCCGTGCCCCTCGCTGCAGTCCTCGTCGTCACCCGCTCGTCCTGACCGGGGCGCGTCGGTCCACGTCGATGACACTTGCGCCTGTGTCGGCTTGTTTTGGCTCGCAGGCAACCCCGGCGTGCGCCATGAGTATTTCGCCGGCCTAGAGTTGAAGGCGCGGCTGGACAGCGTACGGTAACACTTCCGTACTACTTGGCACCCGGTATCGTGTGGGACGTCTGGTAGTTAGCATACCGGCCTCCGT
>KE504144.1:0-56952 GCA_000344655.2 Fomitopsis schrenkii
GTACAGCGCACTGACATCGGAAGGCTTGATGTATTCGCCTCTGTCCTTCTTCAGCGCCGTGAGGCGATTGCGAATGCTGCAGCAAGGCAAGCGCGAGTTTGTGAGACGCGTCAGAATCAGAGCATCCTCGGGAACGCACTTGATCACGGCCTCAAGGATGGGCAACTCTATGTTCCGCAGTGTCGCAGATCAGCCCGCTCGCGTACTGGGCGTGTACCACTCACCTTCCTGGGGGACTGGCGCGTTCATGCCCAGTTACATATACGTCGGTCGTTGTAGCCGCAGTGGTGGGGGTGCGGGGTGCGTCTTGGGCCGTGGGGGATGGCGGGAACGATGGAGTGCAGAACGACAGTCAGACTCAGACACGGCCGAGGTCAGAGGCCACGGTCGCGGGGGCACGTGGGTTGTTCCGCTTAGGGCAAGGTTCCCACGGCTGATACTTTATCAAGTTACAGCAGCCAGGTCAGGCGTGACACCGCCGCCGAACAGCCATACGCAGACCGTCTTTCCCGCTCACATTCGCATTCTTGACCACCGCACCCACACGATCTACAACCATGGAGAGAATCAAGGAGGTGCGCCCAGCTGTTCCAGGTCGCGCTCGCCCCGCGGACGCACTCACGACGCGTCCATAGCGCCTCCAATCCATCCGCCAGGAAGCGGACAACGCCGTCGCCCGCGCCGAGGAGGCAGAGGCCAAGAACAAGAAGTACGAGCAGGAGCTGCTCGAGAAGGAGCAGGAGATCCTGTCGCTGCAGCACAAGCTCTCCGTGATGGACGGCGATCTCGAGAAGGCGGAGGGCAAGCTCAACGAGGCGAAGGCGGCGCAGGCGGAGGGTGACCAGAGCAAGACGATCAGCGAGGGCCTCCAGCGGAAGATCCAGCTTCTCGAGGAGGAGCTCGATGCCGCGGACAAGAACCTCAAGGACGCGATGGAGAAGTGCGTACTACCCCGCGTGCCTGCGGCTGCTGCTGCTGCTGGATGCGTACTGACCATGCCACGTATAGGCTGCGGCAGGTGGACGTCAAGGCGGAGCACTTTGAGCGCCAGGTACAGCGGCTGGAGCAGGAGCGCGACCAGTGGGAGAAGAAGTACGAGGTGCGCAGCGCGCGCCGGTATACGAGCGTGCTTTGGCTGAATCCTTGTTCGATATACAGGAAGCCCAGACGAAGTACCGCGAGTCGAAAGCCGAGCTGGACGAGCTGGTCGCCAACATGGAAGGCCTTTAATCTCTCAGCCATCCCCTATCGTTGTCTCATTGGCATCCCCTCCGCCGAGCTTTGCTTCGGTCTATCGCTCTTATCGCTGCTCATGGGCGCGATGCTTCACGATCATATACGCTCACTTACTTTACAATCCGGGTCTCTTTGTCGTTGTCCACGTACTATACGCATGAATCAAATCGAAGCAAGTCGAAACTGAACTGTGTTCGTCGTGTGTCAGGGTGTGTAGCATCAATCGCAGCATCGCGATCACTGTGATCTTGATAGTCGGTGAGCATCGGTTCTATGAACATGCACGCAATCGATGTACGGTTGTAGTTCACGTATAGCTATTTGTTACAGCGCAGGGGGAAGTATGTCGAGGCTACAAACGCGCATTCTGTGACTGTCAGGCCTGCTCCTTGTCGTCCACGAAGCTGATCGAGACGGAGTTCACGCAGTGACGCTCATCGGCTGCCATCCCAGGTCAGTATGAGTTCACGCAAAGGCGAGACCATAGTGTCACGCACTGGGTGTTTTGAAGCCTTCACCCTTGAATACATGGCCCAGATGCCCCCCACACGCGGTGCACACGATTTCCGTGCGGACCGTCCCGCGCGAGAAATCGTCCTGTCGCTTCACCGCTCCCGGGATCGCTGGACACCAAACGGTCAGATCCGCGCCCACGGAAGCGGGCACGGTTCACTTCGCGAAGGGGGTGGACGAGCCGGCTCACCGTCGAAGAACGCCGGCCACCCGCACCCGCTGTCGAACTTGGTGCTGCTCTTGTAGAGCGGCGTGTGACACCCGGCGCAGGTGTAGATGCCCTGCCCCTTGAAGTGCTCGTACTCGCCGGTACCCGCAGGCTCCGTACCCTTCTCCCTCAGGATGCGGAACTGCGTGGACGACCCGTAAATGCGTGTTCCCCCGGTGCATCGCCTACGTCGTACGCACCTGCTCAGGGGACAAGATTGCCCTCCACTCGCTCTCGTTCTTGTTCGCAGAGTCTCCCATGGCTGCGCGAGTACGGCTGAAGTGACGGAGAACTTGAAGAAGCTGAGGGGAGGCTGCTGAATGAGGCCTATTCACTCGAAATGCCGGTCTGATAGGTGGGCGGAATGAAGGGCGCATATATATTGACGGGCCGTTTCCCTGGCAGAGGATGGCTCGCAATTGAGACGGAATGACGCGAGCGTCGCCGTAAGCACGGTCACGTGGGCGTGGTCATCCCGCACGCTCGGTCCCAGACGCGCCCCGCGCGGTGAGTCAGTGTCCACTCAAAGGGGAGGCTGGGCATACCAGGCCGACACTGTATACGACTGGATGAACTCAGGCTGCATTGATTTCCAGCTGAGTGCCGTACAATCAAACACGCACAGGCCTTGTATGTTCAATCATACACCAAACCCGAGTGACCTACTAGTTATACAGGTGTACATTCTGTCTGCTATACTTCCACTGCAAACTTCATGTACGTATTCCTCTGCATAATTATTTTCTGGTTCATTTTGCACGGCTTCAAGCGGGCTGGGGCCAGTAGTCCAAAACGGCAGGGTTGCCCGTGAGGGTGAAGCTCTGCGTGCTCAGCGGCTCGATGTCGAGGAGTAACGTGTAGTCCCCGGGATACAGGATCGTGTTCCCGTATTCGTCACGGCGTGCAAGGGAGCCGAGGGTGAGATTGAGTGTCGTCGTCTGGCTCGACAGTGGCTGCACACCGTGCAGGCGATCATACGCGACAAGCACCTTGTTCGGGTACGGCGCGGGGCCATGCTCGCCCGCGACAAACAGGAGCGAGACGTAGTCCGACGCATACGTGCTCCCCGTGTTCGTCACATTGACCGTGTACGACTCGAACGCGCACTGGTCCGGGTACGCCGCGTCCCCGCACGCGCTCACGAGGCTCTGGATGTCGTAGCTCGCCGCGGCGGGCGCGCTGAGCGCCGCGCTGAAGTTCGTGTAGTGCAGGCCGTACCCGAACTCGAAGATCGGCGTGCCCGTGTACCACATGTACGTGCGCCCGGGGTTCGTCGCGCTCGGGCGGAGCGACATGTCCGTCATCGCGACCTCGTTCACGTACGCGAGCGGGTACTGCGTGATCGGAAGGCGGCCCGCGGGCGCGGCGTTCCCGACGACGATGTCCATGAGCGCGGTGCCGCCCGATTGCCCGGGGTAGCCGCCCCAGACGATCGCGCTCACGTTCGGGTTCGGGACGAGGCACGAGTCATCGATCTGCCCGCCGCCCATCTGCAGCACGACGAGCGGCTTCCCGAGCGTCGCGAGGAGCGTGATGAAGTCGGGCTGCACGCCCGGCCAGTCGAGCGTGTAGCGGTCCATGGCCTCTGCCTCGATCGTCGTGTCGATTCCGCCGGCGTAGATGATGGCGTCTGCCTGGGAGGCGACTTCGAGGGCCTCAGGGTACGAAGGCGTCGTAGGGTCGTTAATGCCGGGGCCCGATGCATACAGCACTGTATAGTTGAGTGCCTCAGCAGCCATAAGCGGGCTGATGAGGTACGGCGCGACGCCGTAGTAGTTGCCCTGCATCTGCGTCGTCGCATTGGCCCACGGCCCGATGAGCGCGAGCGTCTTGATGTCCTTCGAGAGCGGGAGGGTGCCATCGTTCTTGAGAAGGGTGATACCCTCCACCGCGGCGGTGTACGCAAGCTCCTCTGCCTCCGGAGTGCTGACATCAGTCCACCCGATCTGACCATAGGGCTGGTCCTCGGGTGCATCGAAGTACCCAAGCTTCACAAGGGACGCGTACAGGCGGATGAGGGCGGTATCGAGCCTCGTGACATTGATCAAGTTCTCGCTGTACGCAGCACCGAGGAACTCGGGGTAGTACATCCCGCAGTCGAGGTCCGTCCCGGCGTTGAGCGCATCCGCGACGGTATCCGCGCGCGTCGGCGCGTAGTAGTGCGGCTCGTAGATGTTCTGGATGGCGTCGCAGTCAGATGTGACCCAGTTCGCCGCGTTCGTCCAGTTCCAGTGCTCGCGGAGGATATCCTGCAGCAGGTACGAGTTCGCACAGGACGGCACGCCGTTGACCGCGTTGTACGAGCACATGAACGCGCCGACCTTCGCATCACGTGCGCATGTCTGGAACGACCGTGTGTAGAACTCGGAGAGGTCCTGCAGCGAGACAACCGCGTCGAAGCCATAGCGCACGTTTCCCATCCAGTTCTCCAGATCGTAGGCGGCATAGTGCTTACACGTCGCGTAAATGCGAGGGTACTCAGGGTCCACCCCGCCTTGGAGGCCCGTGATAAGGTTATATACGTACGACTGCAGGTGGAATGGATCTTCTCCCGGCGTCTCCTGACCTGTGACCAGTCAGCGTGGGCTTAGTTGCAGTAGGATGGTGATCTACCTCTTCCCCAGCGTGGATCCTTGAACGGGTTGATGTTGGGAGTCCAGAAGTCCAGCTATCGTCGTGGAGTGAGTGGCCAGTCAGACGACGAAGTGCTTGTGCGACGCACTCCGGAGCGGTAATTGTTGCCAAAGGCTCGCCCCTCGGTACCAACCACAGTGGCCACAGCGTTAATCAACGCATCGTCAAAGGCGGCGCCCATTAGGATCGGCTGAGGGAACGATGTAGCATAGCTGAAATTCCCGGATGCTGAGAAGTTGACACCAGGAGAGGAGGCAACACCGTGCAAGGCTTCCTGCCACCATCTGTAATAGCTCTTATAAGCACCAGAGAGAACCAAACAACGAAAACAACCTACGTACTGGTAAGGCGGAAGGCCAAGGCGGGGGACACCAGGAGCGGTGTTTCCAGTATTGTTGATCTTCTCCTCTAGGGTGAAGAGGCTGACTAGAGCTGTTGCACGCTCAAGTGGCGTCGCAGAGCTATCGCAGACCGTGTTGTTGGCCAAGATACCATTTGCGCAATCGGGGAAGACAGCGTGGACGTTGGTGACGAGCGCAAGGCATGCGAGGGCGAGCAAGGTGGCCATGTTGACCGCGGGCGGGCAGATCTCGGGTCCGCGAGCGGGTGAGGAGCCTCGACGCCGGGCCCGCCATCTTTATAGCTGAAGACGCGGTGACCTCTACGATAATCCGATGGGGATGGGTGACTAAAGTGGTGCATCCTCGCGAAGATAGGACCAGGTGAAGGTGGTCGGCAGACGGCACCATGGGATGAGCACAAAACCAGATGAAAGACGCGTACACGGTCCGCGGGAAGGGAGCCAGCTGACCGTGAACGCTATGCATGGCGGCTGGGTTCCCTTAGGGCCGCCGTGCCAACTAAAGAGGAACGCCGGATGACCACTTTGGGAGCCACAGGTGACGTATGGGTGATATTCATCGGATGTCTTCGAAGCGACTCACTGGGTTTGATCGTACTGCTCTGATCGTGCTTTGTGTGTTCTGGGACTGCATATGGTGGACAGTAGGCGCGGCGAGGTAAAGTCGGCCATATCGGACCGTCCTAACAATGTTGGCAGGAAAATGGCTTACCCTGACCCACAGGATAAATGTCGGGATTGTTCCGCATTAGCAGCGAGTAGAAACAGAACAGGCGTGAAACTCGGTTCATCCTCGGTGAACGCACGTTGCGTTAGGTAGCTGGGAGGTGATATTATGTTCTGGCACAACCCACCGTCTGCAGGTTGGTACTAGTAGCAACTGTACGACGTTAGTCGCTTTTGCTATTGCTCATCCACATTGAGTACGAGTAGACCTGGCCGGTCGTACGCGCTGCAAGGGCGCACCTGGAAAAACAGGAGGTGACGGTGACCGATGCAATCGACACCGAGTGGGCGTGCGCATTCGCAGGATCAAGGTAAACCTCCCCAAGGACACAGGTTACCATCCAGGGAGAATGCCGTCTTGATTACGCACCCGGGCCCTGCAGACTTCTATACTACAAATACTGCGACTACTTACTTGTAGGCACCGAGCCACCTAAAATCCGATGCGTGTCGGAGCTCGAGGCCGTCCTTCGTCGCGTCCTATCCCACAGTCGTGCACGGCGCACCGCATATGGGCCGAGGGCGACCTACGATATTTTGCGCTATCGAACCCGGGGTGGGGGACGCCGAACAAGTTGCGCTACCTCACGCCAGTCCAGCTTCCGCCGCTAGCGAATAGAACGCAGACTGCTTGTTGCCCAGCAAAGTTTTCGGGGAGTCGAACTCGGTGACCTGGATAACCGGAATGGGTCGACAGAAGCTCGCCAAACGTAGGACGGAAATGCCTACCTCTCCCGCGCTCAGGATGAGCACACGGTCTGAGTCCATGATTGTGTTGATCCTGTGGCTGTGTTCGGACGCAGGTTTTCAGTGTGATCAGGAGCTGGGAATTCAATGTGCCCACGTACGCTATTGTGAGCATGGTTACATCTGCGAATAGCGGCCCGCGGATAATGTCTTGAACGGCCTTGTCGGTGTCGAGGTCTACCGCGGAGGTCGCTGCAGGCTTCTATGAGCTTCACAGCTACCCAGATAATTACACTCCAGCTGACCTTCGTCTAAGACAAGGATTTTCGACTAGAAGCAGATTCTAGGCCGACGTGCAACACTTTGACGAGCAACCAGACACACCTTCCGCAGGAGCGCTCTTGCGAAGCACAATAGCTGCCTCTGTCCCGCCGACATCGATGACCCGCCCTCTCTCACAGGCGCGTCCAGACCCTCGGGGAATGACTCCACGAAGCCCTTCAAGCTCACTTGCTGGAGCGCAATCCAGATGTCCGCATCCTGGTGTTCACCCGTCGGGTCTATGTTCTGACGGATGGTGCCCTCGAAGAGGTCGGGGCACTGCGGCACGATGGATATGGATGATCGGACTACACACAGCAAGTTTGTCAATCTGATCCAAGTTGATTGAGCGCAGATGAAAGTACACACGATCATGAAGGCCGATTTTGGTGATATCAACGCCGTCGATGGATATTGTGCCGGATGCGGGTTCGATGATTCGGAACAGGGAGAGCAGCAACTACATCGACAGGGTCAATATATGTGCAACAGGTGTGGACAATCTGACATCTTTGACAACTCACTGTCGATTTTCCAGATCCTGTCCTGCCGCAGATGCCGATCTTCTCTCTATGGTTCTAGAGGATTGTTACAATGAGTGATTATATGGGACCATGAAGGACAGCTAACATACGATCTTGATCGAAATGTTCTTCAGTGCCAGGTCAAGCTCTGGGCGGTATCTTGTGCAGTAGTCATTAAACTCGATCTCTCCCTTCGTCGGCCAGTGCTCCGGTACCGCATTAGGGATCTCAGCTGGTGCCTCTGGCTCCAGACCAATGTAGTGCAAGATACGCTCTACACTGACAATGTTCGTCTCGACTTCGCTTGCGGAGCGCACCAGCCAGTTCTACATTAGAGAATCAGTTATCTAGTAAGACGGACGTATAGAAAGGTCAGACCAGTGAACCTGTCGTGTTGAGTGCATACGAGAGCACGAAACCGACGAGGCCTGCATCAACGCCAGTCGTGATCAGAGCCACTAGAGCCAACATAGCGGCTATGAAGATGATTGTAGCGCCGACGAACTCCAGGCGGACAGCGAGCCAACGATTCACAGATATACTGAACTATCATCAATATATCATGGGTAAGTCATGCTAGCTGGAGAGACACACCTAGGAAGGTAGCAGATTTGGTTGCGATCTACACGGCGCTCGTTGTTCTGAATGAACAAGTTCTGCTGTCCGAACGCACGGATAGTTGACAAGCCGTTAAGAGACTCCGAGAACCATGCGAAGATCGGCGAGCGTGACACCGCATCGAGCCGCTTGACTTCTCGTGAAGTCGCCAAGTAGTAACTACCATTTTCGGTTAGTCATGTAGTAAAACGGACGGAGTACGCACGTACACCATAACGCGAACGTAGAACCATGTCAATGGCGGGACAGCAATCAGCTAGGTTTAATAGTGTGAGTGGAATGCGCAAATCAAGTGATGCGTGTACGTACGAATAGCGGGAAACTAGCCCCGATGACGAGCACGATGATAGCTGTGACACAGGCAGTTCTGATAGTCCCCTGTATAACTCTAGCCATGATCTGGTCCACGACATATGTATCCCGAGAGAACAAATTGAGGATCCTGCTAACGTTTCAGCAAGCAAACGCGGTCAGAGGTGCAACGGAACATACCGTCCAGTGGGAGTGAGTTCGAAGAAGCTAAGAGGAGCGCGCATGACGGCGTTCAGCATCTAGAAGTTGATAGGTCAGTGAATGGTCATGGAAAACATAAGCCGACGTACGGAATCATGTAACAACCTAGAGCTTCGGACTGAGCAGAACACCCAGAGCGTGATCGCGGCGACCGTTCCCAGCAGAGTCGATGCCAGAGAGTACAACCCGTACATGAGCAGATACCAGAATGCATCCTTGTTCGAGCCTGAGCTCAGGTTGTGTTCACCCCAAGCGCGCAACGTGTTATTGCCGAGGACTGATGTCACCTGCGAGAGCACAATACAGATCACGAAGACCGAGAAGCCAGTCTTGGACGCAGCCTCAATGTACCGGAAGTAGACATCTCCCTTGACACGGCCGTGCTCGCTGTGCTCTTTCGTCAAACCGTCCGAAGCGGAGCGCGTCGGTAGGTTGTCTAAGATCTGGGCCTTACCGAAGCTCTTCCGACGCTCTAGCTTGGTGTCGACGCTTTGTAGCTTCTCTTCGGTGAGGTCTTTGGAGGCGTCGACAACGGTGTCACCTGCAGAGGAAGGCGTGGCTGTGTCTCCAAGGAAGGGAGTTGACATGCCCGATGTCGTCAAAGTGCCATGGCCCTTACTATGGCGACAACATCAGTGCGAGTATCGCACGAGTCAGAGAATGTACAACATACATGAGCTTGTACAGTTGGCTCTCCGTGTTGTTTACCAGGTCTTGATAGGTCCCAGTTTCGAGGACAATGCCTCTGCGAAGGTAGTGTATTTGATCGAACTGCTTGAGGAAATGTATGCTGTTCGTGACCATAATTCTAGCTTTCGTTGCAAGGAGACCATTCGGTCCGATGACGTTGTCTGGAGGAAGTAAAGAATGAGGAACAGGGAGAAGCCGTGGGTAACGCGCATGACATACCAAAGACATGACGTGCAACATGTGCATCAACAGCAGCAAGAACGTCATCAAGTATGATTCTTTGGGCTCTTATCAGCCATATTATCGCGTGCCCTTATCCACACGGACTTACAGATCTGCCCGGGCATAGACCGCGCGAGCGAGGGCGACGCGTGCCCGCTGGCCACCGCTTAGCTGCGGAGACCACAAGCTAGGGTTAAGTGCACGTCACGAACGGTCACCTGTTACTACGCACTGTGATGCCCTTTTCACCGACTTCAGTCAAGTCGCCATCAGGCAGGAGAGCGAGATCTTGCCGCAACGCGCAAGCTAAAAACGAGAAACTATCAATTCCATTCGTCCATTTTTTGAGAGGGTGTGACGCCCACCATCTAGTACCAAGTCGTAGAACTCAGGGTCATAGACGTGTGAGAACAGAATGTTGTCACGAATCGTGGCACTCATGATCCTACGCAAACAACGTCAGGCTTCGTAGGTGGGGCCGCGCATGGCACTCACCATGGGTTCTGAGGCGCGTAGGAGATGCTCCCCGACAGCCTCACAGCACCCTCCGTACGGATCATCTCCCCAATGATGGCGGACAGCAGGCTAGATTTCCCCGCACCGACACGCCCGAGTATGCCCACCAGATCGCCTTTGCGCACAGTCAAGTTGATGTCTTCTAGTGTCGGCTGCGGCGCCTCCTTGCTCCAATAGAACTCGCCATTATCGATTGCGAGGACCTCGTCGCCCAGCTGCAGTTTCGAATTCGTGACAAGTTCCCGCGCATCATCCTGCAGCTCATCGGCATTGAGGAAGTCCGCGAGGCGACGCACAGAAACAAGTGCCTCGATGATGTTAGAGGTAACTTGGCTCAGCTGTATTACAACCGGTCAGAGAGGACGGTCACATGAATGCAACGGAGACTGACCATGGCTAGCGGGAAGCTGAGGAGCATGAAGAGTGAAATGGACGGGAAGATCCTGTCCGAGGTAAGCGGGATGTCTGAGACAGTAGAGGCTACAGCGAAGGAGCTGAAGGCGACCAATACTACGCAGCATGATGGTTCAGGTCCATGAATGTACGCATGTATCGGGATACTCACTAGGTATTCCACTCCAGAGGGAGAAATTCAGGGACTAGATAATGCGTCTCAACGAGAGGCAAAGCCATGGCTGATAATAGCACGCACAGTGAAGATACCGATCTTCTTAAGCATCTTCAGCTCTTGTTCATTCCTCACTTGCATGATCCACCTTATGAACGCGTTCTCCCACGCATACAGCTTGATGCTGGACGCGATGGTGAGCCCACTTCTGTGCGACCAAAAAAGAATTTACCTTCGGATATTCGCCAGCAGCTCGCTCATGAGCCTCGTCCGTTGATCCCTATTCTTCATCTGCTGCTCCTGCAGCTTCTTGAGGAATCGAGCGAGAATGGTCTGCAGCGGGACTGAGACGATCATGATCGCGACACCCACGAAGGCCGACCAGCCCAAGATGCTGTACAGCGAGATGAATGCGAGCGTGATTTGGAAGGGCCCCGAGATAGAGATGAGACCATATGTAGAGAGATCTTGCACTCGTGTCGCGTCGACCGACATCAGGTTGACAATGTCGCCAGTAGCACGTCCGCGTCCGTCATTGGAGAGTACCAGCGCTTTCTGGTAAATGACGCCGACGAGTCCAGCGCGAATGCGCATACCTGTCTCGAAGCATCGTTGGAAGTACTGGGGGAACATCAGTATCTGCAGGCAGACTGAACAATGGGATGGAAAAACAGACCTGGTGCAAGATGATCGTTTGCATGACAGACGCAGTAAACATAATCACGGCGATAGCGAAGCCCTCGAGCTCACTCGGCCGCTCACGCCCAGACGCACGCGCAGTCTGATACTCCGAGATGTACGCGAGAAGAAGACGGAGAAGCTGCGGCTGAAGGAAAGCGAGACAGTCCTGAATAAGTTTGAGCAACGCAGCAAACGCGTACGGTCCTCCGTACGCAACGAACAGGGATGTCCACAAGCCCCTGCTGCATGACGATGAGTATTCATACCGCGCATATATGCGGGGAACTCACTGGTTATGGATCGCCTTCTGCAGCTTGAGACCTAACTTCGCCGCCTCGTCTTTAGGGACGAGGGATGGAAGGTCCTCCTCCGTGAGGTATGCCTGCGCGCCTTTCTTCATGAGGTCTGACATCCACGAGAATGTCCACACGCTGAAGATATTTGCTGTGAGCAGCGGGCTCTCCACATGGCCTTTCTCTGGAGTTGGCGGCTTGTCTTCGAGCGAGAACTCAACGCCCAGACCCTCTAAGGCAGAGGATACGAGTCCTAAGCCTGCCACGGCGCATCTGAGGGCAAGAACTGTAACAAATGCAGGCAGCGAGGAGTCGGCTACTGTCCTGCACCACAGCACAGTGCAAGCTGTGTACAGTGGCCAGAAGAGAAGGAGGATCGTGGATGATGAACGTGAGCGGTAGTGGTTGTAATAGGTGAGAGCGGGGGCAACCAGCAACGCGATGATGTCGAGAACATAGCTCTGTATGACCGCAATCGGCGTATGCGTAGCGAGAACGTAGATAAGGTTTGCGCAGCTGGCAGCACACGCGAGACCGAGGAGGGCCTGAACGACGTGTGGAACAAAGGTTAATGTCTAATATTCAAATGGCCCGAAGAGCGGATCAACAACGTACTAGCTTGCTTCTGAGCACCCACACGCTCCTTCGACACCTCGAGAAGCTTTCCCTGCTGCGTAGGGCCCAGCACTGGAACGCGGCCGCGACGACGAAGAACACGAGGAGTGTGGAGAGAAGGATGCCTTCCTCGAAGCAGGGGGTGAAGTCGAACGGGCGGGTGGTCGAGACCGGGCCCCAGCCCTCCGGATTGCCGCACTGTGTGGGAGACTCCATTGGTGGTGTAGACAACGTCGAGCACGTCGAGCACGCAACGAATGGCGACACCGACGCTAGCCTTATAAACCTCCGCGCCTTTACAGTTCGCTGCCGCCCCGGCTTGAGGCGATATTACGTACCTTCTGATCGGGGTGACCCAATCTTGCTCCAACAATTTGACTGCGATTTTGACGTTCATCTCGTGCCTGTGGTGCGTACGTACTGTAGTACTTACCTTACGCATCCTACAAAACCAGCCTGAGACGCATTTGCAATCACAGATGCGCCTGGCAAGTAGTATTAGAAAGCACGAACTCCATTGTATTGATACGTGTCGAGTGACGCCCCTTGAAAGTATTGAAGACCATCATTCTCAGCCATCCGGGTCACCTCAGGCTCCGCGCGTCCTTACAGCAGCTTGATAATGGTCTCCGATCGGCATACGCAATGGCACAAGCTTTTGGTATGTCCGAAGTCTATATGGCATGTCAAACAATATTCCCCGTTGTTATGGCTGAAGATCGTCACCACAGGCGGCACTGACGTTGAATACCGTGACCGCGCAACCCGATATCATCACACCGACATGACCTTCCACCTTGTCAAGTAACCTTACACCAATACTACGCACATTCTTGCTGTCCGCTATGTAGGACAATTCCACGTCACCGATTACTGAGCAGGAGCTAGCGCCATCATGCTGAACTGTACGCTTGTCGTCTGCGACACATACGTCTCCTTCACGTACTTCGCCACACTCTACGCCACCATCTCCAGTTAGTCAGTGTACGCAGCCATGCATAGTGGTGCATTCTCACCTCAAGCAAGTTCGTAGCCGCACCCCTGTCAATAGGCCCCACCCGTCGGCCGTCCAGCTCAAGGAGGCGACGGGGGTTTGGAGATTCGATGCTTGCCGTGCGGGGTGGGTCCGGGGCCTGCACGAAGCAAGTGAAGTGCAGGTCGGTGTGCATGTCCTGCTCTGTTACGGTCGTTTGGCCGGCGGAGGCAGCCTCTGCGTGGATGTTTGCGAAGAGCGGCGTCGTCTCAAGAGCCTTTGCACGCTCATCGGGCGTCATCTCTGCAGGCAAAATATGAGAGTTCCCGGCCAGCCTACAGAGTCTTCGGGTACGTACCTTTGCATTGGTCGATGAACTGCTCGAGTGGACTCTCAGGAACGAGCGTAACATCTGCCTGGATTATATCAATCATGAGTCTTCAATAATCATCTGTTATATGCATTCAGGAGGAACCCTACATTGGCAAGTGCATGGAGCAAGCCGATGGTGCCACATGCATTACCGATCTGTCATACACACTGTCAGCACGAAGGCTACCTAGCAGCAGAGTACGTGTGCACGCGCCGTCTGCTTGATATAGAACACAGTAGGGTCAATCGGGTGTTGTCCCTGCGTCTTGACCTTGTCATCCTCGTCCTTCCGGCGGGTCTCGATCGACTCGGTGATAGGGAAGAGCAGGATTACTGCCTTGACAGGTTGGGGAACCATGGCCAGCAACTTGAAGAGATAAATAATACTCTCATCAGCCTCCACCGTAAGAGAAGGATTCAACACACGTCTCCATCCAGGCCGTAGACATCCACGAACTCGGCCTGCTCGGTAACAAGCCCGGCTTTGCTCGCCCACTGCGCGAAGCTCAATTCACAGTTATCCAATGATGGTGAGATATCCCCCATACTTGGTTGAGAACCTGATCAAGCAGGATTCAATGGGTACATGAGCTTCCATTCATGGTGTGCAGCCGTAGTGACCTGCATACGTACATCAGGGTTACTTTCGAGAGGGATCCAGCGGCTTGGGGCGGTTGACATGTTGGTAAGAATCGCCAAGGTAAGGAGTACTCAGATGTGTATACAAGGATCAAGCCCTGCGCACAGATGACTGTAGCGGAGTAAGTGCAAGCTCCGTTGCCGCGTGCGCGACGCGCAAGTCTGTGTAACCGCGCCCTCGTGACTTGTGTACATGACGCCACGCGTCGAGACGCGTCTGCGGGCGCCCCTGGGAACACGATAAGTACCGTTCCCGATTCCTGGGAGTACATCGCAGCTCGCAATAGACATGAATGGCTGTAAACCATAGTAAGTATGTCAACACATGATCAATGGAACTGCGGCGGTCACACATCGAAAAGCTTGCCGCTAGGACCCATAGGACTAAATGGAACCGTCGCGCCCAGGTGCGTCAGACATCGCAACAGATGTCGAGTGATTAAGCATCCACTGCACAGAATTGTATACAAATACAGTAATAGCTTGTATTGATAGTCTAGACTTTTCCCTTTATCTTCATCCCCTCTACATATCCTTACATCGGGTCGCAATCATGACTGCTTGGCAGGTGCTTCGCTCTCCTTCACCTCGCTTTCCTTCACCTCGCTCTCCTTCACCTCGCTTTCCTTCACCTCGCTCTCCTTCGCATCGCTCTCCTTCGCATCGCTCTCCTTCGCCTCGCTCTCCTTCGCCTCGCGCTCCTTCTCCGCGCTCTCCTTCGCTGCGTCCTCCTCGTAGCCTTCCACCTTCATGTCGTTAAGGCCCAGCACCTCGTTCTGCTCCCACGTCCTCTCATACGTCTCGATTGTCATGTTCGGGTCCGGGTCTGGCGCATACAGGTTCTGCAGGTAGCTGACCGCGAGCGGGTCGTCCAGGATGACCGTGAACGGCCGCTCCGCGCTCTTGACATCCTTCAGCCTCTGCAGGAAGTCCTCGAACTTGTCGTCGCCGCGGCGAGCATCCGTGAACACCTTCTCCGACAGCTCCTCGTAGACCTGGTCGAGGATGCCCTCGAGCGTCGTGAACCGCCCACCGAGTGTGCCCGCCTGCAGGGCCAGCTCGATCTCGGGAATCTCGAGGCCGCACGACTCGCTCTTGAGGATGTCACGGCTGAGGTCCTCCTTGTCTTCAACCTTCAGCGTGATACGCTTGCCCAGGGGAGAGATCGCGGTGCCGGACTTGACCTCGTTGTCGCGATACCCGCATTTGTCACAGTTGGTGGACATGATGATGACATCCTACGCAGCACGTCGGTGAATGTACTACGGTATGGAGTCATACGACATACCGTGAAGTACGGGATGTTCACTTTCTTCATGAGAGTGTTGATCGCATGACCACAGCTGGAACACGTCCCGGGGAAAACGAAGATCTCCTCGTTGGGGTTCTGCGGCTCCTCGCCCTCCTCTGCATCCGCAGGCGTCGGCGGGGCCTCTGGCTCATCTGGGTTGATCAAGCCCAGATCGATGTTCTGCTGTCGCGTGCGATGGTAGGATCGCATGTTCCATTTCGGGTCCTTCATGCTCCCGGAAAACTCGATGAACGAGGCCCCCGATGGGTCGTCAAGCCGAACGGTGAATGGCTTGATCGGTGCGTCCTTCCCGCTTGCTTTCTGCGGCAGCTTGACCTCTCCCATGGTATCTTCCTCTTCGTCATAATCGGCACCGTCAGCAAGGATATCCTTGAAACCGTCGATAATGCTCTGGATCTTGTTATATGCCGCCTCGTTCTCTATCCGCCGGAGAGGCTGGTCGGCGCTCAGGTCGGCGACGGTGTCGCGGATAAGACCCTCGATAGTAGTGAGCTGTCCGCGGGACGCAGGTATTGTGAGGTCGAACTCGGGTATTTCTACGGTGCTTGTTGCAGACTTGACCACTTGTCGATTGAGGTCATCGCGCGACAAGACACGGACGGTGTAAATCATGCCCTCGGCTACGCAGTTGTTAGTGTTCGCGGCTCCGAATCGAAATAGTCAAAGGCTTCGAAACGATCGGTGGAGCGGCCTATCCCCAGACAGGTCAATATTGTACAATGGCAGGGCTCATCCCGCCCGGACAAGAATGAGGGTCGGGGAAGCGGGGGTCTGAGCATCGACGGGCCCGCAGTATGTACCAAGTCGGCTGGCTGCATGCTACTTGTCCGCCTATCACGTTTAGTTAACAGGACATCAGATTTGACTAACAGCCTGTTCATCTGGACATAGTGTGGGTGCGT
Organism: Fomitopsis schrenkii; assembly: GCA_000344655.2. Lineage (NCBI taxonomy): Eukaryota > Fungi > Basidiomycota > Agaricomycetes > Polyporales > Fomitopsidaceae > Fomitopsis > Fomitopsis schrenkii. The sequence goes on from KE504144.1 coordinate 16,125, forward strand.
CGAGCGTGAACACAAGCCCGAGCAGGCCGCTTCACCAGATATCAGAGGTCCAGAATGTCAGAACTCACGTCGTATTGTACCGGCCTGTTGTACCTCGTTATTCTGGAATCCACATGCCTCACAGCGGAAGGACATGACGATCACTTCACGGAAGAAGGGAATGGACGTCAAAAGCAGTCTTGTTACGCCCTATCTGCATGTTCAGCACCTCGCTCGCAAACGTATCGGGGTAGCATACGCACCTGTTCACCACATCTCATGCAAAGAGACTCGATCTCCTGCACTGGTCGGTCATCATCGGTTGCCGCCGCTTCAAATGCCCCGTTCCCCGAGTCCTTGTCGACGACCTTCTCGGTCTCCTCTGCAACTGCGCGAATTTCTGGGAAGAGGTTCTGAGACATTGGTGTGTTGTAGGTCAATGAGAGGTGGTGGTGGTGTTGGTTAGTAAGTAAGGCCGGGCTACATGAGCCGGAGTGGAGGGGATAAGTTCGAGGCCAGTCTTGCGCTTTCTCGAGGGACCGACTCGCGATCGAGCATCTAAGATCTTTGCCATCATACCACGTGCTATCTACTGATGGAAAAGGCAAGTGCGTAAGTACTTGGCGCTTAACACAGTGCGCGTTCGGTTCGCGTCGTCTGAGCCGCGTCAAACCTCGTCAAACTCTGTTGTTGTTCAGCTTCACTTTGTCCTCCTCCTCGTCGAAGGCTGCCTTGCCGAACATGTCTTTCAGCTCCTCGTACTCGTCAAACAATCTGGGCCCGGAGAATCGCTCAGGGTACTCACACTCTTATTCGCATCCTGCGCACCAGGGGTTCACTGTGGCAGGAATGTCCAGTCTGGGCGGTTCAACACTACAAAGTCCTAGCTTGCGTGGCGGACCGCTGGGAAGCGGCTTGCCCAACAGTACGTCGTTTGGAAGTGGTGGCGCACTATCGTCGCTTGGCGAGTCCAGGAGTCATTACCAAACTGGCTACTTGATGGTGCGTGACAAGCCCGGAGTATGGTATGGTTGCATCTACTCATGTATCGTCTCGAAAACAGTCAGTTGCAGAGAGCAATGTGAGTAAGCGCATATATCTTGAATAAATATATAGCTGATTCAACGGACAGACCATGCAACAAGGGAGCCAGCGTCATGACGAGACACCCATCGTACCGACGAAAGCAAAATTGAGCCACTCACTCATGGGCGGGTCGGCCTCAGACTTTGGCATGGATTCAATGTTTGAGAGCTCAAGGTGCGTGATTACAGGCGCTACATCAACCGTCGCTTATGATGGCCTTGAGGTATAGACACAGGCATCGACAGCCACTGGCTGACGAGGATGCACCCCCTACGACATCTGTCAACGACATCGTCAACCAAGTTTACTCTGACAGCGGCGCCTCTCGTCAATCCATGCGTGTAGGTTGCTTCGATGTAGTGCTGGATGACCTGCTCATGCGCCGTAGGGTCCTAACTTCGACTCCTCGACAAGCCGGACTTCGTTGCTGCGATCGACTTATTCCTCAACACCCAGGGCAGGTAACTCAGCTCAGACTGGGAGCAATGCACAGCCAATCCCAGTGGTGGTCTTTGGCTACCCTCCGGACAAGTATAGTCTTACGGTCGAGTTCTTCAAATCCCTTGGAGAGAGTACCGAGCCGGAGCAGCATCCCGATATCTCCAACTGCTTCCGCATCGGGTATCTCAGCCCATCGGAAGCAATCCGAGCTGTGCGCAAGAACGGGGACATATTGAGTGGAAGCTGGATGATTGGTGTGAAGTGGGCAGTGAGTTTGAACCCTTCACGCACGACCTGTCCAGTAGTTGACGGCCTCTACAGGATCCAGCACAAGCAGAAGCTCTGCTTGGCTCTGCAATCGTGCGCTCCGACCTGGTCATGTCCGCTTCATCTCCCATTCCTCCCGCCGCTTCCAACGACGTCATCATGTCCTCCGCCACATCCGCCAACATCTTCCCCTCTACATCGTCCCGCATGAGCGTCGATGAGCCTGGTTTTGGTTCATCCACGCCGACGGTGGGCACGCCCATCCGCCTTGCCCCTTCTGCTGCGGCCTTCCGGAAACCCGGCACGACTTCCCCTGTCAAAGCCACCCACGGCGTGCCAAGCGCTGTGGCGCCTAGCCCGAGTAAAGGCATGATGGAGCAGGTCGGGGACCTCATTTTTGGGTGGTAGTCATGTTTCACTGGTTCCGTTCATCGAGAGTGTCTTCTACAGCATTGCAGTCATGGATCATGCTTTCTTACTTTTTTGCACGAGTACTGCCCAGCGTTCAGTGCGCTTGAGTTGCAATCGCTGACTCAGGATTGTATATTGACGAGGCTTGTCACTTCTGCTGCTAATTTTACTGCGTCCGTAGATGATATGCGACGTTATCTCAGGACCCCGGTAAGTGGAGAGTTCAGAGTTATGCACTCTGCCGTCCGCGCCGTACCGTATGCAGTAGCATCTAACAGGGAAGCTGGGCGCGGGTGTTCATCCCACTAAAGCTGTGTCGTGCTGACCGAGATCTCTATTGCACGCCACCGCTCGTGGTGCTCGTAGTCATCACTCTCAACACTCTCTCATCGCTCCCCGGCCTTGCGATGCCTAGCGCAGCCTCCATGACAAACGAAGTCGAAGCCCATACCTCTACCCTCCCTCTTACGGCCGAGGAGGTAGCCGCCACTGATACGATATCCTCGCTCTGCCTATCTCCCGATGGCCGCCAGGTAGTCTACACAGTGCGTCCTCACTACTGTACGGGCGAACATGCTACCTCGGCCATATGGGTAGCAGACACCTCTCTCGAGAACAGCGCGAGGAGACACACGTCCGGAGAATTCAATGACCACTCACCGTCGTTCCATCCCACGTCGGGAGACATCTACTTTCTGTCCGATCGCGGTCAGGTTGGCAAAGGGAACAGCATATACCGGCTGCAGGCTGATGCCAGCGTGGACACGGCCCCGATCCTCGCGGTCGACTTGACCGAAAACCAGACCATAGCTAGCTTCGAGGTGTCGCCAGACGGGAGACTTCTGGCATTCACAGCGAAGACAGCCCAGTCCGAAGCGGAACAAAAGAACAAGGGACCTGGCCGGCGTTGGAGAGACAAGAATGACTTGGCATCGCTCTACATTGCCGAGCTGCGCCATAGTCGTGTACAAGGGGCTGCTAGCGGGAGGCGAGTTCTTTTGCATAATGGCCTCGATGTACTTGCTTATTGCTGGATATTCTAGGTTAACAGAAGTCATCGTCTCTGAGGACACCCACGTGGAATCGTTTGCGTGGTTGCCAGACAGTCGGTCTATCATGTTCCGACAGACATCCCACGCAGACTTGGAGAGTCTACAAGGCGAACCCGTACGTGAAGCGGTAGTCGACGTCGCCTCCGGCGTAGTGCGCGACGCCTTGATTCACCGCCGCAACCCTGGGAGCAAGTCCGTCCCGCGCGAGTGCGGCGACGTCGTTTTCTTGCAGAACACAACCCCGGATATCTTACTCTCTTCACAGTCGCTTTGGGTCCGCGACTCTTCTACAGGCGTTTCGACGCATCTTCGGTATGGCATGACAGACGACGTCCTGGAGATCGCAGACCTCGGGCAGTCGCGATATGCGGTCGCGGTCGCGCGGGGGTTGGACACGACGCTCTACGTTTTCGACGCTGAACATAACTCGCGGACCGTGTACGAGACGCACGATGATCACTTCTCTGACTGGGACATGAAGGCCGTTGGCGCAGATGAATATGTCTTCGTCGTCCTCCGTAGCTCGGCCGTGCGGGGAGAATCACTGGAGATATGGGCGGGCGCAGCGGAACCCGGGGCTTTGGGACGGGTCACGCACCAACTGACGGCCCACAATACGTGGTTGTCGCAGGGCAGGATGCCTGTGAGTCGGCCAGTCATTTGGACGAGCCCGGATGGACAAGACGTGCAAGGGGTCATGTCGTATCCACGAGGGGCATCAATGAAGAATATGCCGACAATGCTGGTTATACATGGAGGACCGACGTCGTGAGTAACCTGAAACCATCTCCACAAGACCCGCATGCTCATTTGACCATCCCATCACAGCCGTGATACTTTGGACCTGTCCTTCCGTGAGTTCCCTTGTAGCGCCTTCATCGGTGGTAAGCTGACCGTTCACGCCAGAGGAGTGGTCCTGGCGGCTATTCATGGCATCGCAAGGCTACCTCATCTTGTCACCAAACTATCGCGGCAGTATGTCCTGTGTCTGGTACCATTCCATTCCCTGCTCACCTTTTCCACGTAGGTCTCGGTCGTGGAGACAAATTCGTTCAAGCGGCGAATGGGGGTATGGGCACAACAGATTGGATGGACGTGCAGAGCATGCTCGACTACAGCGTCGCAGTCGGATTAACGGACCCCGATAAAGTCGGCATTGCGGGGTACAGCCAGGGCGGCTTCCTCACTGCATGGGGCATAACTCGTCCTAACAACACCTTCAAGGCTGCCGTTGATGGTAGCGGAGTATCGGACTGGGGCATGCTCTCAACGTCATCCGCCCTGCCTGACGTGGAGGTATATACCAGCCTCTCTTCCGGGTTTACCGCACTTTATTGACACAAAACCCTGGTGCTGCTCGCTATCTAGATCGCTCTCGCTGGCGGAGCGCCTTGGATTCCCGGGGAACCAGCCTACTTGCGTGGCAGCCCAATTCGCTACTGTCAAAACGTTCGCACCCCGCTCTTATTGCTGCACGGTGAGCAGGACAGGATCGTTCCTTTCTCGCAGGCCATTGCGTTTCTTCGCGGTGTAGAGAGAGTGGGTCATCCGCAGTCAAAGCCTGTCTTGATTAGCTATCCGGGAGAGGACCATATCTTTCAGCGACGTGAGCATGCTGAGGACGTGCTTCGGCGACTAGAATCACATATCAAGTCTTATCTGTAGTTCTCAATGCACCTTGACAATGCTGTGAATACGAGTTTGCATGATACTCGGGTCGTTGACATCATCATGATATCCGTTGTTGGAAAGAGTGGGCTAAACGATGGACGTCAATATTTGTCTCCCTTCCGTGACCCCTGGGGATAAAACCACTGCCGGTGCGCCTTGGTTCGGCACACCACGCGAAGCGAAACTGGAGAGATATCAATTAATCCCACTCCCCCTCATAAAGGTTGTGTTTAGAGTCTGCCTACGGGAGACTACAGAGAACGTGACGGCATAAGCGAAACGGTCCGAAACCAAGTAAGTTGACGTTAAACGAGCAGGGTTTCCCGAAACAGATGCTCACCAGCGGCCCGGGATGCCCCGAGTGCTCTTTGCGCCAGACGATCGAGAGACTCGGATTTGCTCCCGTTCAGCACTGTCTGCTCATCCCTTCACCTTCTCCCCCTCGCCACACATTTCACCGCTGATACAATGGGCCAAGCAACATCTCATTCCGCTCAGGCATCCCCTGCGTCATGCCCCGTCGATCACACCGCGCTCAAAGCGAAGGCCTCTGCCGGGCAATGCCCCATCCAACACGACAAGCCCGCGCAATGCCCCATCCCACACGACACCACCGCGCCCGCACAGTGCCCCATCGGACACGAGGGCGCGGAGACTCTGAACCCGCTGAACCAGATGCCGACGCTCTCGCAGGCCCCCGCGGCGCACCAGCTCGCGGCGCTCCCGACGGACCGCTCCACGTCGTCCATCCCGCGCGACGAGGCCTCGCGCTGGGAGTACCCGTCACCACAGCAGTTCTACAACGCGCTCGTGCGCAAGGGCTGGGAGACCCCGGAGGAGCACGTCGAGACGATGGTCCAGATACACAACTTCCTCAACGAGCAGGCGTGGCTCGAGATTGTGAAGTGGGAGCGGAAGGAGAACCCGTGAGTGCCATTGTAGTGGTCGAGTATGCTTTATACTGATATGATCTGGCGTACCAAGGTCAGAGGACTTGCAGCTGACACGGTTCAGGGGCCGTCCCGGCGAGCTCTCCCCCAAGGCCCGCTTTTGGCTGGTTGCAGGGTGGTTGTTACCCTCCCGCTTCAAGTATGTCCTGCCCCCGTCCCCCGCTGTGTACCGCTGACAAGTATCTAGCACCGAGCCTCCCTTTGATCGTCATGACTGGATTGTCCGCCGACGGAGTACGGGCGAGGAAGTACGCTACGTGATCGACTACTACTCCGCTCCGCCCGAGCCCGACGGCTCGCCCGTGTTCTCCCTCGACGTCCGGCCTGCAATCGACAGCGTCGGCAGCGTGAAGCAGCGCATAGCGGCCGCGACGGAGGAGGCTTGGTCGTCATTCCGAGAGAACAAGCCTACCGGTGTCGCACGCGACTCATGACACCTTCGTTGCTGCGTTAGCTGGCGGCGGGGGTAGAACACCCCGAAGTATGATAGACCTAATATGTGGTATGGGCCATAGAGTTAGCATGCCCTCCATGCATTCTAATGATTACGAGCCATTCACGACTACATCGCGGATGGTGTGCATATTATACTTAGTGTTCGTGAGTGGTGGGAGTGATGATGCAAGTGTGAGTGCAGCCAGTCAGGTAGATAGTGCACAGGGCGGTCAGGTTTTAGTGGGCAGTCGGTGTGCAGGCTCAAAGGTATGCGCGCGCCGATCGTCTTGCCATCTACGCCTGGGCTCAACGAGGCGATCCACAGTGCGAGAGAGTATGCGCACCTCGACAATCTTCCAACCACCTGTGAGCTCGCTGTCAAGCTCATCTTCTACCCGAGTGACCACGGCAGCGTAGTGGCACTGCTCGACCTTGTTCTCCGCGCCGACCATGATCTCGCTCGTCTTCGCGTTCCGGAAGATGAGCATCTCTTGCGTCTGGAAAGTCACCACGAACACGGGGATGTCGTTCTCCAGGATCTTCGCCGCCGAGATCTGCGGAAGGTTCAAAAGGCGGACTAGGCTAGGAACGCGGTAACGGGACACGCACATCGACTTGCCGGATGTCCAGCACTTTGCTGTCGCTGACGAGGCCTTGCCGCAGGAACTGCTCCATCGTCGCCCACAACACGTTGTACGTCTGCGCATTCACGCATGTCAGTCTAGCGGTATCCCCGCCTATGCCCATCCGACTCACCGCCTCGCTGCACCACGCCTTCAACGACTCCTGGTCCGCGGTCAGGTACGCATCGACGACCTCCGGGATGATGTACTCCCGCAGCTCGCGTTCGAACGTCTCGAGCGAGAACGTCGGTTCCAGCAACTTCATACGGCGCTGCACCTGCGCGTGCTCCGTCTCCTCGAACCACCCGCCGATCGTGTCCGTCACCGCGCGCACGCTGCTGACGACCGGGTTCTCCGACTCGTCGTACGCCTGCCGCAGCGACACAAACGAGCGCAGGACCGGGTTCGTCTCCTTCAGCTGCTCCCAGCGCTCGTTCTTGCCCGAGTCTTTGTGTAGGACCATCGCGGAGCCGGCTCTGCAGGGCGGGTGAGTGGGGGGCGGTGCGGAGAGGGTGAGGGGGCGTACTCGGGGTTGGCGCGGACGGCGCGGGAGATGCTGCCCATGCCTGCCTTGGCTAGCCGCGTCTGTCTGCGCTTCCGTCGCGCCTCCTTCTCCTCGAAGCCTGCGTGCTTCGCGCTGCCGCTGTCATCTAGTGCATCGACGATCGTCTCGGAGAGGGCCTTGTAGGCCTCCGTTTTACGAAGCGGCTCCGTGGTAGTGGCAATGGTGTTCGAGACGGCCTCGGAAGCGCGGGAAATCTGCGAGACATGAGTTCACATAGACTACACGGCTGGACGGGGGTGGCATACCGCGCGCATAATGTCGCTCTCTTCCATCGTCTTGAGAGCTTCTGAGACGGCGTCGCCGACCTTCATGCCCGTCTTGCGAAGCTCCTCAGCAGCGGCTCGCAGTCGCGGATTCTCTTTGATACTAGAGGTAAGCTAGGGCACGGACGTCAGACTTGCTCACACGAGTGACAGCACACAGATAGCAGACTCTTGCACTGTGCGGAGGACCTGCGGTCGTTGCAAGCTCACAGCACAAGTGCCTGCCACCAACTGGTATGCTGCAGCAGAGATTCAGCGCACCCTCGCCCGCTCATACGCTGCCCGCGCTTTGCGCATTGCTTCCGAGTCCTGGAGTTTGTCCACGTCGCCCTGTAGCTGCTTAACGTTGTCCTGCAGCTCGCGGTTTTTGCGAATCTCGTCCCGGAGCACCTCCACGAAGATCTGGAACGGAGAACGCGGGGCCTCATTTTGCCTGCGCGACGACGAGTGGAACGACGCAGTCGACGGGTGGAGGGCGACACGGTGCGCCTGGAGAGCGCTAGCAGCCGGTCGCAGGGAATTTCGCGCGTAGAGGAGAGCCCGTATTTGAGCGGGAGCGGACGAGGTGATGATGGCGGGACGAAGATGGCGGGGCAGCATGGCGGGCGAGATGGCAAGGAACTGGAACGGAGAGTACACAGAGCAAGAGTACTGGGCCTGTTGCGCTGAGTGCCGGAGTCGCTCGCGTCCTGCCAGACAGGCTCGCGGGCGCTCTTCAGTTTCGCGGTGGCGCCGCGGTCCGATCGGCACCAGTCGGGTCCCAATCAGGCAACTGCTCTTCGTCGTCGTCGTAGGCTGCCCTTCCGCTCTTCGTCCCAATCGTTCAACATTCACTAGCACTTCATACGTGCTGGATACCCACTGCTTTCCAAGGTCATGTCTCAAAAGAAGCCAGACATGCCACATCCAAACAGACTATGTCGTCTCGTTCTTGTGAACCTTATGACTGAACGTCATTTATTTCTCGCAGAAGAGCAGGCCAGCGACTCTTATTGATCGCCGCATCTTCATGATCGTACATTGTAATCGATGAACTCGAATGCCGACATGACAACAGGCGGATGCATATGCGGCTGGCTCGAAGTAGAGCATCCGCGGTCGAGATCGAAAGAAGCAGGGATGCGAGGCTAACATCCATCCGAACGACGGAGGCTAGCATGCTGGGATACATGTTAGCCTCCGTCGCTCGGATAGAAGTTAGCCTCCCTATCTCGGTAGTACTATATAGCATCCCTCTTCTCCTTACGCCTACCCCATTCGTTTCTCCCTCCGCCCATTCTGCATCCCGACGTCCCGCATCGTAGCAAGCAGCAATACGCCACCATGATCAATCCAAGCCGAGGAGGTACGCTCGCGTCTCCACCGAAGACGTACACCTCAGCCACCAAGCCTCTCAAGTCGGCGAGTCCATCGGGGCCGAGCGCTCTGACCACACGGCGCACTTCGGTCAGTGCCTCTGTCATAGCTACTCCAAGGGCAAGGACACAGGCCAAGCAAGCTGCACCCATCACACCGGCGCGCAGGGTCTCTCTTCTCAACGCGCCGCTTCGCGCTCGTTCGGCCTCCGTCGCTGTCAGCTCCACGACTCCCGCCTCCGCGACGTCAGTCATGGTCAAGGCACCCACACCTGCCAAGGTACGTCGCTATATGCGCCTTATGCAGTCCGTTCCAGACGAGCGCCTTCATAGCGCGTCATGGCGAGCTTGGTCTCGTCTACCCAACCGAGCGCCACCGCCGCTAGTCAGGACAAGGAAGATCGCTTTTCTCGCCTCACCCGCCCGACGCGATCCTCTTCCCAGAAGGCCGTCGAAGCCAGTCCTCGCCCCACTCCGAAGCGACCTCCGGGCCTCACGAAGGCCATCACTTCGGTTAGCGCCGAGGCTGGCAGGAGACCTCGCGCGACCTCCATCGCGTTGACTAAGCCGGTCGGTCAGAGTGCGAAGCCCATCATCCGTAACCCTACACAGTACGGTCACGCTATCCCTCGGCCTGCGGTGAGCAAGAATGCCGCTCTGGCGTCGTCGTCGGCTAGGCCGATTCTCTCGCCACCGAAGTCAGCCGCCACCCTGGTCAAGAACGACGAGCCTCCCCTTGCGGCTGTCCAACAGGATCGTATCCCAGACCAGGCTGTCACTACTGAGGACGTCGTTGAACCTGCGGTCCATGTCACTGCTGAAGGGGCTGGTGGTGTCGAGACTGAGGAGCCTGTCGCTACTGATGCTCAGCCTGAGCATGCTCTAGGCGAGACGCCGCTCATCGACGCGGTACCAGTCGAACAGGTCGAGTCTTATGAGGTTGTGCCCACCTGTGCCGTTACCACCGCCGAAGAGCCGCCCTCGAACGAAGTCGAAGAACTCGAGTCTCACTCTACAGGCTTTCCCCTCATCGGCTCTTCGTTCGAGGCAGCTGATGTTCAGTCAGAGTCGTCCAGTCCCGAAGTATCGGATGTGGCACTCACGGACACTGTGGCGCAAGAAGAGATTGCCGACGCCGTCCCGGCCAACGAGGCCACCACTGCTCCCACCGTCGCTACTCTCATTGAACCCGCCATTCCGGTGGGTGACGTCGAAGAGGGTCGCTCCCCGGCTGAGAGCGAGATTCACGAGGACGGGATGGTGGCTACTGCCGACAGCGGTTCGGCGGTCACCGTGGTATCAGAAGGCGACGGGAAGCCCGACAGCGAGGTGAACGCACTCGACATCATATCTGAGGACACCATTCTGCAGGACCTCGACCAGGTTGACAGCCCTTCGAAGCTTGTGGATAGCGGAAATTTGAGTACGCCCGAGGAGGCCCCCTTGCCGAAGGATGGCTTGGACGACGACGGCGATGTTTCCCAGCCGACAGAAGACAAGAATGGATCGAGCACGGATGGCGATGATACGAACAATTTAGCAAGCAACATCAACGAGAATGCGGTAGTCGAGGGCAAAGCCAACGACCCAGCTCCTATGGCAGATAGGTTCGTGCATTCAGCCTAGCTTTAGCGGATGATCGCCGATGAATGGTACGGAATGACAGTGCCGACGAAACCAACATGGACGTAGCCACGACAGAATCCTTCGGCGACCTCATTGCGCACTATTCGTCGAGCAGCGAAGACGAACCATCCAGCGAGGACAGGTACGCCGCTTGTCGCGCTGTTTATCAACCCGGGCTTATGTCTTTCATAGCGAGACGACTGCCTCTGAGTCTTCGTCCTTTGGTTCCCTTGTGGAGGCGTACTCCTCGTCTTCCGATGCGGACGAGAAACCCTCAGTGGGCGATGCTTCGTACGTACATCTGTGGTCATTAAGTCATACACTAATAAGGAGATTTCTGCTCACAGCAACGGAGACAAGGCCGAAGCATCCTCATCTTTTGGCTCTATTGTGGACGCATACTCGTTGTCGGAATCTCCATCTCTCAATGCCTCGTTGATCACGATCAAGACTCCCGACTCCTACGAATCTTCGTCTTCCTTTAGCTCGCTCCTTAGCGCATACTCCTCAGACGATAGGTAATCCCACTAGCACCCGCGTTTCATGTTCGTTGCTCACACATCTCAGTGTGACCACACGGACCCACAGGTGCACCAAGGCCCGCTCCACAACCGGCCCGACGGACCTCGGACCCGTTCTCCCCGCAAGGCTCTCCTTCCACCCCGGCCACCACCCCCGCGACTTCCTGCGCGTCCCCGAGTGGTCTTACGGCCGCTCCAAGCGCCTCAGCTTCACCCGCATCAAATTCAGCCTCCCGCCCATCAAGCCTCTGCGCGTTGCTCCCAAGCCGCCGGCGAAGAAGGCGGAGAAGCTGTCCCTTGTAGGCACTCAACCTGCTCCGAAGGTTGAAACTATCCCTGCATCGGGTGATGTTCGCGCGGCGGGCGCGTCGGACAAGGAGACGTCTTTCCTGCCCACGACTGCTGTGGAGGCCCTGCATCTTCTCAAGAAGATGCGCGAGACCAAGGCTGTGGACGGTGCCTCCACGGGTCCTGCCAAGAATGTCGACGCGCTCGACGAGGAGTTCTCCGAGGACCCATTCTTAGATTCATTGCGGTGCGTGCTTGTGCTTCCTCTATTGCGCAGGCGGCTTGACGAGCTGGGCGGTATGATAGATGGCTATACACGAGCCGCATCCAACTCTGGCGATCTGAACTTCTCGGCGACGATGGCGACGACGATGATGATGACGAAGAGCCGAGCACGGATGCGTATCTAGAATCCCTCGCCCCTAAGATGGCCGCCCGCGCCGCGGCGTGGAGCCCCGCCGACGTTGACGAGCGTACCCCGGCTGTCAAGGAGCTCCGGGAATCGTTCGTTCGACTGCAGGCGCTGGTCTGTGAGATCGAGCAGGACAAGAGCCTTTTCTCCTCCGAGGAGCCCCTTCCTCAAGCATCGCAGGATGTTGTTCAGAAGCTGGTGCCGTGTGCACCCGAGGTCGGCGATACCGAGCAGACCAAGGGCATTGACAACGTCGGCATCACTACGTTCGTACTCTTCATACTCTTCAATCTCAGGCGCTGACGATATCCTACAACCAGCGACGTATCTGAGAAACCAGCCGGTAGACAGCCTGAGGACGACGAAGAGCACGATCTTCCGCGCCTCACTGCCGCACAGAAGGGCAAGGAGCGCGACTTGAGCCCACCTGAGGTCGACGATGACATCGACGAGGAGCCGCCTACCACAATCCCGACGATCCCATCCGAGGTCAGCTCTACTCGCATTGTGCTCATCGAGGAAGAAGAGGAAGAAGAAGTAGAAGAGTTAGTCGACCCAGGCGAGACCTACCTGTCCTACCTATCCACTGTGAGTACGTTCCTAGCTCGTAGGTTTGCCATCGACTGACGCATCCACGTACGATGTCGCAGCCCGAGACCCCACAGTTCATGCTCGGCGGCACGTGGACACTGGCCGTGTCGCCTTCCGCGGGCTACACCAGCCCGCGCTCGCGCTCGTCCCTGTTCATCCCCCGCGAGCTGCCCGCCCGGCCCATGCATGGCGGGTCCCTCCCGAACGGGTCTCCCACCGGTAGCACCGTGCACCACAACCACCAGGCACCCTCCGCACCCCCGAGCCCATCCTCGTCGGGCACCGGCACCGGCAGCCCCCACAGTCCCAGCGCGGTACCACCCGCGGGCATGTGGGCCAGGCTGTTCGGCCCCCGCCGCAGCCCCTCACCGCAGACCCTCGCAGAGAGCACTGCCCGACCCAGCTCGGGGTCCGGACACTTTGTGCGTGCGCGCACGAGCCGGAGTCCCTCGATCCGGGAGTCGCCGCCGCCACCCTCCCCTGTGGCCAGCGAGGCTTCCGAGTTGACGGAGGACTCTGGCGGCTCGAGCACATCTGCCTCCGACGCGGGGTCGCCCGTGGTCCCCACTGGCAGGCACGATGTTGCCGCCGCTGTTGTTGCTGCCCCACCCACTTTGTCAAGCAGTGGGCGGTTGTCAAGTAGCGGGCGGTTGTCAAGCAGCGGGCGGTTGTCAAGCAGCGGGCGGGCGGGCACGTTTAAGAAACTGCTCAGTCGGTGGTTCTAGCCTAGTGTCGCATTCACGACTTGGAATCTGGCTACCATACACACATTAGTTCAATTATATATCCATCTGTACAGTACTGCGTATAATGCCCACGAACCCAATCCTATCGTTCCGATTCAAATATATTCACCGGAGGCCACCGAATCGCAGACGCTGCATTCCGCTCGCCCGCCGACGCCTCATGCGCATCCAGCAGCGCGTCCGTCCCCGCACCCACCGCGCGGCTCCAAAAGTCGAGGCGCCCCTCCTCCCAGAGCAGGGCGAGGCGCTCCCGCGCGGTCCTGCGGAGCCCGAGGAGGACGTCGAGGTCGATCTCGTTCACGACGAGCCGCAGGCGTGCGCACGCGAGCAGCGGGCGCGCGAACAGGGCTGCGAGCTTGCGGAGGTCGAAGCTGCCCTGCCCGAAGACGACCGCGTAGGGCGTGAGCGCGATGGAGACCGCGCGGATGTGCGGGGATGTGAGTTGCTCGAGGATGGGCAGGTACGCGGCACAGGTGGCGCTGAGGGTGAGCGCGCGCAGGCCGCGGCTGTGCGTGAGGCCGCTGAGCGCGAGGAACGTGTCTACGAGAGGTCAGTCGGTGACTCCGAGTGCATACGGCGGGGTACGCACCCTCCGGCTGGGCGTCGGCGAAGGGGATGAACCTGAGGGTGAGGTGCTCCAGCGTGCTGCCGCTTGCGCGCAGGAGGAGGACGAGCTCGACGGCGGTCGCGGTGCACAGTTCGTGGACGACAAGTGTGGTGAGGGGCGGGTGCGGCGTGGTGCAGCGGATCGCGCGGAGGAGGTCGCGGTGGTTGGTCTGCAGGTGGGTGAGGCCCGGCGGGATGCAGGCCGGCGGGGCGTGCGCGACGATGCCGTCTTCCGGGGCTTCGTTGCGCTCGGTGTAGACTAGGGAGTTCAGCAGGGGCGCAGCGGCGAGCAGCTCTAGCATCTGCAGGACTGTCGTTGTGTAGAGCGAGAGCAGGCGCAGTTCCTTCACGTTGGACAGCGCTGAGAGCACGGCTGCCCTCGCGTGCGGTCGGTAGTCGGTCCAGTAGAAGCGGGTCAGAGTGAGGCTCTCGAGGTTGGCTAGTTCGTTCAGGCGCATGCGAGGGAGGAGCTTGGCGACCCAGAGCGTGCGGTCGCGTTTGTGGCCTTCTTGTATGGACAAGTCGCGGATGAAAGGGAGGACAGAGGATGCGCTGTCGCAAAGCAGTGGGCGTGCGGAGACGTTGGTTTGGCTTGTGAGAGTGAAGGACCTGAAGTGGTGCGCGCGGGCAAGAGGATGCCAAGTCTTGCACACGAGGGCGCAAGCTGCTAGAGAGGCTTTGTCGTCTGCAGTGAAGTCGAGGATCATACGGTGTATCTCGAGAGGTAGCTGAACTCGCGGTAGCCCAGATGCCAGCGACATGATCACAGTGCCCCAACACACTGCCAGGAAAGCGTGTTCAGTTTGTGCCATCGTTCGACATACGCTAATGCACGTACCACTGACCGTTGCGACGGGCGGAGTGATCAAGTTGGCCAGTGCCTTATAAAGGCGGCAGAGCTCGACAGTGGCCGCCGTACACCGTACGCCATGATGTCATCCTGACCTAACTCAGTGGCAAGATATGCGGGCAGCAGTACATGTACTTGCTCGGCGCCGCCGCGCCGAGTCAACAACTGCTCGCTGTCGTCTGGCGGGGAGAGGGCGGCGTCGACAGCCGGGCGCCGGCGGGTGCTCCTGTGGCTATGACGTAGACGGGTTTCTCGTTTCGGTGACCCTCTTTCCTGTTCGATCGCTGGTTCGTTTTCCTTCAGACTTGTTGCATCGCGCGTTCTGGACTCCGTCTCTGGCTTCTGGTTTCGTTTCTGTCTCGGTGTGTTCTGGCCCCAGCATGCATGTATAAGAGGCAGGCCTGCGCCGTCGAATGAACCACCTTTCTTCTCCTCGAACTTCGATCATCTTCCCCTCTCAGAAGCTCCCGTGCGGTTGCGCGTGCGGTGGGCGTCTTCTGGTCGACTTCGTAAGCTCTCGGTGCGAGCTCGGTACGTCCGTTCGCCCTCGCTCGTCGTTGGTCTCGTTGTCGTCTCGTCGGCTGTCCCGTACAGCAGCTACCTACAGCCCCCTCCGACAGCAACCCCAGGGGCTTCGACTCTCTTACCCCAACCACATAGCGCCTACGGCCAACGTCGCCTGACCGTCATGGGCAATGGAAGAACACTACAAATAGTGCCAGCATGACCCAAAGCGCAGGCGTACGTATGAATGGACTCACTCTTAGCAAGTCCTCTTTTATCGAAGTCAGGCACGTGTACAACCGATGACAGCGACCTCAATTTCAAGTCTCAAGGACGTTATAAGGACCTGCATCGCGGTATTCGCCCCAGATGATAGCGGCCTCACTTCGTCATCACCGTACCAGCACTTACCACGCAGAC
This sequence comes from Fomitopsis schrenkii, assembly GCA_000344655.2. NCBI lineage: Eukaryota > Fungi > Basidiomycota > Agaricomycetes > Polyporales > Fomitopsidaceae > Fomitopsis > Fomitopsis schrenkii. The sequence continues at coordinate 31,787 of KE504144.1, forward strand.
TACCATGGCCGCATATAGGACGCTTCCGCCAACCGCTGTGATAGCCAGGCCGACGCCATTCACCGTCTCTGTCTCGGAGGAGAAGCTTCAGCAGTTCAAGCAGCTGATCAAGCTGTCACCAGTCGGTATAGAAACCTACGAGAATGAGCAAGAGGACCTCCGCTTTGGCCTTACGCGCAAGTGGCTGAGCGAGACCAAGGCGCAGTGGGAGAGTGTCTTTGACTGGTCAGTCCTGATGGTGAAGGATGAGTTGTTGGGTTGAAGATTCCGACAGGCGCGCACACGAGAAGTACCTCAACTCATTCCCGCACTACACGCTCCCCGTGCAAGACCCGCTCGACGGCCGCACCTTCACGATCCACTTCGTCGCGCTCTTCAGCACCGCGCCCGGCGCCACGCCCCTCGTCTTCTACCACGGCTGGCCGGGCTCCTTCCTCGAGTTCCTCCCCCTCCTCGCGCTGCTCCAGAAGAAGTACCCCGATCCGGCGACGCTCCCGTACCACGTCGTCGTGCCCTCGCTCCCGGGCTACGCCTTCTCCTCGAAGCCGCCGCTCGACAAGGACTGGACGGGCCACGACACGGCGCGCGTGTTGAACCAGCTCATGGTCGACCTCGGGCTCAGCGGGTACGTTGCGCAGGGCGGTGACGTCGGCTCGTTCATGGCCCGCATGCAGGCGGTCACGTACGACGCGTGCGCCGCGGCGCTCCTCAACTTCAATGTCATGCCCCAGAAGCCCGCGGGCGTGCCCGACGACGCACCCGACGAGCTGGAGCGGACGCAGCTCGCGCGCGCGGCGGAGTTCATGCGCACGGGCACTGCGTACGCGCTCGAGCACGGGACGCGCCCCGCGACAATCGGCCTTGCGCTCTCCAGTAGCCCCGTCGCGCTCCTCGCGTGGATCGGGGAGAAGTTCTTGACGTGGGCGGACCAAGCGCCGAGCGTCGACACGATCCTGCAGAGCGTGACGCTGTATTGGCTGACGGACACGTTCCCGACGTCGATATACACGTACCGACAGGTGGGTGTTCCGCTCGTCGCATTCTGCACCTCGGGCTGATGGATGTGCACTGCGCATGCGCGTTAGTCGTATAGCAAGTCCGGCCCGAAGATGGCGCACGCAGACCCGAGCTTGTACATCAAAAAGCCGTTTGGCTACGCGTACTTCGCCTTTGACGTCGTCCCCGCGCCGAAGGCGTGGGTCGCGACGACGGGCAACCTTGTCTGGCACCGCCAGCACACGGAGGGCGGGCACTTTGCCGCGCTCGAGCAGCCGGAGCTCCTGCTGGACGATGTCGAGGACTTTGTCAGGCAGATTCGGAAGGTGAGCGTTCCTGACGCCTGATTCAGTGGTGGAGATGTTGACAGCCTACCAGTAGTTAGACCCGTAACGAGAATAGGATCAAAGCTAGCCGATGACCCAGCCAACCGAAGTTCGTACCCATTGTCATCACAGCCCCGAGGATGTGACTACACCCTTGAAGGGATTCCGCAGCATGTGCGACGTGACCAGTCGCAAGCCGAACAGTGAGATGTTTCCACTCCGAGCCTGTGAGAACGCACAACGAAGACAGTTTGAGTGTGTTGTATCCAAGGACCCCTGACAATTGGTGGGGATGCCTGATCCTCATCCGGACAAAGGTTGCGCGAACGGGAGCTTCAGGCCTCATACCATCCGGACAAAAGTAGGGGTCGGGCAAACAGAGGCCTCATGCATGTCCAGACGTCGAGGAGTTCGTGATGTGCGTGAAGCGCCCGAGCTTGGTCGCGGAGGGCTTCAGAGGGTGCATGCTGTGAGGGCTCATCCCCAGTCCGGACATCCCGCAGCGCGAACATGGCCAGAGGCCTGTTACCATCCGGACAAGGCGGGGGCTGGCGCATCCGGACAAAAAGTCGAGCTCGGGATCAGGCCTCCCGACTCATTGTCAGGGGTCCTTGTATCCAGTAAGCCACGCACCACCTTGTACTGGGCCCTTAGTACTAGTACGTACTGAGCCATCGCTTCTCGTGGATTCCCGGCTTTCTCTCTCAGGCCCCGCAGCCAATGATACAGGGACCTCAGAATCCTGATGTTGTCGTGTCGTTCAACTATCTCCAGGGCTGCGCCTTTAAAGGGGATAGTAGATAGAGAGCGTCGGGAGCGTCTGAGAACGTTGGGATGGGCGAAGTTGAGCGCGTGGCGTGACAGTACTTACCGATGCGGGTCGTAAGCGCCTATCTCTGGAGTGGACCGTCCCGGGCCGAGGACGATGCGTCCGCCTTTGACTGGGACGTACTACTAGCCTGCTGTGATCGCCCCTCATGACGCGGACATATCTAAGTAGTGGGGCGCAGCACCAACGTAGCTAGCCACAGTGGCTTCTCATATCGAGTCATTGAATACTCATGCGGCTTAGGAAGATATGCAAGTCAATCGGGCCCAAAACGGTGCCAGCACATGCAGTTATAAGACTGCCAACCGGAGTGGTCCTGCACTGCGTCTGGCTAGCACCGAATAGCGCAAAACATAATTATGGCCTCATTCACGACGCTACCGGCTACTGCAAAGGTCAAGCCGACCCCCTTCACCGTCTCGATCCCGAAGGACAAGCTTCACGGATTCGAACAACTCCTGAAGCTATCTTCGATCGGACTCGATACCTACGAGAACCAACAAGAGGATCGACGGTTTGGCTTGACGCGCAAGTGGTTGAGCGAAGCCAAGTTGTACTGGGAGACTAACTTTGACTGGTGAGTCCGAGGCGACAGCTGTAACTGCGTGATATCATGATTCAGTCGCACAGGCGTGTGCATGAACAGCACATCAACTCATTCCCGCACTACACACTTCCGGTGAAAGACCCTCTTGACGGACGAACATTCACCATCCACTTCATCGCGCTCTTCAGTACCTCGCCAAACGCCACCCCTCTGGCCTTCTATCACGGCTGGCCTGGCTCTTTCATCGAATTCCTCTCCATCCTCTCGCTCCTCCAGAAGAAGTACCCAGATCCCACGACCCTGCCCTACCATGTCGTAGTCCCCTCGCTCCCTGGCTACGCATTCTCGTCCAAGCCTCCCTTGGACAAGGACTGGAGCGACTTTGACTCCGCACGCGTGCTCAATCAACTCATGATCGAGCTCGGTCTCGGGAGCAAGGCAAGCGGAGGCGTCGGCGGGTACATCGCGCAGGGCGGCGACATCGGCTCGAACATCTCGCGTATCCAGGCGGCGCAATTCGATGACTGCATCGCCACCCACCTCAACATGGTCCCCATGACGCACAAGCCGGAGGGCGTCCCGGATGACGCGGTCGACGCTCTGGAGGCACGCCAGCTTGCTCGCGGGCACGAGTTCGCCACGACTGGCACGGCGTACGCCCGCGAGCACGGCACACGCCCGGCGACGATCGGCCTCGTGCTATCGAGCAACCCGGTCGCGCTCCTCGCGTGGATCGGAGAGAAGTTCCTGGCGTGGACGGATCAGGACCCGAGCGTTGACACCATTCTGGAGAACGTGACTCTGTACTGGCTGACGGACACGTTCCCGACGGCGATCTACAGTTACCGGGCGGTGCGTGGAGGCTTTCTGCACTGCCATGCACCGACTTATACTTGCTTCGCAGCCCAAGCGGATCAGTGAATACGTCAGCAAGCCCCTCGGGTACTCCTACTTTCCGCAGGAAATCCACCCCACGCCGCGCTCCTGGGTGGCGACCATAGGCAACCTCGTCTGGCATCGCCAGCATTCTGAGGGCGGGCACTTTGCTGCCTTGGAGAAGCCGGAGGTGTTGCTGGGCGACGTCGAGGATTTCATCACTCAGATCAAGGCCGTATGTGTTTATCACACCTGTCGCTATTGACTACGCCTCCTCTGACCGAAAAGATTACAGTAGGCTTCCCGGGGCGCAAGGACTATCATGTGGGATAAGGATTCGGTACGCTAAGCGTAACTACGGCAGAACAGCAGACGAATCGAGTCGGGTCGTGTACTAACAGTCTTTGTCCCGGAATGAACTCTGTCTTTGAAGCACCCTATGAAGCCGTCCACCTGAGCGCGGCGGTTCGAGCCCCAGACATTGTCTCTCAGCTATGTCGGCAGTATCAGCCACACCACAAAACGGGCAATTTTGCTCACCGTGACCACTGACGCGGACGATTGAGGTGCTTATGGGAACCAACGACTAACTCTCTTCGCCTTCCCTATCGTGCAAGTGTCACATAACTGCAGGGTTCGAAGGTTCATTATTCATTCAGCCCCATCGTACAAAGTGGACTTGCCGAGCAAACGAGCGTTGGCCGGGTTGCGGTCAGGCTACATGCAGATACCTCGTTTCTATGTCTCCGCCCGCCCCTCCGCATCGGCACTCTCACGGGAGTTCGGATCCTTCAAGACTTCCCAGCGGACACCTCGTCTCGGTAAACTCTCCCCTCAGATAGCAGCACCGCCGAGTCATCTGACTGCACATTGAAGCTTCCCATGACATCGGGTTCGTGACGGCTCCCCGCAGTACAAAGCAAGATACACAGAAAACGATATCTATATCGTATTCACCGACCTAGACGTTGGGGGCCTCACTGTAATCTCCTTGGGTCTTGCAGACGCGCGAACACCATGCCCGGCATCAGTACGCCTCCGTTTCCCGTCGACGTGCCTACGCATCCCCTGCTTGTCATTGATTACCGGCGGGTCAAGGATGGGGACAAGGATGAGATAGAGAAACTATGGAATGCAGCAACGCAACTCGGATTCTGGTAGTAAGTCGCAGCCTCCTACACTGTTCCTTCGAATATTCCTGACATTACGACACGCTGTGCAGCTTGAAGAACCATGGTGTCGACGCCGAGGTTGACGGCATGTTTGATATGGGCTTGGAAACTATGGCACTCCCAATGGACGAGAAGATGGCTCATGAACAAGGAGACGATGGGGCGTCGTTTGGGTCAGTCCGGCGCGGATCGCACATTACGTATTTCACGCGGCTTATCCACCCACAGATACAAAGCAGCGGGCACGAATGCAGTTGATGAGAAGGGCAACCTTGATTCCACAGAGTTCATCAACGTTTCCAAGGATGACGCACTTGCGTTTCCGAACGTCGTGCACCGCGCCTACCCCTCCACCGTCGTCGCGCGCATGAATTCTACCATCCGGCCGTTCATCGAGAAGTCGGTCGAGGTCAACAACACGCTCATCAATACGCTCAACGCGGAGCTCGGGCTACCTGAGGGCACGCTCGCCCAGTTGCACAACCCCGAAGAGCAGAGCCGTTGTGTGGCGCGAGTGATCCGCGCACCTCCTAAACCGGGTCCAATTGATGAACAGAAAGCGATGCTCTCTGCCCATACGGACTTCGGGTCTCTGGTTAGTCCCCGGGTCCCCGGACTCCTCACCGTCCTAATTGCCCAATCTTCTTCAGTCATTCTTGCACAACCGCCTTGGTGGCCTTCAAGTGCTCGCCCCTGGTACGGACAAGTGGCAGTACATCAAGGTTCGTAACTGTGCGTGGTCTTCTGTGCAATCATGGTAACACTCGCAGTTCAGCCGGTTCCAGGACACGCGATCTGCAATATCGGGGATTCGCTCACCATTTTCAGCGGCGGCATACTGCGCTCTAATATGCACCGTGTTGTGTGCGCATATGAGGGCTCCTGCTTCTGATGACACCTAGTACTGATGGAGCCCACGCAGCCCTCCTCCGAAAGAACAAGAGAAGTTTGAACGCTACTCCGTCGTGTTCTTTACCCGCGCGAACGACCACGTCGAGCTGCGGGCCCTTGTGGAGGACAGCCCTCTGATCGCGGGGGCTGTCGCGAACACGCCTAATGCTCAGGTGCGCTTCTGGCCTGGGGTCACTGCGAGGGGTTGGCTTGAGCGCCGGGTACGAGGCCAAAGGATCAAGCACTTCACTGTACGCCTTGGGACTCCAACAGTGCATACAAGAACTCACCGAAATCGTGCTATATAGGGCCCGGAGAGCTTCAGGAACTGGATGGGCACGGAGGATGTCGCATCCATGACGAAGGCTAGAGCTATATCTGAGAGTACGAGCGTGCGCGAGGTAGTGGCTATGTGATGTGATCCTACATGGAACATGGGACCGCGCGGGATGCGCTCTTGCTTCTCGCTCTCGACTGGTACCGTTACTTTCGCTTCTAGAGGGTACCATTGACTGCAGGCTTTCTCGATGGCACAACTCAGAGTCACGGGCCATAGACCCGGTCGGTAAAATGTCGGTCGAGGTATCAAAGCAAACATACTCATGGAGACGTTGAACACGAAACTTGGACCCCCAGAGGGTGCCCTTGGTCGCTTCCATAATCCAAAGGAGAGGAGCCGCTGCGTGGCACCAGCAATCTACGCCTCCTCCAGGGAGGAGTCGGAGGAAGTGAACCGTATGTTGGTTGCCTATACTGACTCGGTTGCTTGGTACGTCGGCTCACCCGCCCACTTCCCGGCCTCATACCCTGCGCTGGGGTGTGTGTAGCAATCGTTCTCACAAGATACCCTCGGATGGCTTCGAACGCTCGCACTCCGGACACAGACAGATGGATGGACATCAAGGCTTGCACGTTCAATCCTCCATTGGCAGACGTCGATCTGATACATGCACCTCTGTTCTTGCCCCGCAGCCGCTTCCGGAACCCGCAGTCTGCAACGTTGCAGACTCGTTGCAGCGGGAGTATACTGCGCTCGAGCACGCATCTTGTCGTGTGAGTGCTTCTTCAATGACACTCAAACTGTAAAGTCAATGTCCGCAGCACCCCACCTGGCCTAGAGAGGGCTGAACGCTCAAGTCGTGTTGGCCACGCGTGCGAACGATGATATCGAGCTGCGCGCCCGAGCAGAGAAGCACAGATCGCCGTCGCTGCGGGGAATGCGCCCAATGCACAGACACGCTTCTGGCACGGTGTCACGGCGATAGCGGCTGCCAGTGGAGCGCCGGGTGCGCAATCGGAGGCCTAGGATGATGATGAACTTCAAGGTTCGTCGTTCATGCGCACTACACGCTATTTGCAGCTCGCGGGGCAATGTTCCTCAGGGTTTTGGAAGCCGATAGGCACCGAGAAAACGTCCATGGCGAAGGCGGGAACGATGCCTGAGATAATGAGTGACTGCATGACCATGCGCGACGTAGTGGCGAAGTAATAAGGTTCAGAGAAGTTTTGCGCTTAGCTCTCTTCTGGAATAAGAGGTCTTGATTAAGAGGGCGCAACTCGGCTTGCACATCTCACGTGTTGTGCCGCTTCGCCGGCATGGGTATGCAGCCTGGGGCGCAAATGGATGTGAATTGGGCGGAGGAAGCAGGACTAGGTTTGTTGTACTAATCAGGTCGGCTGACCTTACATTTGGACTGTACCTCCGCAACATCCCGTCGGCAGAAGTGAGTGCATGAGGGCTTTGTCCCCTCAGATAGCATTTTACAACCTTATTCTTGTGCGAGCTCATGAAACTGCATGCTCCTTGTCAGCTCTACTGTTGTTATTGAGGCTCTCTCGATGCAGTCAACATAGAACCCACGTTCTGACCCGGGCAGTGTCACAGCATGCCTTGCTTGTCGTATCCAGCGGTCATTCTCCTCCAGTTCTACTTAAAGGATGCGCCGCATGTTCGGGCTTCGAGTAGTCCTTACCCATTTTGCCCCATCTCACGGACATATTATGTCAAATCATGCCGGCCGAGAGTTTACTGTGAATATCTGCCGTATCAGCTCCGCAGTGGCTTCCCTGGCCCTTTTTGCTGTCGTTAATCTTGACTTGATTCCTGCTGAGTCTGGAATCTGGCCATGGGTCCGCGTCAGTGGTGGTTATAGCGGGCGCGGCGAGTCGCGTGATTGACGCCGCTGCAGTGTGAGCGCCCATTATGTATACGGAAATTGGCGTGCTCTGTCTCCGTTGTGCATAATCCACCACGCTATCCAGTGTCACTGCTCTCCTTTGTCCCAATTTACTTTGTGCTGCTCTCGGTCAGTGGCGCAGCCGGGCCATACTATAAATACAGCGCGTGCATATGCGAACACCGCGACCTTCGTACTTGTCTCTCTCCGCCGCTGCTGATCGTCAAGGTTCACGAAGGCGCCGACGAACTCGCGAACACCTATACTTAGCGCAGCAAACTATAAATTCGGAAGGCGTGCGTTGGGAGTCGCCGTTGACTTATCGAGAGAGGAGTTCTTTGCAGAGATTGGCCTGATAATCAGTGTGCCCCGAAGCAGTACGTTTGACCCAGTGAGTACCTTATCCGATCGTATACCACCCACCTCACGCCCGCCTTTCTCATACGTGATATATACAGACGATACGATCCATCGTGCCCCTCTTCTCACTTCCCCTACACCATAGACTTCCGTCATGCCTCCCCGAGGACGACCCCAGGGTGGAAGAGGACGTGGTGGAGCGGCTGGTCCTGCTGCTGCTGGGCGTGGTGGTGCGCCTGGTCCTTCTGCTGCCGGGCGTGGTGGTGCAGCCACAGGCGCAGCAGCAGGAGGAGCTCATGTACCGGCGTCGCACGTCCAAGCCATCGGTGTACGGCGGCCCCTTCCAGGTACATCTGGCAGGAAGATCACGGTCACAACAAACCATTATGCCGTCGACGTCGCCACGAGCGTTATACACCATTACGATGGTGTGTTCCTCCTTATCTATCGTTATCTCTTTTTCACGTTTCGACAATACTCAGTCGTCATATCGACCGAGACGTTCCCCGTAAGGATGAACTTTGAGATCATCAGACGTCTACAGGAAGTTATCGCCCCCGCCGTATTTACCCCACGTGGCGCGTACGATGGCCGCAAGAACCTGTTTACGCCGCAGAAGTTGAATCTTGGCGATACAAATAGTGCAACAGTATGTCCACGTTGTATAGACTCTCTCACACTGCCCCCTCATGTCGCCGGCTTAGTTCGATGTAACATTGGATGACCCCATTCCTGGTGACACCGGGCGCGGCCCGAAAGTACACAAAGTCAAGCTGACTTGGGCCGCGGCCATAAATTCTGAGTTGGTCACTCACTCATTGTGCATGTGCGGGGATTGAGCGATGTCCACAGAGTCTTGGCCCGCTTTCTACAGGGGCAGCAGTCGCACGACAACACTGTGCTGACTGCAATCACTGTGCGTATTCGCCCACATAACCCATTGCACCTGGTTCACACTACCCACGTAGGCTCTGAATGTCGTCATTCGTATGCAACCCTCGCTACTGCACCCATTCAACGCGCGCTCCTTCTTCACGGATGCCGAAACGAAGGATGTCGGGGGCGGGATTGTTCTTTGGCGCGGCTACTTCCAGTCAATCCGGCCCGCCATTCGCAGGATGCTAATCAACGTCGACATCTCGACGGCCGCGATGTACAGAGAGGGTCCCCTCCTGAACGTCTGCCTCGCTTTCCTCGGGCTCAGGCAACCCCAGGACTTGACCCCCGGCCAGCGATTCGGAGAACGCGAACGCCTCAGGCTGAGCCGATTCATAAGCAATATTCGAGTCAACGTGCAACCTCTCAAGTCGGCGCAGCCGCAGACGGGACGCAACCGCCGCCCGCGCGTCGTTCGGGGCATTACCAAGGGCACGGCGGCTGGCATATCATTCGATCGCAACGGCCAGTCAATCACTATCGCGCAGTACTACCAGCAGGTGTACAACTACCGGATCAAGTTTCCGAACATAGTATGCGCTGAGGTATGGGCTATCACAGCAAGGGGATTGTACTTCAGGCTGAGCATAGTACTCAATGCAGGTCGGCAATCGTGGCGACATCATCCCGCTCGAACTATGCGAGGTTCTCAAGGGCCAGATCGTCAAGAAGCAGCTTGACCCCAACATGACTGCTCAGTTCGTGGAGTTCTCCACCAAGGTTCCCGCAGAGCGGCTCCGGAGCATCGAACAAGCACACGGCGTGAGTGTCTCATACTCCGTCATTTCATTACCAATAATCTCATAACGTCTTTCAAGGTCCTTGCCTATGGGCAGTCCGAGTATGTCCGTGTACGTAGCAGCTCCGTGAATGTCTAGTTTTGTACGCTTTCAGCTGACGACAGCGAGATAGCAATTCGGCCTCACCGTTCAACCGGATGCGAAGCCGATCACCACGCCTGCGCGTGTGTTGGCTCCGCCGACGCTGCGGTACGGTGTTGGCTCCAAGCAGCAGACCATCGTGCGTAACACTTGCGTCGATGTCTCCGATCAGCCATACTGAGCTAGCTGTGTAGGACCCGCGTTCTGGAACGTGGAACTTGTGAGTACCCCCCTTGATGGAGACAGCGTTTGGCCGCTGATGGCGGGAGCAGGGTCGACAAGAAGTTCTACAAGCCGGCGAGCTTCGATCGCTGGGTCGTTATCGTATACGAGAACGACCGCCGCTTCAACATGCAGACTGCGCAAGGTGTCGTCATGGGCCTCCTAGCTGCCTGCGACTCAGTTGGTGCGTCGGTCCCTCTATGCGATGTGTCCTTCCCTGATGTGTCCCGCTAGGCATCGCTGTCAAGGAGCGCCAGCCGATCATTCGATACGAAAACCCGCAGGGGCGGATTCCCGATGTGGGTTGTTGTTCTGTCCATGTCCGGTCGCACGACACGACTCACGCTGTCGACAGCAAATGAAAGCTGCTGGCGGGGCGTGCAATCAGAAGAACGGCGGATTCCCGCAGCTGATTGTTGCCATCCTGCCCGACGGCGCGACGGACTTGTACGTCGCCATCAAGCAGTACGTCTGTTCTCTAGCAATCCCAGATGCGACGCATGACTAACGATATGCCAAATAGTTTTGGCGATGTATCGGTGAGTGCAATAGGTCGCCGACGTCGGATGTACATCTTGAAGCGTTCCTCGATAGGTGGGGATAGCTACCCAGTGCATGAAGAGCAGCAAGTGCGGAAGAGCAAGGGAGCAGTATTTCGCGAACATTTGTCTCAAGTATGTCTCTGCTCTCTACCGTGCCTCATCCGTGCTCAAAGTCTCTCAGGGTCAATGTGAAGCTGGGTGGTATCAACTCGATACCCGAACCCCGCTCTGTCACATTCCTCACCGACCCGAAGAACCCGACGATCGTCATGGGGTACGCAGAGCCCCGTTTTGGTGCCTTCGTTGCAGGGGTAATGTTCCTTCTTACAGCGCCGATGTCATGCACCCGCCTCCGGGTGCGCAGGATCGCCCTTCCTTTGCGGCCCTCGTCGCAAACGTCGACTCCGACACGTCGAAGTACATCGCGGACCTCCGGGTGCAAACCGGACGCAGGGAGATGATTCACGATCTGGAGAGTATGGCGCAGGTGAGTACTTACCGCGGGTTTCTCGACGTAGTCTGATGTGTCGTCACCAGCGTATGTTAGAAATGTACATCGGCTACCGTCGCGGTGCAGAGAAGAAGGCCGCCCCGGAACCTAAGCGCATCATATTCTATCGCGGTACGTCGATGTTTTATACACGTTCGGGCGCCCAGACTGACCGGTGCCGTAGATGGTGTATCTGAGGGCGAATTCCAGCAGGTGATAGATCTCGGTATGCTTCCAACGCACCTCATCTCGCTGCAACTGATACTTACGCATGCGTCTATAACAGAGCTGCCGCGCCTGAGGAGTAGGTTCTGTGCCATCTTTCACCTGTCTAGATCTCACCTCTCTGCAGAGGCATGCCAAAACCTCAAGATCAACCCGAAGATCACTCTTCTGATCACGGGCAAACGGCACCATGTCCGCTTCTTCCCTCAACAGAAGGACGCCGACAGGAGCGGCAACTGCCCAGCGGGGACCGTCGTCGACGAAGAAATTGTGAACCCCATCGAGTTTGACTGGTATCTTCAGAGCCATGCTGGATAAGTACCCGCTACACTTCAGAGATTGATTCATGCTAACTTATTGTTGGGTATCTACGCTGCTAGGAACGTCGAGGCCCGCCCATTACATCGTCTTGCACGATGATAACAACTTGAAGTAAGATCGATCACTCGTGATACGTAGTGGATGCTCACCAAGCATACTCCACAGCTCCGACGGCTTACAGGCGCTGACTTTCGCGCTATGCCACGTCTACGCGCGCGCGACGCGCTCGGTTTCCATCCCAGCACCAGTATACTGTGAGGGCATCCTTCATTTTCGACGCAGACGATGCCATCTCACACTCTTGTCAGACGCTCACATTGTTTGCTCGCGCGCGAAGATCCACTACGATCCGCAGGGCCCGCTGGGCCTGTCTGACTCGGCCACGATTCCTTCGGACGCGGCGTCCGCTACCTTGGAAGCCTTCAGGGCGGGCTTCAAACAGGTCCACAACAACCAAGCTAGGTTGATGTACTTCTCTTGAGAACTGTTGTACTGTGTTATGCGCGGAGAGAACTATCTGTGGTCGTCGAACGTCGACTTCATCGCTTTGCTCTAGGAACCAAATCATTGACAATGTTGCGCGAGAACTGTGTACGATACCCGTCGTGTTTGACTGTTTGAACCTCCTTTCCAATGTACGGATATGTTGCTAGTTGTTGAAATGGATATGAATTGTCATGTGCTCGACGAGATGTGTGCACTGGCCTTCAGCCTGAATTGAGGGTCGCTAATAACGACAGGTGTCCGGTTTCTTTCGCACTGAGGTCGTCATGTTCATGAGCCGCAGGAGCCCGCGCCTAGATGTACAAGGGATCCTTTCGGAAGGACTCAGCTGTCATGGCAGCCCGAACATTAGTATCCCCAGTCTAACTCCAAGGCCTATGCTGACGATATCGTTTACAGGAGGGGAAAATCGCCGTCTGCCACTAGTACTTTGATCCATGAGGCGGCCCTACCGGCCACTGAGATTCGCCTGATCGTATACGGTGTATGTACTCTCTGTCAGGGTGTGCTGGCTCTGGCCCCTCGACGTGACGCCACCTCAAGTCACGTAATTATGGCTTCAGGACGGGTCGAATTCAGCCCAAGCCTCCGACTCGGATGCCTCTTCCAGTGGCACCCCCGGCATTGCATTTGCGGGAGCGATTGCTGGCACGATGTACATGGTCATGGTACACTCAAACCAATCGAAGTCCGGAAGCACCGTCAGTTTCTCACCTTATCTACCCTAAGCTCCATGTCCCTCCACTGCAGACTTCTTTACCTCCCGAGCCACGTCGACCCTCCCTTGATCTCCGTCCTCCTAGCAGACGTAGGCTTGAGATACTTCCGTGCAGGATTTGCTAACCCGTCATGACCCCAGCTATGCCTGCTCCTTCTTTCCCAGATGATGTACCAACTCATCCCCTCTTCGTCATTGACTACGCGATGATATTGCAAGATAAGGAGGAGGAGAAGGACAGGCTCTGGGACGCTGCTACGCAACTTGGCTTCTGGTAGTGAGTACTCGCGCTACCGTTTGGGACAGAGCCACTTCTGACTGGAGCACTGGCAGCTTGAAGAACCACGGTGCAGAGCAAGAGGTCGACGCTCTCTTTGATTTAGGAAAGCGCTTTATGGATCTACCTCTCGATGAAAAACTGGCGTATGAAGAGGGCGATGACGGCATGCAGTTTGGGTACGTCTCTCGCAGTGTGATTTGATCCATATGGCTGTTGAGCTGCTGCGTCCTCAGATACAAGGCGGCCGGTTATCACACTGCCGATGAAAATGGCACTTTAGATGAGACTGAATTCCTCGACGTCGCCAAAGACGATGTGCTTGCGTTCCCGCACCCTGTGCATCGGACCTACCCTCCCCTCGTTTCAGACGCGATACCAGCCGTCTTCCTCCCTTTCATGCGCAAGTCCCTCGCAATCAATCACGTCCTACTTGCTGTACTCAACGACAAGCTTGGTCTGGATAAGGGTGCACTGGCCGCACTGCACCTCACTGAGGAGAGGAGCGGGTGTGTCGCGAGGGTTATCCGCACGCCACCGCAGGCGGGAAAGAACGAGGAGATGCTGGAGCGACAGGCGCTCTTAGGAGCGCATACCGACTTTGGGTCACTGGTGGGTCTGTCTCCGTAGCTTCCGTATGGCGCTCATGGCCGAGTCTGCAACTAGTCTTTCCTTCATAACCGACTGGGTGGTCTGCAGGTTTTGGCTCCCGGAACGGAGGACTGGGAGTACATCAAAGTACGCACAATCGGATGCGGTATACTATATCCAGATCACGCGGTTTGTCTATAGCCCATTCCTGGACATGCTATATGCAATGTTGGTGACGCGCTCAACATCTTCAGCGGGGGCCTGATTCGTTCGAACATGCATCGCGTTGTGTGGGTGATCCTCTCCTCGACACGAGTCTTCGCTTTGACGGCCGACGGCGCATGTTACCAGCTCACCACCTCGCGAGCAAGCTCAACACGAGCGCTTCTCCTTGGCATTCTTCACGCGCCCCCACGACTCGGTGATCCTTAGGTCTCTGGTACCCACATCGACTCCCGGGAGCAGCGCGGAAGTAATGCAGGGTAGAGGCACAGCAGGCGAGTGGCTTGTACGGCGACTGAAATTCCTACGGACAGGGAACTACTACGTAAGTGGATTACGCACCAGTTGTGGAGCGTCCCAGGGCTCACATGCGCTGACAACTCATCAGGGCGCTGAGAGCTATGCGGCACACCTCGGAACTGAGGATTATAGAAGAATAGCACAGGCAGCGTCGGCTGATTCGCCCCCAGTGGTCGCACTGTCCCAAGCCTAAATCTCGTTGTGTTGCAGAGTAACGATTTGCGGATTGAAAAGCCAATAAAGTCTTTCATGTAGTATTATGTGCGTGGTATTGTACTAGTAGTGACATCGTTGACACTAACAACGCTGCCGGTGGCGGCTTCACCTACGGGTTGTTGTTATTCGAACAGCAATTGGCTTTCTTGGTATGTCTGCCATGACAGCCACGAACACGCACGAGCAGGCCTTAAGACCTACAGGACCCATCCATGCTGCTAAGCCAATGCGAGAACGTCTCTACCCTCCAGACAAATAAGCCTGGACCACGATCGGTTCTCATCGGAGATATGTATAGAAGACGAAGCGAAGCGAGCCGCAGTGTACACGCCATAGACACGATTTCTGGAGTATTCGAAACTCTTGTATTGTTACCTACGGCAAGGTCAATTGGCACGGCATGAACAGCTGTGTGCTAGATGATGATACTCACATTCGAATGGCTACCGCTCGCGATCGAGGGTCATAATGACCGATCAATGCCCTTTCTCTACCTTGGTTTCGATCCACTCCAATAGTGCTGCGTTAACTGGCCCCGGGGCTTCCATCGGAACCCAGTGGCTCGTATCGAATTCCTTCGCTGTGAGATCTGGGCAGAGCTTCGTCATCCCAGCCAACGTGAAGGACGGGAGGCTGAGACAGTCTTTGCTCCCGTTGATGTAGAAGACAGGTTGGTTGATAACGAAGCTACTCTCCGGGATGCCTGGTCACATCAGAAGTATAGCGACCGTGGTGATGACGGAGTTCCTATAAACCTACCTTCGTCATCCTTGGCTTGAATCCCAGCGAGGAGTATCCGGTACCAGTTCAGTGCACCGCCCAGGCCATGCGTCACTATAGTTTCAGACATTGATCTTCGATCCTCCATGCCCAATAAGGTGAGTGTTGGGCCCCGATTCGAAACTCGTAAGTGCTCACTTCTTCGGTAACCCACTCGGCCAGTGGTACTTGTGTGTCCGATGTAACCCACTTCTTCGTGTTGCCCTTGATACTCATGGAGTCCCTCCATGTCAAGGGATCAACAGGATATGCGAGGGAGACAAACGATTCGGGCTGTGGGCGAAGCGTGAGTACGACAGAGCCTCAGAGCCAGGCGTACTACCTACATGGCTCTTTATCACGTCTTCTGAGCCTTTCTCAGCAAAGAATCTATGAAAGGTGAGCCCTGCACTGGACAAACGGGCGAAAACTTACTCCCAGTAGCCATAGGGCTCGTAACCAACAATGCCCTTCAGTAAAGCCAGATAACCGTCGTAGTCGAATTTCGCAAAAGAGGGCAAGTGGCCAACAGCCATAAAGACGAAACCTACGAACCGCGCCCCATAGCGGCATGCCAGGCGAGACGTCAATGCAGATCCCCTTGCGTGATGGACAGGTGAGCGGCACTGAACATTGCGACCGTGCGCCACACCTCACCAATCATGTCCGATGGCTATGACCTTCTCCACCTTCTCCGCGTCCAGTATATCGATCACATCGCCGGCCATGTCGCCCCACTTGTAGGACTGCGCATCCGTTGGTTTATCGGTACCGCCATAGCCCAGCAAATCCGGGACGATGATAGGGAAGCCCTTCGGTGCAAAGAACTCGACCTGGCGGCGCCAGTCGTACGATGTCGACGGAAAGCCGTGCAAGAAGAGTATAGTGGGTTTGTTGCTGCTACTGTCAGGCACAGACGCGTAGTAGTTGTAGTTGAACCCTCGCTTCGTCTTGACGGTTTTGTACGATGAGCGATCCATGGTGTTCGACCGACTGGCTCTGGGTGGTCTTGACGCCAAATTATATATGCTCTGCAGCCTAAGATCGATCAACGGAGGTAGATACTAATCTCTCTTGAGTTCTGTGCCACTAATGCGTCGCGGGGATCCCCGTTGGAAATCGGTGCCTTCGCCGGGCGATGGTCCACACTCGTGGTGTGATGGCCGGGGCTTCTCCCCGAAACAACAAATCATCATTCGTCTATACTGCGGACATAGAGTTGACACATGAACTCCTCGTGGATGTGCGGAACGCTTACCCGCTGATGCTGATACCTCGCAGAAGCACGCAAATGTATGCGTATTGAGATACATAGTAGAGGGTCGGAGGGCGGCTTTGAGGAACGCCCTGGAACACGGGAATCTTGTGGTTGATTGTGCATCAGCGCAGCTAGTCTGGCGTTCGCAACATAGCCATGCATGACAGTTCGATGATGAAGCCGCGGTAGCCGTACGTGTCAGTGAGACTGGAAGATCGCGACTAAACTCACATTAAGAAATACTCGTCACATAGTATGGGCCCTGAGTCCGTCTGGAAAGGTCTCGATTGCTGTCTCTACGTTTGTCTCCGCCCATTGCAGTGAAGCTCGTGGACTTCTCCGATGGCTTACGTAGCTGGTGCTATACCCGTCCCCACCGGTACGGAGAACGCATCGTCGTAGACACGCTGACCCGGCCATATCTAACTGGGATTCTAGCCATTAGTGCGTTCAATACAATAACTATCGAGGGGATACGGCCTAGCGAGACCCCGCTGGCATTTGACGATGGTTTTGGCCATTAGTTTCTGATCAAATGGCATAGTCATTCGACGAGGTTGCTAACATCGTGTGTTCAGTTAGCATACGGGTGATACAAGAGGAGAGGAAACCGACTGACTCGGTCTGCAGTTGCGTCACGAGGCATGCACTTCGAATATCCGTCCTAGCTATGAGTTGGCTATGAGTCTAAAGAAGTACCCTCACAATGTCACATAAGTATTACTGAAGCTATGTAACAGCTGGTCCCGCACCCTAGACCCTGGACCTTGGAAGCTTGGGGCCCAGGCGTGGCGACATATGTCGAGTTTCCGCGAGCTTCAAAGTTCGTGATGAGTCGTGCCCGCCGATGACCGTCGTGTGCTTTCGTCAGCGAAAAAAGCTTGACTACGAAACCTTCGTAGCATCTGCAGCAGAAAAAATCCAGATGATATACGCAACCCAGTGCAACCGGAATAAAGGTGCAATAACCAAGCAATAACCCTGGGCTGAGACACCGAGAAGAAGAAGACAAAGTACCGAGTTGCCTTATTTGTGGGGCGACACGTGGACATCGTCGCGAGCCCGCTTGACCTCAGCAAGTCGCATGCGAGCGAGCGAGCCTCTACATATCCAACTTACTTCTTGACTACCATGGATGGCCCATCAACTTCAGCAGCAGCTCTCAAACTTGAAATAGCTCGCCTCACAGGTATGCTCCCAGTGCAAATCATGAAAATACCACTAATCCTCGCCCAGGCGTTATCAATAGCCACAGGACTGCAGAACATCAACCCGCACGGCCACCCTCCACCGGACGTCCCACAGCATATGCCAGGAGCAATGTCTACGTGAACCCGAACTACAAGCCTTCTAGCAAGCCAAGCCGCCCACAAAGCGCCCCGCCTGCGAGACCCCCAGCCATCGAGAAACCGTCTAGCGCGCAGAAGCACGATGTAGTCATCGGCGGCATCGCTTTCGAGTCCTCGGGGAGGAGCCTCGTCAGAAAAGATTGTACGTCTACGACCCCTCTGACCGTTATCGAATGCGCTATGATTGACCCCATGGCAGTGGCGAAATCGACCGCATCTGTATCAACGCACCCAGCTACAGCGAAATCCGGATTCATCAGAGACAAGGCCGGAACGATGGTGAAGGCAAATCGCACGTATAAGCCCAGAACGTCCCGAAGGACGAACCCTGTCGGCCGCAATATGACTCTCAACAATACTAAGAGGCCATATCAGTCAGTCCGATTTGTGCGTACGCCTTCGCTCGTTCAAACTTATTCGCTTCCCAGGAACCGCCGTGCCGCAAATCGACGGAAGTACATGAATAAGCCGTGTCCACGCTTCACCACCACAGGTACGTCTTCCAACCTGCTCAGTCAGCCTAATCCATACACGAACATGGAAATGCTCTGCGCGGCTCCGCCCCCCAGGTGCCTGCAACCGTGGCCTTACATGCATGTACCAACACGACCCATCCAAGATCGCGATCTGCTGGCCGTTCTTGCAAGGCAACTGCCCGAACACCGCTGAGACCTGCCCGCTCTCGCACGACCCGACGCCGGAGCGCACGCCCCTCTGCGTGCACTTTGCCAACAACGGCCGCTGCACGCGCGCGCAATGCCCGTTCCCGCACGTCCGTGTCGGCCAACGCGAGGGCGTCTGCCGCGACTTCGCAGTGCTCGGCTACTGCGAGAAGGGCCTCGACTGCGACAAGCAACACGTGCGCGAATGCCCCGACTTTGCGGAGAAGGGCGCGTGCACGACCAAGGGGTGCAAGCTCCCGCACGTCATCCGCGCCAATCGCGTCCGCAAGACTGCGCCGACTACGGTAACCCCCAAGCCTGCTACTGACAGCGTGGACGTCTCTGCTGGACAGAGCCCCGCCACCGCTTCTGCTTCTACTGTTGAGCCTGGTGTTGGTTCTGATGTTTCCAGTTCTCAACCGGTGACGGCAGAAGATGCACAGCTGGGTGATGAGTTCATCTCACTTACGTTCCATGAGAGCGAAAGCGAAGACGAAGACGAGGAAGATAGCGAAGAGGAGGATGAAGATAGTGAGGGGAGCGGTGAGCCCTCTGAGCCCCGCTCAGAGGCATCCCCGAGTATCGCAGATGTTTGATTGCCTAGAGATCTTGTGTACTTTTGGCATACCCAGCGTAGCACATTCCGGACAGGTGTAATACATCTTCGTTTTGTGAAGAGCGCATACCTCCGGGGTGTCAAGAACCGCACACACTCAGGCATTGGCCTTTTACGAGTACATTGCATTGCACCCAAATGGTAGTCGTAGTCGAGTGGTTCATAGTGCATGAACATATGTAGCGTGCGTGGAAGGAAATACAGAGCATGATGATATGAGAGCGAGACACAACACCCTATGCCTCGGTGATCTCGCGCAACCGGCGAACAGTGCTGTCAAGGAGCTCAGCTCGTGTATAACAGAGGATGCGAGCGGATATGTACCTGCGAACAGTGGCAGCTGCTGTTGTCGATACAGTCCAAGCCCCACCTGCGATCACCTTCTTGCACGACCCGCACTTCCAGATGCCAACTGCTTGGCGCTTCACAGAGTCCTGTTTCATGCCCGAAGATTAGTGATGCACCCCATGTACAGGGGGCGATCGTGCAGACCTTGCCGCAGAAGGTGCAGGTGTAACGAGCGTGCTGAGTGATTTCCATCTACGGAGTCATGGAGTATGTTGAGCGCAAATGATGCATTCACTGGAGCTACAGCGTACCTTTTTCACCTGCTTACGCAGGGAGGCACCGTAACGCTAGACATCCCGAGCATCCTCATTAGTCCACCACCGCCCTGCGAATAGTGCGTCAAGCTAACCAAGGACTTACGGTACCGTACTTTCCAGTCACGCCGACCTTGCGGGTTCGTTTCGTCTACACGACATGGTCTATCAGTGAGACATACACATGCAGCGCTGTAGCAGACTCACCATCTTGAGTAGGGGCTTGCGTTGAAGAGACCGGCGTGCTTGGGTTTCACAGCCTATCGAGGCGCGTGAGGGAGTGTGGGAGAGAACTATACAGTTCCTTTGAGCCACCAGTTCTTACGTAACACGTAGCTGGGGCGCTTATATCCTTTGGCCCAAGCGGCGCTTGCGTACTGACTCGGTTGGCTGTACTCTCCAAGAATCGACGCCGCTTTGATTCGTCGTAGGTCATGGTGCAACTATGTCGAGGGAAATACTCTCGACTACTTCTCATGAAGGTGGGCTCGCTTTCCGAGACATACACAGATGTTGCTCTTCTGAGTCTAGGGTAGGACTGAGCCTCTCTGGGGAGGATATTCTCAACGGTAGCGTAGGCTGGCAGTGGGCACCGTCTCAGGCTTTCTGATTCAACTGTCGGTTGTTGTACCGGTTCCTTGCATGCATAGGCAACAGCAATGCAAAATCGGTGTTTCAACTCATCTACTTTGTTGCTTTTGCTAGCTTGAAATCCGATGTGGCAAAAGTGGCTCTATCTGGACGTATGTGTCATTTCAAAGACTTTCATTGTTGCTCCTCTGAAGGGTCATGTTGACCTATCTCATCCCAGGTCCTAACGGGTACACGAAACAAGCTGGTCGTGCTGCCCGTGGCTCGTGAGAGTTAGGACTGTTAATCGTACACCTATCTGGAAGGCGTTGGGCTGTCTTGTGACTCCGGCACACATCCCAAGTTCGCAGAGGCTCACGGCCTCGGATACCGCGATACCACGTATCGCTGACGTTCCACTGTCACTGAGCTCCAGATCTGCGGTTATATTCCGTCCTCAAGCAACTTAGCGCACGTTGCGCGACCCATGGGTCTGTATCTTATCTTTCAAACTCCTTTGCAGTCCCGCTTCTTTGCGATATAAGAATCAGTCGAACCACGGTGATTTACGCTGTTCTGCCTTCGCCTTAGACTAGGTCAGGCAGTCGATATGGCAGAGTCAGATCGTCCATCAAGCACGAAGGAACGATTCCTACGGGTCCTTGAGGTACCCATTGACGCTAGTGCTGGGTACAAGAACGACGTGAGTTTGCTGCTGGTACTTAGACTATCATACCGATGCCGTGACCAACAGCACTGGACCAACAGGGATCTGATCCCTATGCCCGCGGAGCGTAGAACGTATGCCATCTGGTCGTACGTCATCTACTGGTGTATCAGTGGCATGTGCATCTCGGCGTACACTACGGGAAGCACCTTGCTCTCGTACGGCTTAACTCCTCAGCAGGCGATCGTTGCCCTGGTCGTTGGCGCTCTGTTCACGGGCCTCCTGTCCATCTCTTGCGGCTGGATGGGAGAGAGGTACGATTCCGAGGTTCCCTGTTGCTCTAGAAAGTTGAAGAGACGCACAAAGGCATCACATTGGGTTCACGGTCGCCTCTCGCTTCACTTGGGGCATGAGGTGAACGAGATATGCCAAACAATCTGCTTCCGGTACAACTGACACGGTGTCCTACAGGGGCGCGTATTTCCCCATCCTCGTTCGTTCTTTCACGTGAAGGACACAGTCATCTTATGCCGAAGTCTTGTCACTTACGCTTCTCACAGTACGATCTTGTAAGTACCACCTATTTGTTCCTGACCGTACCGCCAACGATCTTTCAGCTGGGACGGACTGCAGGCTTTCTGGGGAGGCCAAGGTACGTGCCGCCGGTTACAGTTATATCGCCTTTCTCCCGCTAACAGACCCGCTTTGTTTCCAGCGACGGCAGTAAGCATGCAGTGAATATAGGCTGTTTCCACCTGAGACCTGACACTAGGTCGTAATCGGGGCTGTCATTCCGGGTGAGCTCAGTGCGATTGTCTCGACTATGCCGAAATAACTGCCTATAGGCTTTGCGCATATGTATGTGCCCCGCATGGGTATTATGACTGCTCCTGGACCTGATGCTCTGTAGGAAGCAGACTTTGGCCGGTGGCATCCTCCTGCTGAAAGACTTCATCGGGATGATGTGGGTTCTTTGACACCTTAAGTAAAAGAGAGTACTCAACGCGCCAGTAGCATTTACTACGTGTTCTTCATTACGATTATGCGCATCCCTCCAGAGAAGCTGCAGCGGCCATTTGTCATCTCCTCTATCATGTTTGGCGGCACGTAAGTGGACGAAACATCAATGTGCATACTTTCTGGTTTCTCATAACTGCATTAGCCTTATTGGTCTCCTTGCATGGGCCGTATCCAACGTCCATGGTCCTGGCCCCCTCTTTAAGGAAGCTGGAGAGCCTGCGAACGGAAGCATCGGATGGTTTTCAGTCCCCGCCCATGTTTCAATCGAGGCAACTGACAATGGTTTAGGGCCATGATGTTCGGTATTACCGCCATCTTGGGGTCATGGCATGTCGTCTCCGCGATATTAGACCACTGTGTTACTGACTTGCGTACTAGGGGTGGAGGTACACTTGGGCAAAGCGACTGGACACGGTACGCCAATAGACCATATGCGCCAACCCTTTCACAACTCTTCGCTGCGTATGTAATCCCGATGCCTCTGCACAGTGTGTTCGCTAACTCAGACTTACGCAGACCGGTCACGATCATTGTGTGCGCTACCATCGGGGTCATCGTCACGTCTTGTGCGCAGCAAATCCTTGGCGAGCTTATCTGGGAACCATTCCAGCTGCTGGGTGCGTTGCAAGAATACTAGTACGTCCCGGCCAGTCGCCTACGTGAACGTCGGCTAAGTTATGATTCATGCAGCAACAACTCGCCTCGGGCTCGGTGTGCAGTGTATGTGCCCATACCCACGTTTGATTTCTGTTTAACATCCATCTATAGTTTCTTCGCTGGTCTTGGCTGCGTCTGCGCCCAGCTTGGTATCAGTATTGTACTGAACTCAGTCAGCGCGGGCATGGACTTGGCGTGAGTTCGCTACGAAACACTCGGTGTTCGGCTGAACGCTGATCAACATACATCACAGTGGCCTCATGCCGTAAGTCATGGTACAGCGCCCGTGAAGAGAGTGCTCACTCAGTTTCTGCCAGACGGTACATGAACATCAGGAGAGGTGCATACCTCCTAGCAGCACTTGGCCTCGCTTCGAATCCGTGGCAGTATCTCTCCAACGCGTCGACCTTCCTTACCGTTCTCTCTGGTTTTGGGATTTTCCGTATGTGCTTGTTCCAGCGAGACGTGACTCGGACGGCCGGTGACTGATTCATCCGCCTTACAGTTGCTCCTTTCACTGGGGTTATGCTGGCTGATTATCTCGTCGTGAGGCATTGCATCATCAAGCTGGAGGACTGCTACATCGGCAACAGCACGTCGCTCTACTGGTATGTCCCTACGCGGAACTGCTCACAACGGGATGTATTAATTCTCTTCCAGGTACTGGCATGGATTACACTGGCGTGCCCTCGCAGCATGGGTCATAGGCGTCTTCCCCACAATGCCAGGGCTGATCATGACCGTACAAGACCCAGCAGCATATAACGGCTGGGTTAGGACTTTCCACATCACTTTCTTCGTCGGTGAGTCTCGCGCGGATTATTGAGACTTGAGGTGAGTGACAGCGACATAATTAGGTCTTTCCGTGTCCTTCGCAGCCTTTTGGCTCATCTGCACGATCTCGAAGCCCCCAGGGCTTGGGATTGGCACCGGCCATCACGACGAGAGCATGTTCAAACCTGTCGAAGAGTCCACTGCGTATATTGTAAGCAACAACGAAAAGGCCGGAGAGAAGGATATCGGTGACAGGGTTGTGTTCAAGGAAGTCTAGGCTTGTGGTTCAATTGAGTCAGGCGTAGTCGTCGGATCTGTACGTTAAAAGAGCAGCCATGTTTAGAGTGTGGTACGTTCAGCGTATACTTTGAATAATAGGTTACCTGATCCGATACCAAAAGTGTGTTTCATATGCTGCCCATATACTGATCAGGGATATTCACGCCTCTTGCAAGTATGTAATTCGTCATCACAAAATGAATTTTGGATGAACTGGATCTAATCTACCGAATGCACGTGATCGCGTTCGCGCCACGTTCAGCAGTAAGCGCCCTGGCAACCTCTTGTTGGGATTCAGAACTGGTTCCCTGTATGCATGTATTCAATATCCTTACGCTATGTGGAAAAGAGTGGATAAGTCATAGCCACTCAACTTACAAGGTGAGGTGATCCTCAACTTCGAGTACACCACATCGTAGACGTTTCCCGACGGCAAGCTGACTTCATAATAGGCATTCTTGTGCTCGTGTTGTTGTGGTAGTCATACCCTTTGCCTCGCAGGCAAGGGGGAGCCCCAAACTGGTGCGTGTCTGTGCCATTCTGAAGGACAAGGTTGCTACTAGACGTATGAGCACCTGCTGTCACTGTGCGTTCGCGCCACATACCCAGTTGTTGACTGGTTGCCACTGTGTCTCGCTGGCTAGTATGAGAGAGCGATAACTCGTATGTCGGACTTGTGTTCCAGTTTCTTGTGTACGAATTCCGTTTCTGTCCAGTAGCGCATCGAATATGGAAAGTCTACACTTCCAAAGCAATGCGCCGGTAGAATAAGTGTGGCCATTAGACGCGTAAGTCTGGGCTGTGCATTCATATGAAGCCCTCCCGAAATCTGAGGATACTCCTCAACCACAACACATCCTACCCATCCTCGCTACCTTCTTCTCGAGCGTAATCAGCAGTCTTTTGTCACTATAGCCATAGAGACTCGCGATGGCGAAACGGGAGCGTGACCTTGACGACACATTGAACAACAATCACAATAAGAAGCCTCGGCTTCAGCACGAGCTACGCGTGCTGGGAGATGGGACTCAGGTGTGTTGCTCCCGTGCCTCGTGGATAAAGCGGGAAGCATATCTTTCTCCCGAAACAGTTCCCAAGTTTCGGTGAGGCAACGTTAGGACCGCGACAACGGAAGACGCCACAACACTCTCCGCCACAACAACACCCAGACACGCGCGGTACACCTTTCTTGGAGATGTGCCTTGACGAGCAGGCTATCTTACGCAGTGTAGCGGGACATTGTCTTACCTGGTTGGGTTGCTGTGAGGCTTGATGCACACAAAGTTGCTAGTAGGCGACTTGGGATTGAGCTACGCTACATGGGTCCTTATATA